>VZSF01005941.1:0-318881 GCA_013398295.1 Chionis minor | reverse complement strand
GGCAGCGGCGGCGCCTGCGAGTTTTTCTTCGACCGGCACCCGGGGGTCTTCGCCTATGTGCTCAACTACTACCGCACCGGCAAGCTGCACTGCCCCGCGGACGTGTGCGGGCCCCTGTACGAGGAGGAGCTGGCCTTCTGGGGCATCGACGAGACCGACGTGGAGCCCTGCTGCTGGATGACCTACCGCCAGCACCGCGACGCCGAGGAGGCCCTCGACATCTTCGAGGCGCCCGACCTGCTGACGGGCGAGCCGCCCCCCGACGGCGACGACGACGAGCTGGCCGCCAAGAGGCTGGGCATCGAGGACGTGGGGGCCGCCGCCGAGGGCAAGGGCGGGCGCTGGCGGCGGCTGCAGCCCCGCGTCTGGGCGCTCTTCGAAGACCCCTACTCCTCGCGGGCCGCCAGGGTAAGCGCCGCCGGGTGGATGGATGGACGGATGGATGGCGCACCCGCCCGGGGCGGCTGGGGAGGCCGAGGGGCTGCCAGGGGGGCGCACGCCATGGTCCCCTGTCTGGGAGGCAGGAGCGTGGGGCGCCAAGGGGAAGCTTGCCCTGCTTTGGGGTGGGCGTGCGGAGGCGATGCTGTGGTGGGGCCCGCTGCGTGGGGGTGTCAGCCCCCGTGGGGCGGTGGTGCTTGTCCTCTCTGCATCTGCAGGTGGTGTTGGGCAGTGAGGGGTCCGGCTGTGCCGGCGTCCCGCCGTGGGAGTGTACACGGGGTGAGGTGGGAGCTGTGCCCTGAGGAGCCTGCCAGGGAGCCATGCTCCCTCCCCCCCAGCCTGGTTGGGGGTGTGGAGATGCGCTTGCTGGGGGACCCATTTGTGTGTGTGGGCAGGGATGTTCCCCAGGCTCCATCGTCCTTTCTGAGCACCTGCGTGGAGGTGCACTCGGGGCCGGGGCAGCCACCCCTGCCGGGCAGCTGTTGTCCCTCCGCCAGCTGTCGGAGGTCTCGGGTTTGGGGTGAGGTGGTGACAGTGATGCAGGAGAGCGACCTCAGCCCTTTCCCAGCTTCGCTCCGTCTTCGCTGGGAGGCGATCCGAGTTCAACAAGTAAGTGTGACAGGGGGTGACCCTGGCTCTTCCTCCATTGATTTCTCAGGGTGACCCTCCCTGGGTCTGTGACTGAGGGTGTGCGTACAAGGCAGTAAGTGACCGGACTAAGTTCCCGCTGTTTAGATAGGGATTTGGATTTTGATGCTGACTACTCTCTGCTTTGATGATTTGGATTTTAGTTCTGTCTTTGAGTTGCTGTTGTGGGTGGCAGTGCAGGTTTGCTTTCTAACCCAGGGCTTTGGAGCAAGCCAATGGTGGTAATTCCTTTGAGAGAAATACACGGCGGTGCCTCAAATTTAACGATGAGAAAAGCAGCCACCAGCAAACCCTCCCTGCAATGCAAGGAAAAAAAAAATATGATTGGAAATGGTTGATTATAAAATGGTCATAAGTGTTTTGCAGCATATTTACCAGGATTCCCCTGAAGTATTCAGAGCTAAGCCTCATCCTGCAGAAAGTGCAGCTATGGTGGGTGTCGTCTCCTGATCGGTTCCGCTGATTTCACTGGCAATCGCGTAGATGGGACCATAAGCGCGTGGTTAAGTGACTTCCTGAATTGTGCCCTATGGCCTGACGCAGTTTCTGTGAAACTTAGCAACTCCTATGAGAATAGTGAGGTAAGTTAAACAGAAAATAAAAGTCATTGTAGTTTATGCTGTCACTTGCTGAGTGCCGGCATTGTTTATGTTTTTGAGGGCTGCCCACCAATATGTCCTCCCTTGACAGCTGGCTCCAGCTGATACTTAAAATATGGTTTTAATAAAGGATCGGTTCTGAAGAAAAACAACCAGAAGCGTCTGTCTCTGCTCATCAATGATATACCCACATTGGTCACATCTTAGCTGTCTGAATCCTACAGAAAATTTGGCTGTCAGTTACCTGACAAAACAGTAGCGTGTGCGGTGATTGCCCTGCAGGTTGTCTTTCACCTGCTGTTTCGTGGAAAGTTGCTGATAGTGGTGAATCTGCAGCTTTTATGACAGGGAATCTTTCCACTCAACTTTTCTGCAGCACTAAGGAGTACGGAGTAAACGTTAAATGGAAGATACCAGGAGAAGTAGGAATGCTGATTGCAGTTGCGCCCTGGAACTGTAGCTGTTACTTGGATTTTCAGTCCACTTCGGTCCACTCTTTGACAGAGTCTGCAGGCACTTGCTTTCCAAATTTTCCACGTGTAGTAGACCGTCCTGAACCATCAGTGGGTTTGGGTAAATATAGTTTGAGCTTGCAAAATGAATGCCGTAATTAACACTATAGTAGAAAATTGTGACACGGCAATATTCATCTCTTCAAAGATAAGGTATTTTACCTTTTTAAAACTTAAAAACTGGTTTTAAACTTTATATCCTGATTTAAATCCCAGGCAGCCAGAGTAAGGCAGTATCAGAACTATAACAACAGTGTCTAAATCAGCGTTTTCATTTTCTTCAAGGCTGCTACTCTGTACCTCGGTCTTTCAGCTAGGGAGACAACTTTGAGAATTGCTGGCAAGTTTTAAAGCATTAAGTAAATCTGTATTTAAGGACTAGCGTGCACTTAGTAAGCACTCTTGAACACAGTAATTTAAGGTGATGGTAACCTTAGTTTGCAACTGAAATGTTACTGTCAATTCAACATTTTCCCACACCTGAAACAAAGACATTATTTTCTGGGTGTTCTGGCAAATACACTTCTGTTTTGTGTCAGCTGAAATGATGACTAACTCTTAGAAACATTTCAGTGAAATCCTGGCCTTACTGAAATCAAGACAAAACTCTGTGAACATCAATCTTTGCCTTATAGTGTTAGCTACTGACTCATACCACTTAGATTATGGTGAGGCTGCTTAGTGGTAAACTTTCTTAATAGCTGTGGTAATTTTTTTTTTTTTTTTTAGCATTACCGCCTGATTTAACTTCAGCAATGTCTTTTCTGGGAAGTATGATGATGATAAAAATGGAATATTTTCTATTAATGAAATGGTACTTAATATTTGTGATTTTCTTTATCCTAAACTGTGATCTCTAAAAATAGAAATTTATAGAAATTCAAATATAAGTTGCCATGGTAACCTATTGGGGGATAGTGCACGCACAAGATTATTCTAGCAAGACCATCCAGTGATGTTATATAAATAGTGGAACTAGTCTGTTGACAAGAAGGTTTACTTTATTTGAAATTCTAAAAAAAAATTTCAACTTTTAGTGTATGCAGTTTGATATCGACATCTACTAGACGTGTTTTTGGTAAATTGAAAATGTGATCTGTGTACATACAATTGCTTTGAAACCTACAACACTTTTCTTTGTTTCTCAAGTTCAGGAGTTAGGTCTGGATATGATTTCTCTTTTCATTTTGTCGTTTTGGATTTCGTAGACTGTGAAATGAAATTAGAGAGTACAGCAGTACTCCTTTCCCTCCACACTTAATAGAGCAATCATTCACAAACTGCTATTTGACAGAATGCCATTATGTAGATATGGAATGCTCCTGGCGTAAGATACTGTCTATAGGAGGAGAAGCATTGGGCAACTAAATCTTTCTGCGCGTTGGCTTAAGCATCTCTGAAACAGACACCCGATTCTTATCTGAATCAAACGTGTATTGTGAGTTTTGCTAGTTAATACCTGTAAATGATTTTGATATCCTTTGATGGCTTATAAGTGCAAAGTACTCATTACGCTTTAGTAAAGTGCAAAGCTGCATCTGAATCATTTGTAAGAATGTGCAAGCGGCGTATTTGAGCACTGACTTTAAGAGTGTCTGCAGATGCCCAGCAGGACGTAGAATGTCAGTGCTAGCCTCAGATATCATATTTCAAATTAATTAAGCTTTTAAGGCCTTTTACTTTTGAATAATAGTTGAAACATGATGCTGTTTAAAGAAGTAATTAGTATTTGTCATTGATTTTTTTTTTTCCTAAGGATTATGGATTACTCATGTACTTACTTAGTGCAGGAACTGAAAAACGGCCCTGGGATTTGGAAAGTTCGTAGCTATATATCCTTCGCTTTCTGAGAGGGCTGTGAATCTGTTCATGGGCAAGGGGACGGTGCCTGCGAATTTGGGTGGCGAGAGCCAGTGTGGCCCAGGGCACTCAAGCAGGCACCGCCTGCAGCACCCCTGCCGTTCTCAGGGGCTGAAGGCAAGTTACCCAACCCCTTTGCTCTACGGTCTTTATATGTAGGAAAGAGCATAATTACTTGATTTACAAGAGAAGGAAAAAAAACTAATTGGCAAGCATTTGTAAAGTTTGCTGTAAGTATTCACGGAAGCGGAAATAAAGCCACAAAAGCCTCTCAGTCCAGGCATCGAGATACTTACACCTTGCAAGTGTTCTTAAAAATACCGATCTTGTGCTGCTTTATCACGACGTGAGGAGCTGGGCTTGAGCAGTGAGCGCTATCATTGGATGGAGATACGAAGTTCCCACCTACTGCTTCACATGAAGCTGCGTTGTCAGAGACTCCTTTCAGTGTCCCGGTAACATCTTTGAACCAGTTTTGAACATTTGATGGGGTTGGTTGTAGGAAGAATCAGCTGAAATGAGCGAGATGGGAGAGGGAGAAAATAGGCTTTCACAGATCCCCTCAAAAGGCTAAAGCTACAGAACTCATATTCAAGAGCACCCTTACCACACATAACTGATGTATATATTTGGTGGCTTGCTTACGTTTTCTCCAGATACCTAGATACCTGCTGTGTTGTGTGGTGAAAGCAGCTTATATTTTTAGGGCTTTGGCTGTTTGTGATGCAAGACAGTTTTTATTTTTGGTGGAAGCAGCCCTTCAGGGATAGTCTGCCATAACAGGAATCAAGTGGTGAAGATATGTTAATCTCAGAATATAGGTTTGTAGATTAATAGCGAATAGCAAAGTTTATTTGCTTTCTTAACAAATAGAAAGGCCCTTTAATTTATAAGAGGATATCTTTACTCTCTGTCTCTTATTCAACAAGGAAAGCAAGTATACTTCAGATTTTACCGTTTAATAATTTTTGAGTTATGCAGGCATCTTCTGTCTGAAAATGATATGAAGAAAATAATAAAGGACGATAAAGAAACTGCAAAGAGGGTATTCCTTCTGGCGTGTTAATATCAGAACGCTGAATTTATTTTTGAATGGGAAAAGAGTCCATTAGATTAAATTGGTGAAAACCAGTCATTCTGCTTGAAGCATTCAGTCTATGGGAGCTGTCGTTTTTAAAGAAACAGCAAGATTTGTTTCTAATGACAAAAATCGTAATGCATCATTGTTATAGATATTCATACACACCGTAGCTTCATGTGTACATAGGCTGACTAAATTGCATCGTAAGTAATTTTTATTCATCTACTTCTGGCATACTGGCTTTTAAAAGTCTTAATTGGAAATGGTAGCTTAATACATGACGCATTCAACATAAACTAACTTGATCTACCTTAAATGTAGATGGTCTCTGATGGTACTGACATATTGCTGAGGTAAAATCAGGGAGATTTCTGCCTCCCGAACTTCTGCCTTTTCCTCTACAGCTGTTCTGCCTGATGCTGCTAGCGTTTCCATGGAAACAAGCCAGCTCTTGGCTTCCTCTTTCCATTGAAAACAGCCTTCTCACTGTCACTTATTCATCTGGGAAAAGCATTTTGTCATGGCTGTGACATAAATGCCACTGAGATGATCTGTCCCATCACTTTGGAAATAGATGCTGTTACGTATGTGCACATGCATGCAGCCAAATGAGTCTTCCGACGACTCTAAAAATAATTCAATAAATGGATTTAGGCTGAATTTGGGAAGTAACTGGAAGTGGAAATTATCCTAATATACACAGCCTAGGATGGTAATAGTATGAGAAGTGTTTTTGGTTGAGAAATCTGGCCGACCGCATTCCCTTCCTTTTATGTAGTTAATATATGATGTGCTGTCACATTTGTTTACAATGGTAAAACTCTTAAATGGTTTACTTTAGGGATGAGGACTTATCTTCAAGCTGAATAAGATGGCGGTGAGAGGAATAGCTCGCAACTTCTGGTGAATATTGTATAGATTTCAATGCCATCGTCAGATGAAGTATTATATTATCATGCCATTGTCACATGATGCAGTCAGGATACGAAAAAATGGATGTAAGAAAACTTGTATCTTTGGGGTCCCCATATTCTTAATGTGTCTGCTACTCAGTCCATGGTAAATGTTTTAATCAATAGCCTACGAAGATGTCAGCATTTTTGCTGGTTTTGGTGAATTTGTGTTGAGTCATAGTCAAAAGACGTTCAGAACTCAGACTAATCCCAAATCCTTGATTAGTTTCATTCGCTGTGGGAACTTGAAGATATTTTACGGGAACTTTGTGTAAAACTTGCTTGTCCTTTTCTCCCTCCGTGATCGTCAGCAGAAAGTGACTGTTCTCTTCCTAAGAAGTTACCTTGCAATTGGGGTAGAAGGATCAGACAAGAGGAAAGGCATCCTTGTATAAATTTTTAATATTTTCATAATCTCTTACGAAGGGCTGTCCTGTAGTTTTAAGATGGAAGAGACGAGTTCTTTTCATTATGAAGTGCTGTTTCAGCGCTGCTTGTTTCTCCAGAGGCTCCTCCTGCTCGTCCTGTGCTTCAGACTCGGCTCGCCTTGGGGAAACACCGTTTCCTTCAGCCACAACTGCAAAGAAAGGGTTTATGCTCTCTGCATTTAGCACCCAATGGGGATAGTATGTTCCTTTTTAATTCTCTTTACTAAACTCCTCTTTAGACCTCGCTTCTGGCAATGTGATTTACATAACCTTAGTGATTCATTGTAGAAACTTGTGGTGATTTCTGCAAGTTTTTTTGGTGGGTTTTTTTTTTTTTACAGTCAGGGAAGTAGTTAGGCAAATATAATATAGATATGGTAATATTTGGAATATCAAACTATTGGTCATCATTCTGCTTAGTATATTTCTTATAGCGAAGCAGTTCTTTTACATGCACATACTCATTCTTTCACAAGCACACACCCTTTCAGCATAAATTAGTAATTGCATAGGAATAAAAATTTGCTTTTAAAGCAATGCTAAGCAAGGCTATTCAAGAATTTTATGTGGAAACCAACCGGGGGAGCTATGTCCGCTCTTACTTACGTGTGGTGTTGTTTCTCCTGGTGCAAGGGCGTGAAATGTGAGGGTATTTCACACGTCGGAAATTAAGCGGTGAACACAACATGCTGTTGTGGAAATGTGTATGGACATACGAGTATAAACTTAACCTTGGCAATATTTATCAACATGGTAAAAGGGATTCAAGTTGTAGCAATGACCTGGTAGGTCGTCCTCCTTATCCTGACATACACATGTATGTGTTGATATAACTAACTGGTAATCTTGTCAGAGCGAGCTGTAGAAATAGCTGTAGAGAACACACATGAAATCACACTTTTTTCTTTTTAAGTTCTACAAATGTGTTTAATTAACATCTTTGTTGGTACTTTATGATGACTAAAGCACTTTTGAAGGAAAAACTCCACTTCCATCTGTTAATCAGTAGTGTTAAAAATAGAATGCCATCTAATCACATGAAATACAATTTCTTGTGATTTGCTTTACAGGGCTTTTGACTGAAGTGGTGACGTGAAGCTTAAAGACCAAATTATCCAATTATTTATTATAACAGTGTGCTGTCGTGTTCCACACACCCCCTTCCCCCCTCCCCCCCCGGCTTTTAAGTTGAAACTTCTGAAATGTTGCTGTGGCTTTAGTCTTCTTACCAGTAGGTTAAATATTAGAGGGGTGTAATAATTCAGTCCTTTCTTATTACAGACAGCCTTCTGTAGTTTCTTAGTGCTTCTAGTTGAACCTTAGATAACGGGTGTCTGATATGCTCCTGCAAAATGCTATAAACAGAGAATAGTCTCTTACCCTAGTGCTGAATAATGTGGTAAAGGCCATTAGTATGAATTGAGTGTACCACACAATATCATCTAGTCTTATTTCTGAAATAAGTATGGTTTCTTAAGTGTTTACATTTTCATTAGTGTATAGCACACAAAATTATTTTTTTTCCTTTTTACTGTGCCTAGTCTTTGAAAAAGGGTTAAGCATCCCTTGAAGTTTGTGAGCTTGGTTTTGATGATTTGTAGACTACTAGCTGTGTAGCAGTAATCTTCTCTTTAACTGTTTAATCCTTATCCTAAGAGAAATAATTCTTCTTTAGGAATGACTTCCACCACACTAAAATGCTTGCTTCGATGAAAGCACAAGGCTACTCCAGTGCTCGGGGTCTGATAGTGCATGGGATTTAAGAGCAGCAGAAATCAAATGCTGAAACTCAATTAGTGGCTGAGAAAATTCTTTTTCAGTGAATTGCACTGGAGGAGATGAAGTTCAGTAGAGTGAAGAAGAGGGCTGCAGAAGGGGGCCGTGGGATGCTGCGTACGTGTTGTGGCAATAACAAGAAGTGCAGGCGGAGTTCCTGACGATTTTGCGCAAGGGTACCGTATTGGTGCCTGCCGCAGCACGGGGTGAGAGTGCTTAACCATCCCCAATGGCATCCTGCTGGTGGCTGCTCTGAAGTAGAGGGAAGAATAATGTCTTCTAATCATATTTCTGTTGGCCTACTTAATTTCTCAGATCATAAACGTTCACAAAATATATTAGGTTTTTATCCGCTGCCTACTGCAAGATTGAGGGTAATCAAGTATGTCGTAATTAGTACTTTATGTAAAGCCTGTGCAATAACAGATTTTTTTTTTTTAAGTAATAGTAGAGATTACAGGACAATGTAAAGGATGCTTTTAAAGTATAAAAATGTGTGGGTATAAGTTTTCTTTAGTTCTCAGATGATACGAAACGAGATCTCCTCATGAGTCCTTATTTTTTACATAGGTGTTCAGAAATTCTCTGTACTTTTCAAGCAAGCTATGTTATCTTCTTCACTGGCACTTGGTAATCCTTCACTCATATAAATGGCAATTATTTTTAATAATTGGTTTCAGGAGTATCTTAATATTAACAGGATAATGATTGTTAGAAGCTGAAAAAGTTGACTTAGATTTTTTTTTTTCTTATATTATCCCAAGTGTCATGCGTCTTTTTTTTTTTTTTCTGACAGGAATTTTTCAATTTTCTAAGTTTAACCCAGATATAGTTTGGAGAAGAACCTTACTTGTCTTCCTGGTTTTTTATCCCATTGGGAAAGGGGTTTTCTTGCATTTTTAATTCTAGGTCTGATATCCACCTTCAGTTTTCCATTTGAATTTTAGGAGATAATTGCTGTGCAAGCACATCTGGATTTGATCTTGAACATTCTTGCATTATCTTGGAAATTATTTAAACAAATTATAAAAAAACTCAGTGGGAACTGAGTTTTGGTGCTCTACAGATTCCTGAGGAGGGGACATGGGGAGGGAGGTGCTGATCTCTTCTCCCTGGGATCCAGTGACAGGATGTGTGGGAATGGTTCAAAGCTGCGTCAGGGCAGGTTTATTTAGACTGGACATTAGGAAGCATTTCTTTACGGAGAGTGTGGTCAAACACTGGAACAGGCTTCCTGGAGAGATGGTTGATGCCCCAAGCCTCTCAGTGTTTAAGAGGCGCTTGGACAATGCCCTTAATAACATGCTTCAACTTCTGTTCACTTTTGTTCAGCCCTGAATTGGTTCAGCAGTTGGACTATGTGATTGTTGTAGGTCACTTCCAACTGAACTGTCTATTCTGTTCTAAATAAATACGTTCTGGTCTTCTAACTGTCTTTTCCCTTACAATGGAAAATTAAGTCTTTTTACTTAATAATTATAATGTTTCATGTTTTCATGGTTTAAAAAATGAATTGTGTATAATAAATGTCATTTAATAAATGGCATCAGGGTTTTCTTGGGGGGTTAGAAATCAAGTGGAGTAGGATTTTGGTGCAAGTATTGAACATCAGCTCTGCTGCGTAACTCACTATATGTTCATTATCTGGTAGTACTTTATGTTAAACAAATGGATTTAGGTGTCTTCACCCTTTGGCCAGTAAACTTTATTATTCGAGGATATTTGAATATAGTTTTGAATTCGAGCATTGAGACTTTTGACAGCAGGCCGGAGTTACTTTCCTGCTTGCCTAGGTGATATACCTGTGCAGCTTGGAGAAAGAAATGGTCATGTTTGTCATTTGTCTCCAGAACAGGCATGTGAGGCTGATGTTGCAGTGACCCGTGAATGGTCAACAAAATTGGTTTGATGCATTGCAGCTACAGGGTCTCCTTGGTTAGTCATTGCGTGTTTTAAGTTGGTGGCTCGATAGCAGAACAAATGAGCTGGGGGAGTTAAAAAGGAGAATATGTTTGGTAAAAGGGAAAATCACATCTTGGTGAAAAATGAGCCATTATGGATTGAAGCAAAGAATGCATTTTCATTATTTTGATTTATCACAGCATAGCCAGCCAAACCTTAAAACTGGCAAAGGCATTTTGTGTTGCATGTGTGGGTTTTTTGAGTGATGCTCATTGCTTTAAGGGTGGAATATGTTGGCTTTCTTTAAGGAGATAGACTTGCAGTTTACATTTCTTGTTGCAGTTGCCACTTCCTTAATCTTAAAGTGAGAAGGGAGCTTTGATCTTTTCAAAATGACTTCTCTAATGACTAGGTTGGTCACATTTTGGAAGCAGCTACTGTAGGGGGGTACAGTCTTGCAGCTGGTCTCCACCTCAATCCAGGAGCTGTGACAACTGCAAGAGTCTCCCAAAACTCTCTCTGGAGCGTCACAGAGTTGGTTCTTGGTTATTTGTTTCCTCGCTCTTCGGCCCCACCGTGTTGTGTTCAGTATCTTGTGCTGTCAGTGAGCCAATGACTGGCTATTCTAATTCTTCTGAATCAATGACCGTTCCAATACTTCCGTAATAAACTTAACCGTTCTGCTGTGGTTTGAAGTACGATAGTAGCTATAGGTACCTCTTTACTGGGAATACTACCTTCAGTAGCCACGTTAGCAGCTTCTCTTTGGAAGTGTGATGGCGTGCAGCACTCATTGAAATGAAAACCCAGCAAAAGTTCAATGATTTTGTATTCTCAACAGTTTAAAGACATTTAAATTCGGTAGTAGAAATGTACCCATTAGTCTCTAGAGAAGCGGAGAAGTGGTCCGTATTGGGTTTGTATTTCATTAGAGCAACTTAGCTTGCACTGCAGTCCTGACAGATTTATGAGATGAAGGCAATGCTCTTTGAAATAATGCCTGCTTTTGTTCAAATATCAATAGCTAACTTTCTAAAATAGCATGAGGAAAATTATTAAACTCCTGTCTTTCGCTGCTAGTGTTTGCGTACTCCTTGAAAATATAGATTACGAGGTGTGTATTAGTAATTATAATGAACAAACTTTGCCAATCTTATTTTGTTTGTTTACTGGCAATGCAGTTTTAAAATACCAAGGTAATTGTTACAGTTTTCTAATCATACTGTGAGTAAAATGCTGCCTCCAGAAACCCAAGCCAAGTCTCTGGGTGGGAAAGTCTTGGCAATAGGGGAGGCTAAAGGAAAATGCGTGACCTAAATTTTTCATTGCGATTCTACTGTTCAGACGAGCACAGTGTGACACCTGTGTGCACTGCAGAAATAGGGGGGAAATGTCAGTTTGAGGCAAGGGAGGACAACGTTTGTGGTCCTAGCGCTTTCAAACTTCAGGTGGAGTTTTTATCCATATGTATATAAATATGGATGCATATATTTTTGTGTATGTATGTATATGCACACACACACATAGACATTTATAAACAAATGCATATATTGGTGTTCCTAACCTGCAATTATGACAGTCAAGAAGATTTTTTTTTTCCTTTTTCCCGTTTGTCCTTGAAGACTAATGAAAAAAGCTGCATCCCAGATCTCATGGCTTAATTCATTGTTCTTACTTTTACTTGTTTAATTCATCTCCCAGCTATAAATTCAAGTAGAATTTTGTGGACTGTCTGAATATCTTGCTTTATTAGGCTATGATAGATCTGTCTTACTGGATATATATTACTACATTGGCTTACAGTATTTTGTTAATCATATTTAATGATAGAAGTAGTGTTCCATTCTTTAGAAATTTTTTCTCACTAAAAATGGGAAAAACCTGATGCAGTTACATAACTAAAGGAATCTTGTTTATCTTATTGGTGACTCTTAGGGACAACTAAACATTTTCCTGCACTTGGCATATTCTAAAGTTTCCTTTGAATGCAGATTTATTGCTGTCAGAAGGTTCTCAACTCACTTTTTACAGCTTTTTCTCACTGAAGGTTTTGGATCTCTCTTCCTAAATGGGCCCCTTATTTTGGCAATCACGTAGAGATTTAATTGTTTTCAAAATGCCCGTCCTTCAGTCTAACTTTGTTATAAATGGCCAGCTAGTTCAGATTTCTTAGGTGAGGGATCAACAAGTCATTTATTTTTTTAAAAAAACCCCAACAAACCAAACCAAAGGTAAAGTTGCTTTTCACTTGGAAGTCCTGACAACTTAGGACGTCTTTTCTCAAGAATGCACTTACATTTACACTTGTTCCATCAGGAAGCGTAACTCTGCCGAAGTAACTGGAGCTCAGGAACAGGTTAAAGGAGCAAGCAGAGGCTGAGGGACTGTTGGAATGGGAGGGGGTTTGACTGACGTAAGGCAATCCGTCCACACTTGAGAGCTCTGCCTTTTGTGCAACTAATACTAAATCAAGATGGAAATTGTTTTACAGTGCTTTGTACAGTCATTACTGTATTATGACGCCCGTTATGTCATTTAAAAAACACACACTCATTCCAAAGCAAAACAGTATTCTCTGGTGCCCATTTTATGGAAAGCACCTATAAAATGTAAACATGGAGACTATTCTTTCTATGACTTTGTTTCAAACACTGTAACACAAGTAATTATATTGCTTTTACAGAGTTACACAGAATGGCTCAAAAACCTATAAAGAGGTAAGGTTCTTCTGGTAAACTGTCTAGAATTGCACTAGAACCCTACTGAGTTTTATATTGTAAAAACCTATATATTCTTCATATTATAAGATATTTTAAGAAAATCACGTCTCCCAGGGATGCAGTTTTTCGTTCTTCAGCTGTTGGTAAGGGGATATATTAAATACAATCAGATTTGGCAATCATTTCCATCAGGTTGTGTTGATAACACATACCGTGGCTTCTGATCTTTGAAGTGTTGCAACCTGTTTCATTATTCTGTGCTATTTCTGTGCTTTTCCATTAGGATTTTTTTTTTTTTTTTTGAAGGAAGAGAGGATCAGTTCAAGTCAAGTTCATACATCTCTGCTTCTTGTGGGGAATACTGAATAAAGAGAAGCACAAACCCACGAAACATTTAAGTGGAAGATGCAGGAAGTCATAGTGCAGTGAAAGGTGTAGGGATTGTGTTATGATGAATTCATTTGGTCAGGCTAGGAAGGACATGGCGATTGAAGCAGGCTCAGTGACTAAAGTGCTAGCAGGGAGTTCTGGAGATCCAGGTTTATGTATTTTCTAGGCTGTAACATCTTCTGTGTTTTACCGTGCCTGCAAACTGGGAAGGTACAAATGTTCTCTTACCTTCGAAAACTTTAAAAAAAATTATGTGGTGCTCAAATAATGCAGTAAAAAAAAGAGGATTTGTATTTTAGTGGGTGACTGTCAAATGCAGTGCAAAAGAGAGCTTGGGTGCTTTTTAAAGAAGGCTGGGGATTGTTTGCTGGTGTCTGTGCCCAAAGATTTAAGCATACATAATCATGTAATCTCATGGTCCTTTTTTTTTTAAATTTTTTTTCCTCATTTCATTCAGTGGATCTATAGTGGGAGTAAACTGGGACTGTAGTCTTTTGGATAGATGCAGTAATGAGAGGGAATCCTTGTAACATATTGATAATTTTGTTTGCAGAGCAGAGTTGGAAAGGTGTATTCAGAGAAGGAGGAATATATCCCACGCCTGAACAATATGGAAAAAAGAAAACTTTGAATTCAATAATTCAATGTTTGTTTTTGTGAACTGACCGAGGCAGAGTTTACATGGGAGAAGACTCTTCAGTCGCGTTAGTAAAAATTGCTTAGTAGGACATGAACACAAGGAGATTGAATTAAGGCGGGGTTTGGCAAAGTTACAGTTTGTCCAAGTTTTTCCTCCAAAACTTATGTTAGCATTGCTGAAATAAAAGGTTTCCAGAATTTAATACACCTGAAACAATGTAATTCTCCATCTTTCTCACAGATTGCTGGATGTTTGCAGAGACGCTTGGCACTCGGCCTCTGCGGTTAAATTCTGGCACAACAGAGCAGAGAGACTTAACATGAGAAATATTGGTCAGTCGTTACCGTTGGCTCTGCTGCCAATTCGATCTGCAGTATATTAGAAAGGTTGTTAGGTGTTTTCAATGATCCCACGGTGATTCTAGTTGTGTTCTGTAGCGGCTTTCAAAGTGTAGATTGATGGTGAGCCTTAGCCAGCAGGTATGGGTGGAATGGTTGAGCTTGCAGGCTGTACTTCTAGGGGATATGTTTTATCAGACTTAAAAGAAAATAGAAAAAAGGGCCAAGATCCCAAAGGAATGCCCAGTGTGAGCAATACTTACGGTAGCACTTAATTTTGTACTTTCTTTCAGGACTTCGGTTAGTAAAAGCTAGTTGCTATTCTTTGCTGCTTTTTAATATGTTAATTGGTTGTGCTTAACTATATAGATGATCAGTATTGGCTAAGCACACGGCAGTGTTATAATTGAGTCACTGTAAATTTTGATAAGAGATTTTTCCAAAGCAATAGGTAATACCTGTTCCTTAATTCTGGAGTAACACCCATCTTTGTGTCCTGCTTCTCATGTGCAAAATCTCTAGCTGGGAGTTCTTCCTTTAGAGATGGGTGAATTCTTTTTATATAGGTGAATGCATCTTCATGAGTAAGATGTTGTTTTAACAGTTTGTTGTGAGACACAGCCAAACAATTTGCTAACGTGATCAGAAACCTGAGTTCTGTAAGGCAGAAGCCATGGAGAGCAAGAACATTGCCATCTAAATTTTTGAAGTGTTTTGAAGATCTGCCTTTACAGAGGCATGGGGGCACCAGTGATCTTAGTCTGACTTTTTTTTTTTAATTCCCCCCTCTTTCCCCACAAACACCCCTTCCCAGTTCAGCCTTACGTTACTTTTATGTATTGGTGAAGCTATGCTGAATTATTACAGGAAATTCAGTAGTAGTTTAATGCTGTGTTTCCATGCTGGAGGAAAAAAAAACCCCATCTAGCCATGTCTGGCCAAGAATTGAGGATGTGCTTGAAGCACATGACGACGTTGGCTGAATTAATTCCAAAAGATGGCAGTTGACAAGTGTTAAGTCTGCTGTGATCATGGACAGGCAAGCAATTTCTTCATTCAGTTAATTGCTTTGGAACAAGATGTAGGATAAACAAGTGAGCTCAGTTTCTTTTCCTACCTGAAGTGAGCATTGCCTATAGCCTTGATGGGAGAAAGCTGCTGTTTTGGGATTTCTTTTGAGGCTTTTGAGGTTTGAAAAATTCTCCACTGGTGTGTTGTTAATAGCTGCATAAGGCAGGGCTGGGTTTCAGCGTGATTCCTTGCACAGAGTAATGTCTAATCTTGAAACAATATGCAAGATCTTATTCAGAATTGAATGCACGTTCCCAAGCAATAAACCAACTGTGAAGTATTTAGCAAGAGAAAATTTATAGAATTATTGCTTTATAAGGCTGCTGTGTATGCTTTCTGTTCTGAACACCATGCTAATGTTGTGCAAGGTTCTGAATTTGGCAAAGCTAGTTCTGAACCAGGAGTGTAGGACAGATCATGTTTCACATTCACCATGTAACTTTAAAAAAAAAAAAAACCAAAACAACAAACTTCCATTACAGGAGTTTAACATGAGAATATAGTTCTGTGTATTCCTAGTGGTAATTGCAAATTCTTGGTATGGGTAACTACTTTGGCCCTTAAAAAGCTATGAGTTGGTAGCTGCGGTAATGAACTGCGGTGCTTTTTAAACTGAATTTGGCACTAGATGTTAAGAAGGTCCTCCTTAACTGCTGTGATATTTATTAGAGTGAAAACCCTAATATCTTAAAATATTTTCAAGACTTACCAAGTTAAATACCCTACTTTTCATAAAGATTGGAGTTCATAGTACTGTTCTTTCAAATCAAGGGTGTTTGTGTTTAAAAGAAGGACACTGTGCCTCCCGCATTAGTCTGGCAATCTCTGAGTCGGGGAAGGATTTCCTAGAGTATGCAGGGAATCCTGGACAAATTGATAAGCTAAGCGTGCTAGAGGATTTGAGTGCTCCTATAAATAGGAAACCAATCTGAAAAAAATACATTAAGACCTTGAGGAGAGAGGATCTTAAAGGAAAAATCTAATCAGGAGATGCTGAAGAAAAATGATACATTGGAAATGGCAATTAAATAAAAAGAAAGGCCAGGGGAGAGAAAAGAAAAGGCCTATTAGGGAGTGTTTTTTGTTTGAAGACCACAAAGTAAGGCAGGCTTTGGAAATTAGGGACTGGTGTTGCCCTGAAATGTAGGCTGTGTTGGTTATAGTTGCTTCTGCATTTGTTTTATTCTGCTGTCTAGGGAAGAAAAAACACATGTTAACAGTTTTGTAGGGTGAAAATATTTGCATTTATCACAGTCCTTGGGAATTCTTCAGCTGATTAGAATAAAGTATTGGCAGGGGGAAGGGAAAGGAGCAGGACAGGGGGAAGCCTCAATCCCCATTTGTACAGAGCTACATAGTCTTCTTAGGCATAGTTATACGGTTGGTTCTTTAATTTTGAAAAGCAATATATAAAATCTTTTAGTTTACCATAGAGCTCTCTGAAGCTGTATCTGAATGGCAAGACTTCAGCGTACCTCTGTGAGCTTCAGAATGTGATCCTCTACGTGCATTTGCTTCTCATTTATCTAGAGTCAGTAGCTCACAGTCTTGATACTGTGCTTGTGCGTAACCTCTCTATCAAAAGTGGTGCTTGTTCTGCAGTATTTGTAGGTTTTTTGATGGGAGATTTTGAAGTTAAAATGCCTGGAAATATGTAACACATATGGCATCAAGGTGCAACAGCGTTAGACAAAACAAGAGTTAAGTATATACCCATATGTACCAATGTTACAGTACTGTGGTTTTCAAGAAAACTAAACACTGGGTTTTTTTCAGTTCATAGGAGAGTGAAAAAAAGATTATGTTAAAGGGAAGAGGCTACTAAGATAAGTGTTTAATATTTGATATTCAGGAAAACCACTAAGTAACATAGAGATTTTTTTTCCCCTTTTATTTCTAGTTTATTAGTTTTTTACAAAATAACCTTGAATAAAATTATCCTAAGGAACGCTATACTATACATTCTGAACTGATATACTCAAGGCTTTTTCTCTATCTCAAAACCTTCTTTAGGACTGTTGTTGGAAGAACACTGGTACTGCAACAGTAAGAAAGTATCCTAATAAGGCTTTGAGGAACCTTAAATACCAGATGATTCTTCTAATTTTTTTAAACAAAGAGAACATTTTTAACTTATTGGAGGCTAAGAAAAATAGGTGAGCTGTAGGCTCTTTGTGGGCTACTCTTCTGCAAAAGTTACGTTTATGTGATATCAGCTAGCTGGTTCTGTTCTTCTGGGAGCAAACCACAGAATATAGTGTCAAGAATGGCTAACATCATGCTCTGCAGACAAAAGGTGAAGACAACTATAAATGATGAGGTGGAACTTTTAAAAGACAATGTCATTTTTTTTTTCCTCCTACATTTCCTGGTGCAGGGATTCCCCCTTCTTTAATAAGAGAAAATATGAATGAATTAGAAGCTTGACAAACATGTTTCCTAAGCCCTTATTCCTCTGATCTTATGTCATGCTTTTTCTCAGGCCAAAAAGCTGAAGTCTAGAAGAAACTGTCCATCAAACCCCTTATTTATTTAAAATTTTTCTCTGTAGAATGGAAAGCACTAATTTTTCTCCCAGCTGTTGTCTAGAATACAGGAATGTGATGACCTCTGGAGTCCTAGGCTTGAGCTAATTCCTGATTTTTAGTGTCTTAAAAGCTATCCAAACCTTTGTAGTAGAGTCCTCTTTATTATTTTTTTTTTATTTTTGGTGATAAATTCATACTATGGCACTAAAAATGTTTTTGTGATATGTAGTGTTTATGATATATAATATATTTTTACACCCACAGCAATGAAGAATAGGTGGTTTGCTTCATCATTCCCTTACATGCCTCCCTGTAATTCTGATACTGGTTAAAGACGTCATGCTTCTAAGTAATCTAGAACTGGAAATCCCTTGCTTGGCTGGAGGAGTCTTACATTATTTTCAAGGGGAATTTCACAGTGAACTGTTTCTGCTATGGATTAACACATAAAGTGAAATGATTGTCCTTGACTGTGTCATCAATTTTCTGACTTTAAAGATAGCACTGTTCATGCTATTAGCTAATGTTAGTTTGATATGAAGAATGACGGACAAAAATGAACAGAAGAACAAGTGAAATAACATAAAGTGCTGAGTTGCTTGACCTCTAGGATACTTTTACTGGCTTTAGGAGACTTACTTTGTATCCATTCAATTAAGATGAAGACTCAGGCAGAGGAAGAGTGAAAACTGAAGGTAGTAAAAACTGAAAATGAAGCTTGGAGATTTGTGGTATCCTGTTTCCGGAATTATAAATGATGGAAATTAAAGTGTCAGACAGTCTTGATAAACTGCTTTGTCTGTCTTCGTAATCAGACTGCTTTATGAAAATTGGAATTATTTTGGAACAAACAGGAAGAAAGGGAACAACAAAACATATTAAAATTGGTATGTGTGAATCATGATTTTTATGACAGTTCTCATTAGAGGTTTCCTTTGGAATGTCTTATTGATAATTGTGTAGAAAGGAAAACTATGCCTAGATATGCACAATCTGTGCATATGCACAGTTTGAGTTCTGCAATAAATTTATATTGTTCTTAAATTTTATATTTTTATTCAAGTATATGAATCATTATCATCCTTATTTCATAAATTTGTTAATTTTTGGAGCAAATCAATTTTCTTTTGGCCATTCCCTATTTTTCTAACTCACTTGTCTTTCCTCTTTTTTTTTTTTTCTATTTATTTTTTCTTATCACTTGAGGACTTTCTAAGTTCAAGTAACCCTTTGCTCCTCTGTGGAAAGATTCATCAGCAAGGCTCCATTCCATAAGTGTGGGTCTTTACATTTGTATAGCTGTACATCTCATGAGCTTAGATATCTGATCTTGCAAAACTGAGTTCATGGGCAGAGTCCGTACCCCATTTTTTCTTCCCCTTCTAGTGAGTAATGCTAAAAAAACCCCTAAATAAAAAAATCTCTATAGACTCACAGCTCAGCACTACTAAATATAATGAACAATAGTCTTCTCTTTTTGAACACGGTTAGACTTACAGACTTAAAACTGCAGGGAGTTTAGGGTTAGATTTACAAGCTTAAAACTGTCTCTACTTTTTTTTATCCTATCTGCAGATCCATTATATCCCTATTACAGAATCCTCTGCACAATTTGTACTTGAAGAGTTCTCATATGTTTTATGTAATTTTTCAGCTAGGCAGTCAGGAGGTGCAACTCAGAGCACCTAAAATTAGGAGTCCAAGTTCCACGTTCTCTTAATAGTAAGAGATACAGGCCTAGATGATTAAAAATAGCTGAGAGAGATGCATATATTTGGACGGGGTAAATCCCCTTTTGAGTGTTTTAAATATAGTTCTGCTATATGTGTGTCTGAAATAGGCATTTGTGCTCTCTATCTCATTGTGATACATTTGTTTTCACATAAGCTGTGCTACTGAGAAATAAGCAATGTGAAAAGTGGAGAGTGTATTTGTGGCCTAAATACAAAATTGGCACTGATTTAGCTGAATTGCGTGCTAAACCCGATTTACCTAAATCAGTGTAGCAAGCTTGTATGACCATGGCTCAGTTAGGTTAAGAGTGCCCAGTGCTCATTTAGCTTAGTTTGACTTCCAAACCAATTTTCCCGTACTTGACAGAACGCACGAGAGGCTAGCTCTGATGTAAATAAGTCAATTTGCAAACCAGTTTAGCTAAATTGGTGCAATTTCTATGTGATTTCTGCATAGGCCACTTGTGGTGTTAAGGTGTTCAGACTCTCATGAGTTATTCTAGGAAACCACTGTTGTACGCCTAGAACTACTGGTTTTGCTCCTGAATGCTTGATAAGTCTGAAATACGCTTGCTTTCAGTATGCAGTGCTTTTCTTGAAATTAAAGTATTTGAGTGAAATCAGATGGAACTGAGACTCAGCTACTCAGGTACTTGCTTCTGAGCCACTCACTGCCTGTGTTTAGTACTTTTCTGCTCCTGCTCCTGGCCTTGGTCTCTTCCAGCTGTAAATCCTGTATGAGCATGGACTGTTGTTTCTGTGCATACACACGTATTTGACTTGTACATGGTTTGGATCGCGCGGCAGGAGCCCTGGCATCAGTTATGGGCTTCCCGAGTTATTACTGCAATAGCGATAATAATGAGTTCCCAATGCAATTCGCTGTCAAGTGTGTGACCTCATCAAAGTCAAGTGTAGTCTTAGAGAGCTTGAATGTTCTTTTTTTTTTTCTTTTTTTTCCCTTTTTTTTAGGAAGTCGGCATAACCATCTTAGTTCCATTCTAGCGTGTCTTATTAACTCCAATGGGAAAGAACTGTGACGGCTGCCAGCATACCTTATTGCAATTTATAACATCACGTAACCGGCAAGTGATGGGTTTTTTTTCCTTTTTCATTCTTTACATTTGTCCTGAATTCCCTCCTTGATTGCCATGCCCCTCAGGCACACGACAGAGGCACAGCATGCTCTTGGGACCTGCTGTGGCTGCGTGAACCCTGTTGAGGCAGACCTCTATCTCTGTTACTTCAACGTTTGTGATTTTGATTCCCCCCCAGCTTCTGCCCTGCCGAGCTGGGGAGCAGGGGCTGGGATGGCTGCGCCGCACCGGAGGATTGACGTGAGGCTGGGATCTGCTCAGGATCAGCAAGGAAATTCTTGTAGTAAACAGCGGGCTCGTGTTTTTGTTGCGGTGGGTCGCATGCAAAAGGATGAAAGCGTCAGGTCTGTTTGTCCTCTGCCGTGTGTGGCAGCAAGAGTGGCACTGAAGGAGCTGGCATGGACAGCTGCCTGGATGGACCTGCGGAGGTCCATGCGTGTGCAGACATGTTTTTATCTTCCAGGCCTTTTTCTGGTGGCAGGATAAGAGATGCACCAGAGCATCAGCAGCCTTAAAAGCTGTTTTTCTACATGAAACAATAGGCGATAGTGACGTTCGGAATGGGAGGGCAGCATGTTCTCGTTTTAAAAGGTATGTAAGTAGCCGCTGTTGAGAGGGAGAAGGGAAGCAGGTGCCCGGCAGGAGAGCTGAGGGTGGGCTGCCGTGGGCACACGTCTGCTCAGCAGCCCTCAAGTGATGCTCAAGTGGAAATGTGTCTATGCAGCACCACTGTACATCTGTTTAGTTTCTTTTTACTTTATGAAGCCGGCAAATTCCGTGACTGTAAATTCTAGTTTTGCTCTTTTAATTTTGGATAGGAGAAGAAGCTAATAGGACTGAATTTTACCTGTTGTCCTCTCTTCATTAAACATCTCCTTTCTGCTGCTATACAACCTTGTTCATTTTGAGGAAATGAATTCAGCCCTCTGTGTCGAGTGGGGTAGGAGGTTATACAGTTGCAACTTTATTTACATAATTTACTCCATCTATGTCTTCCTGGGGAAGAGAAACCCCAAACCTTCTCAAGATCTTTTTGTCATTGTATATAATAGACTCACCCTTTCTTGTATGGGAGATACTTTCATACACAATATATAGCCTTTAAGTGCAGAAATCACAGTAAAAGGCATCTATTAAAATCGTGCCGTTAGCACCCTGCATTGGGGAATACTAAAATTCAGCATGTAGCAGTAACATCATCCTCAATACGTATATTTAAGATGCAAGATGGTAGCGCTGGGTTCACCTAGTCAATGACGGCTGTTGCTACCTCCACAGTTCGTTCAGCAAACTCCATTGCATGGTATAGACATGCTGTGGTAGGTACGTGTTAGTTTGTCATGTCCTTATATCCTTGAAAACTTTGTAATGAATTCAGGAGCTATAGATCAGGCAATGTGGTGTAATCAAAAGCAAGGATCTCAGTGTGGACTGTGAATTGCTTTCATTTGGGACCGCTGTGTTTTCATTTGTTCTAAAAAGGTTTCCCTTTCTTTGGATTATATCTATTCTACCTTTGTGGGAACTGAAAATATTCTTGTAACTTTGAAAGTCATTGAGAAGGATGCTCTTTTTATGGGTTGTGTCTGAAAGAAACAGATTCAGAGATTAAGTGAAGGATAACATGGTCATGTTGCAAAGACCACCTTGACTTCCTCATTGCACGCTAAGCTACCTTCTCAACGCTGGTGTGGGCATCACTCTGGTTTGCGTCCACCCAAGCTGACTTTTTGTTCAGGATGACTAATGTACGCCCTGGTCTGAATGGACAGTTTACTACAGGCAAAGAGGCTAGAGAACAAATACAGACTTTCTGTATTTCCAAATATTGCTGGAATAAACAAAGCAGTACAGAAAAACTGCTTCTGAAGGACCGTTGCTCATTGCTATGTTGTTTTTCCAGAAGCTGGAAGCCAAGTCCGTTTGCTCAACTGCAGTTACTGGCTTCACCTACTTCAGAGTAAACTGTCTTCTAGTGTGCTAGAAGGAGATTAATTGTTTGACTAAATGTCATTGGAGATGTCATAAACATGAAAAAACCCCTTGCTTTAAATTTCAAAGCAACAGGTCTCGCTAGTGGGATTCTAACCTGGTCATGCAATGCGTGGCTGCTGGGTATTACTTCAACCTGTTTTGTTTCATACTTGTATGCTCGTTTCCAGCAAATAAGAAAGGTTGTGAGAACCAGAAGTTTTGCCCTTCACTGCTGGTGCATGCTTATGTGGTGTGTTACCTCATGATGATGGATTTCTTTAATTAAGTTTGTTCCTAAATGTAGTAGGATTTATTACGTTTTCAAATGTTTGTAACCACTGTAGGATCTGACTTAGCAGAGAAATTAATATTTCATGATTTTGACCTCGGAGAACATACACACTTCCAAGGTATGCATGTTGCAGAGCTTAGGTTTGATTCTGGATCCAGAGTAATGTTTTATTTAGTCTGGAGCCAGGCAAAGTAAACAATAATGTGAAGAAGCATGAAATTTATGGCTGCTGAAGCCAGCTTCTGACCGTATGAGTGTCAACATCGTTCACCCTTTAACTGATGAACACGTTAAAAAAAATGTTATTTTTCTGCTTATTTATGTAGTCTTGTTAAAAAAAAAGTGAAATCCATTAACTTGAAAAGACTGTAGCTTAAGGACTAAGACTAAAACTAAATCTTCAGATAGACTGATATCATAAAAGATAATGTTTTCATTGATTAGAATTGTGAAACTCTAACATTATGAAGACAATACCGTAGAGCTTACGTGACTTTTGCATTGCGGTTTGTAAGGTTTTGTCATTTTTCTGTAAAACACGATCTTATTTGTAGGCAGAAAAGCTGCGTGCTCAACTGTAGTTGAACAGCTGTATAAATATTTCAAAAATGCTCCCTTTCAACAATACCTGACATAAACACAAACAAAAATGAAAAATAAAAAACCCCAACCTGTTCATATTAGCCTGGGCGCTAAATGCACCACAGTATTTCTCCATCCTGATCTTACCTGATCCTCTGCCCCTTGAGCTTTACCAGTGCACGCCTGCCTCCCTCCTCCTGGTGCACCCCTTCTGAACTGGAGGTTCTCCAGTGGGGCCAGCAGCAAAGTCCCACCTCAGGGTGAGGTAGTCGCTGTTGCCCAGGAGCAGAAAAAGGTGATGTTGCTTTTCTTTCCATTGTGTTTGCGTTAATGGGTGGGCCAGGCTCATTGCATCTTCCATTTGCTGCCTCAATTCCTGTTGAGTGTTACCTTTTTGTTCGTTGTCTTGGTCAAATTCCCAAGTGTCTCTAAACTGCTCAGAAATGATGACTGATAACAACATGTTTGGGGAAAGACGGAAAAATAGAGAAGTTGTTAATGACTTACTGTGATCGAGTTGTCTGGGTATATGGGTGTAGCTTTTTCCTCATAACCTCTGTTATTCTAAGTGTGAGTTTGTTTTTGTTGTAGAACAAAGATAGAAAGATGTGGACTACTGGAGACAGTCCAGATCACCAAAATAGTCAGAAATTTAGAAATTAGGGCATATGGGAAAGAATAAAGGACCTAAGGTCATTTGTGTTAGGGAACAGGATAACGTAGAAAAACAGGGAATTTCGAATAGGCTGCTACACAGAAAAGAGTAAGCTTTTCCAGTGTCCATACCAAAAAGACCAAAACTTAATAGGATTACATTGGAGATGGAAAGTATTATTACAGATTTAGTTTAGTTTTAGTTCAGTTAAGTGCTCTATTTTGGCCAGAACGGATTCTGATGAGGCTGAGCTAGAGCCGTAAGTGTGACACATCAGGTCTTGCTTTGCTCCGGTCTGCTTGCATCTTTCCAAATTCTGTGGACCTGCAAACAGTCTTCAGGATTTAAAGGTCAAATTGTACTTGCATAGCTGGAGAGTTATTGATTAAAAAGCAATTGCCTTGGATGAGATCATCCGTACTTCATTCCCATCCACGCTTGTTTTATGTTTAATTGCAATACTACTTCGTAAAAGTTTTTAAAATTGGTAGAAATTGCTAATATTTAGGAGATAATATATTTCTAGTCACAGAAATTCTGGAAATGTGTATTTCCCAGTGTATTGTGAACACAGACTTGTAGAACAAGAGAGTGGTTTCAGATTGTAGGTTAAGGTTTTGTGTAGCCCTTGTTAATTTTTTTTATTTTTTATTTTTTTTTATGGGCATTCTCACTCTGTGTTGTCATTGTGTGTAGCTGCTAAAAGCACCAAGTGACAAAAGTAGTTCCCTGTGACAGGAATGTTGGGAGCTAAGAGAATTTTTAAGTCAGGCAATGTAGACTGAAGCTATTTTGAAATCATATTTAAATCACTGTGTAACAGTAGCAATGATAAAGAGAGCAGTAGTCCACCAGGAAGAGTTGACTGGGAAGTTGGAACATTTTTATCCTACAGCCTCTATTTGCAGTCATGAATTTCTGCTCTACAGTTTCTAGTCATGATGCAAACTTTATTTGTTTTTTGTTGGTTTTTTTTTTTTAACAAGTGGACTCTGAAAGGTGATTGAGGAGGTGTCAGATCCTATTGTTTTGGCCACATCAAATCCAGAGTCATCATTTGTGATTTCGGTCACATGAAGGTTTACAAGCCTTTTCTACATATGAGAACATGCCACCCAATTTGTACCTCTGTATCTACACTCCACACAAAAGACTTACACTAGTTTATAAATAATCCAATGAGGTATCTAAATAAGCACAAGGAAAAGAGAAATGTTTATTGTGTGTGCTTGTGCCAAAAATACTTCATCTTTATTGAGAGGCCTATCTTTTCCTCATGGAAAATTGTAGCAAGATTTTTACGTGAGACAAGATCTGCAAATAGGTTTTGAAAAACTTGAAAATAATAATAAAAAAACTTTTGGAATACATTCCAAAATCTTGAACTCAACCAGATTTTATCTTCCATATATTTTATACTCATTCAACTGTTTCTCCTTCTGAATTTGTCATGACTTCTGATGTTGTGCCTTTTCATGTTTGTGCTAATGCAGGTAAGTGCCTGTACAATGTGCTTACATGATTTTCTGAGTTGGGGCTGTAATATTTTCTTGTAGTATGTGTGTTTCATACATGGAAGTCTATTCAAATGCATGAAAAGCAGCTGAAATGCTGGTCAGTATTTATTACTTGGCCAGTAATAAATTTGTCCAAGCTGCAGCTTAGAGGAGATATAAACTATTCATAAATTTTGTTGTTATTATTGGATAATTTAGATACGGAGAAGAAGAAATAATGGGAAGGAGCAACATTTTTAAGGTGTTGAATTTTTTTTTAATCATCTGTTGATTCTGAAACATCATTTTCAGTAGAAATTAAATTCTAATTTAAAAAAAATAGAAAAAAGTAAGATAGGTTTAAATATTTAGATGTTGAGAAAAAAAAAAATCCCCTGAAAAAACAGAAAAATTCCCCATATGGAATGATCTATATTAACATTTAGTATTTCAGTGTGTTCCTCAAAGTGGGGAGCCCATTATTTTTATCGCTGAAGTGACTCTCCGTGGTTAGACATTTAAGGCTTTCCAGGGAAGTGAGAAGAAACAGGCAGAATTTAGAGGAGTCTTACAGTAGCAGCATTAAAGGGTGAAACACCCAGGATGTCAAACACCCAAAGCAGAAGTGACAAGACTGCCCAGGTCGGAGAAGTCGATGTTGCGTGCTCAGGCTGCCCGAGATACATACCAGAATGTCCGAGCCGTGTGTGTGCTCTGACAGCAGTTGTCTGGGGAAGGTTCATTAATTTTGGAATAACAGTTGTCCTGTCAGATGAAGAATGGAAGTCATGGCTCAGCATTTCAGCAGAAGTAAGAGATGTGCAAAGAGTTAAAAAGAGAAACAAAACCCCGGTATCTTGATGGTCTTGATGAGTTCATCAAATCTGAAGCTCAAGTAGAGGCAAATTTTAGAAGAATGTAGTAGATGAGATTTCTTATGTAAATATGAATATCTTCTATTAAAAGGCTGTGTAGAGAGAGGTAGTGAGTCTTTATGAACGTTTGTTGGCTTTTTAACAGAGTTCATTATGCAGAAATATGTCTCTTCTGCTCATTTTAAAGTTTGAACATTAGACTTAATTGATTCCTAAGAAGGCGACATGGGTAATAGGCTGTTATTAATGTGCATAACTTACTAAGGTGAGCTTTGTTCTGCTGAATTAGTAAGTGAATTGTAACAGAAATTGCCCAATTACCAGCAGAAATGGAACGGAATTTCTCTGTAGACAAGGTATAAATAAATATTATCAGTTTAGATTACTTTTAAGTTTTATTGAAACAAAAAAGTGAGTGGAGAAGAATGATAGGAGTTTCAATGTGAAAAATCACAATGGTTAACTGCTCAATAACAGCAATTGTTCTGAACTCTAATGGAGTGTGACTGCATGCAGGCAAGGGAAGGGCTTTTTTCTTAAAGGAAGAAAGAAGTATTGTTGTTAGACGCAGGCTGGGGAAAAAACCAAAAAACACTTTAAAAGGCATCTCTGCAAGGCAAATCAGTTGCTTTTTCTCTGCTGTTCAGAATGCCTACTCAAAAATTCTTCTTTATGTAATTTGTGCTGTGGTGCATCGTTTTTACAATGCTAGTAAGATGTGTGTGTAAATGCTGTTGTCCAGGTGATGCTGAGCTGTCGTACAAGTGCATAGACTTGTCCCTGGCTCTGTGAATAGCAGCTGTCCTGTGGGGGCTGAGTTATCTGGTGCCAGTGATGCAAGACTCTTCCGTCGAGTCCCATTTTGCTGGCGTGATGTCAACTTGCAGACCTGTATGATTATTTTTCCTTTTCTAGAAATGTTGTAGACCTGCTTGAGTGTAGGGAAGGACTTTACAATATATGAGAGAATTGGGAACTACATCCTCCGTTCTCTCTCTCTGCATGTAATAAGAAGGCTTTTTGCACACTCAGTTTTGACTTGGCTCTGTTGATGGAGTTAATCAGTCCCAATCCTATTTGCAAGGTTTAAATGGCTTTGAAAGCTCAAAGCAAGAGAAATGCAGTTTCAATTAAATGGTGATTGCCTACCAAGATGAAAAAGTTATAAACTAGTCAGAAATTTAGATCAGGACTGTATTTTTGCAAGAGTAGTTACTGATTGCAGGAAAAGAAGTTTTTGAGGAGAACAAGAGTTTGTACAACTTGTTGGCTGCCGTGTATGACAGGATGGTACTGCTGCTGTGTGTATTCCCTGCAGATGTATGAGGAGCCCTTTGGCATAATTATGACACAAAGGGTGTGTTGTGTGAAGGAATAGCCACCAAAAAAATTCCTTAACTATATGATTTTTTTTTTCCTAGCATTAGCAGAAATTTTTTTCGCAGTCCTCATGCGCGCTATGCTCAGTGCTGTTTCCCAATCACTGTAGTATGAGTCGAAATGTGAGTTAACTCAGTTCAGCAATCTGTTTGACATGGTAATGAAGATGGACAGGGTCTGAGGTGAAGGCCTTTTGTACAGGAACGTCAGCGGACACATATGCCCACAGCGTAGGCTGGTTTTGTTATTAATGTTTTTGCTCACAGGACTGTCAAGGTTAACTGACTCCAGCAGATGTTTTACCAGGAGTGCTAAGTTCCTGATGCTGCTGGAAGGTTTTCATCTCAGAGATGCAGCAGTGTGTTTCTCTGGCACTCGTGATGTTATAGAACAATTTCCTTTCAGAGCAATGTTGCTTAAGGGAGAAAGAAATGCTAAAATAATGAAAGCATGTATTTTGAATATTTGAGATTTAAAAATTCTTTGAATGATCAAAGCAGCAAATAATTCAATCAAAAAAGGTGGGTGGGTTGGGAACCCCTGGAAAATACTGAACCCGCCCTGGAAACTGTGTGACTTGATATGCTGATTTCTCAAATTAGCCCAAAGTTTGAGAAGTGCTGGGATTATTTTGGTAGCTATGCAGAAATGGGCACCTTGGCTTCAGTGTGATCATTCAGCTTATAGTCCTCTGCCTGGGGCTTTGAAACCTGTTTTTTATGTCCTCTTTTCTTCACTGATTCCTCTGCCTTAGAAATTAATAGTTGGCCAGATAAATCTGGACACTGAATCCATTTGAATGTACGGTAGTGAGGGAGGTGAGGAGTGACCCACACAAGGACCCTTTTGAACTGACTCTTCAGAATATGCATCACGAGGGGCTTTTTAGGGCAAAGTGAACCTCATGATTGTGTTCATTGTTAAAGAGACTTACTTCTTCAGAGGAGCAAAGGCTCTGGTACCTGTGGTGAGGAAAGAGGCACAAAGTGTAGTTAGAAAATGCATATGTGTTGTTGAAAGGGCAAAACAGGGCACCTCTACTTTCCCTTTTGTCCATCCCAGGAGTAACAAGCAGTTCCAGACAGGTTTTTTAGGAGTGATGGACTGAATTTGCTTCATAGCATTTCTAGTACAATGATGAATGAGCTCCTTTTAGAAAAATCTGATTTTGCATCAGTGAATAACTGCTACGGGTGCAACCAATAGTTTTTAGACAATAGGTGGGGGGTGGTTGTGTGTGTGTTTTTTGTGTTTTGGGTTTTTTGTTTTGTTTTGGCTTTTTTTTGTATTAGAGATGCTGTTTTGCTCTATATGTAATTTCCGCGTGTATCCAAGGCAGCCATTCTTTTGATTGTGACCTACTGGCTTTAAAACTATTTAAAGAATACTAAGCAGTCTAATGGGTAAGCAGTAGAAGTGCTAGAGGTCTTCCAGTCCCAGGGAAACCAGGGTGGTCATCATGGGAAATGGTTATTTGAAGAAGCTTGCCAAGGTAAAGGCACTTCTAGCTCATCTAACTACTTGTGATAGAAAACAGAACTCAAAACAGCATTTTTTGTGTCCATTTCTCCTACATAGAAACTACTTATCATAAAACAAGGGACACTAGAATAATTTTTCTCAATGTTTATTATATTTCAGATGCAATAAGATGAAGAAAGCAGAGAGATGCAAAATGCATTTTTTTAAAAAATTCATTCTGTGTTAATACATATTTGGCTTTCTATCAATAAAATATGTTTGTATGAATAACAGTTTTCTTACCCAGATTTTCAGTGACTTCAAAACAAATTGGCTACTAATAATGGGAATAGAATTTGGCAAATGACTACCTTAACTCTGCAATAACATTTGTTAAATCTGTCTTCTCTTTCATTTTGCTGTAATATAATAGAGCTAGTAATCTGAATATATTTTCTCTTCAATGGAGAGTGATAACTACTATAATTATTAATGCAATGCCAGTCACTTAAACATGTGGTATTCAGTATGAATAATAGTCTTTCTTTTAGAACAATTTTCACTCCTACGGTAATAATTTCGTTACTGACTTCATGTCATGTTATTATTAAATGGAGTATACCTAAATGCTCTTCAGAAAAGATATTGCTGACACTTTCAAATTAGTTTTAGGTCTAATTAAACTTCTACCATAACAGATCAGGCATTTGGGGATTTCCAAATTATTGGGTTTTTTTAAATAGCAGCTGAAGTGCCACTGGAACAGAGAGAGATAGAAATGTGAGTTGCTGTGACATGATGCATTTGATCAATTGCACAGAGTCTTTTTTCCTTGTGGAAATGTTAAATGTGGAGTGTCAAGTGTCTCAGGACACAACTGAAAATTAAAACTACGACAATTGAATGTGTTGCTGGTCAGATGGGATGCCACAGAGGTTGATGAGACAAAATCAGAACATCTGACGTGTGGAAGCTGATGGGAGTATTGGAATGAGTAGAAGAGTAGGAGAGTAGGAGAAACCCTTTTTGTAAATTTGTGATGTTAATCACTGTCATCAAGACCGGAGCTTGTTAAGTTTCCATTAGCAGACAAGTAGTGTGATTAGGTCCAAACACAGGAGTACCGAAGGCCTCATGTTGTTGTAGAGGTGAATGATCACCAGATCATTTTAAAATGATCATTTTAAAACTGATGTGAGTTTTAAAATTAGTCTTAGGCTTGTGAAAAGTGCCAAAAGAATACCCCCCCCCCCCCCCCAGTGAAATTGCAAGAGGGGTCACATTATGATTCGCAGGGTTTATTTCCTTGTGTTCTGAATGCAGCGTGACTTTCTGATTTGTTGTAGATGTATTTTATATACAGGGAACAAATTTCCTGTTTTCAACACTGAAATGTTTGAGAAGAAAACATGTGAGGAGTGAAATTGTGGATCTAGCTGCATCTACAGCTCTGGAGTTAAGAGAAGTATTGACTGATTGTCTTTAACTTATGTGCAATGAATAAAACTGCTATCGCGTGAGACTTCCTTTATTCCAAAAGATGAATTAAAGGATACTCTGGCTTCTTGTTGCTGAAGTTCTCTGTGGCTCAGAGCTTTAGTTTTCAAAGGAGAAAACCTATATGCCAAATTGTATTGCATGCCAATAATGTTTCAACTCGTTCAACTGCTTTACGAATCCTGGTTGACAGATGTCAATAGTCAAATATATCACCCATCTTGTAAATTGCTGTAAACTGTGTTTAATGAATACTGGTGTAGTTCAGTGGAGCAACTCTTGTTTATACCACAATAGAAGCTCCTTTTTTTTTTTTTTTTTTACTGGATGTATTGGAAAGTTACTATTTCTTGATTTATTTCATGATTTTTTTTTCCCCCTCAATATTACTATCTTTTATTAAGTAGCCTCAGTTTTGTGTGTGAGAATTCCATGGCTTTACTTTTAATAAATATTCACACCCTTAGTTTTCTACCTGTGGATCAGACATCGGAAAGTATTTGCTTCTTTTAACTATTCAGTGGAAAATTGGCTTGGGAGAATGTTTTAATTTTGTGAGGGAAAGGAAATTATTGTTTTATATTACACCAGAATAAAGTGTGTGAGAGACAGCTGATTAAGAGTTTGGCATGGGGTTCTGCTGGGCATATCTGGAAAACTTTAGAAATTAATGTAATGTTGGGATGAAAGCCAAAATGTAGTCCTATTTTATGGGGTTGCGAACGATTCTAGGTTTAGTATTAACTTCCTGTTAAATGTCACTGTCACAACTGATGGAAGTATTTCCTCAACCTGATTAGGATTTTGATTTCATGGTCTTTCTTATTATCTTGATAGATCTTTGAAGAATTTGATGATACAGTAAGTCTTTTCCTATACTATTTATTTGTTGGGTTTTTTTCTCCTAACTTAGAAGTCTAAGCCATATTTCTTTTCATTTCCCTCTTGTAACACAGCCCTATTTACAGTTCCGGCAGTCAAGAGCATGAAGGTGCTTCTAAGTCAGAGTCAAGCCAAAAGGCTTCATTATTTAGGCTGGAAGAAGAGCTGAGGTGATGACACACATACAAAAGATAATAAATATTACGTCATCAGTAATCCCAAGACATTCCAGTAGAATCACAAAGGTAGGAAGGGGCTTCTGGAGATTGGCTAGTCCACCACCCTGCTCAAGCAGGGCCACCTAGAGCTGGTTGCTCAGCTCTGTGTCCAGTTGGGTTTTGAATATCTCCAAGGATGGAGACTCCGCAACCTCTCTGGGCAACCTGTGCCAGTGCTTGACCATCCTTCCAGTGAAACGTGTTTTTCTTGTATTTAAATGTCATTTCCTGTATTCTGATTTGTGCCAGTTCCTCGTGCCCTGTCTTTGGGCTCATCTGGGAAGAGCTGGGCTTCTGTCTTCTTTCACTTTCACTGGTGCATGGCTGAGCTGGGTCAGCCCTAAGCTTGGCTTGAATCGTCATGACGTAGCTGCATCCAGTTGTTAACATGGAGAGGCTTAAAGCATTAAGATACAGATCATCTAGATTTTCCTAAGACCATGTGCAAAAACAGTACTCTTAGTATTCCATGTGATGCAGTTTATTAGTGCTGCATTTTGTTGAGTTTTCAGTATTTAAAATAAATTATCACTAATTTGATTAAAAAAAGAAACAAACTAACTACACTGGAAGAAAGGTACATTTCAGAGGAAACAGCACCTTCTTACTGCACATATTCTCTTCTGCTGTCTGGTGAAAGTCATTAGCTCATTAAGTAAACTTAATATGCATTTATAAAGCAATGTACTTCTACAACGTCACTTTTGGCAGGAAAAATTGATAGCACAGAATGGCCCTTTAATAATGAGGGACTAAATGATTGCATTGTCATTTATAGGTGAATTTACTGCTAAAAATATACAAGACAAGCAGCTGGTTTTCGTTTTCAGTCAGTGGGAGAGTGGGGTATTTCACTTTTCATCACAGAAGAAATGCAGCACAGAAAAGAAAAAGTCCAGATGTTTACTTCTCAACGTGGGGAAGAATCTTCTTAACCTTGCCTGCTGTGCCAAAGGGTGAGACCATTTTTCTCTCTTAAAATTTGTGTAGTCTTCATGGGTTCCTAATTGCCCGCTCTCCGAGGAATGAATGTGAAATTTCCTATTTCGCAGCGGCAAGCATTTCAATAAATCTTCATGAACTATGAGCACAGCACACTGGTGATAGAAACCTGGCTTGGATTAATAAGAAGTGTTTGTGTTTATTGTTTCTTCAGTGCTGAGACATTTCCCCGTTATGTAGAAAATTTTAACAACAATTTGAAGTAGACTGAACTCAGAGGCTCCAAGTGGCGGTTGCCAAAGCTCAGGTCTTGACATTTTGTGTTTGGTGTCCTCTGGGACCTTCGGAAAATCCTATTGTCCAGACAACTTTTTTTTTTTTTTTTGGTGTGTGTGTGGTGTTATTAACTCTACCACTACTCTTCACTATTGTTCCTAAACTACTAAAACAGTGCTGGGAAGCTCATTCAGCTATCGCAGTGCTACTTGTGGCCTCAAACAATTTAGGATGTGTCAGCATTGCCATTGTAAGTCACGGTTTTCAGGATGTAACTGTGCTAAATATGGTTTTTTCTGCTCTGAAATATGATTGACAAGGTATGTTAGCAACAAGATTTGACTTTAATTAATTTGTTTTGATGGAAGGCTCTTGAGAGTGAGAGAGATTGGCTTTGGCTTGGGTTCAAAGCTTGTGCGCTCCCCATGGATTGCTCTGTTGCCTCACCCCAGCCAGCAGCCCCAGCTTTCCTAGCATTGTCTCCTTTGGAAGGCTTTGCATTATGGTGAAAAGATAAAAGGCTGCTACGAGGGCTTTTCTCCTCTGAGTGCTTAGGTTAAGAGCAACAGCCTTAGTTTCATTGGTACTAAATGTCAAATTTGAATCCAATTTTGTGGAAAATAAACAGTTCTGTAATTAAGACATTTAAACACAGGGTTTGCTGACTTGGCAAGTTCATGTTCTCTGCTAAAAGAAAAATATTTATTCATGAAATTGCTCTTCTGTAGCTACAACTTCATTATGAATAAAATCCCTGTACTCTTTTTTTTTTTTTTTCCTTTCAGATAAGTAGAAATCATGGCTTGATTATTACTTCAGGAGGAAAAAGGAATTTAGGTAGAAGATCAGTTGCCAAAGTCATGGTCAGCTCATTTTAAGCCTGCAGATTTGTGTAGGGGTATAACGCTTTGTATAAATAATTTTTTGTTGCTGTAATAGGACATAGAATCATGGAATCTCTTAGGTTGGAAGAGGCCTTTAAGATCATTGAGTCCAACCATAAACCTAACACTGCCAAAACCACCCCTAAACCATGTCCCTCAGCACCACGTCTACCTGTCTCTTAAATATCTCCAGGGATGGGGACTCCACCGCTTCCCTGGGCAGCCTGTTCCAATGCTTGACAACCCTTTCAGTGAAGAAATCTTTCTTAATATCCAATCTAAACCTCCTCTGAGACATATGTGCCTTGAGGTGATTACTCTGTGAGAAGAACACATTCACTTGGACTGTCCAAGAGTTAAGGCAATAGGACTGCGGTTGTTGTTCTGCAAGAAGTCTTCAGACTTCGTCTGTGGATGATAATTACAGTTCTTTTGGGAAGTAAAAATCCCCTCTCTTCAGCAGCCACAGACCATATGAACTTAATATCATGGAGTATTGCCTTGGATTATAATCAGTCCGATTGCTGAGCCCGACAGTCTACCTCTTTAAACTGCCTGGCGTTTGATTGTGCCTCTCTGTCAGGACTTTGGATTGCAGGTCCTAAGGATGGAGGTACCAGAAACAGGTTGAAAGTTGCCCTTAGACTTCAAGATATGCTCCCGTGTGGCTGGTCAGGAGTGTGTATGCCTGTGTGTTATGTACTGAGGGGAGAATGAAAATGTTCTGTTTACAAAATGTTCTGAGTATCTGCTCCTCTAGGAGCAGTTGGGCATCCTTCATGAAGACGACAGGCATGAGTAGAAGCACTCAGGTGTGTAATCCTCAGGAAGCGTGGGTGCAAGGAGAAAACTTATATCCTTGTCTTCCTTTGTTTGACCACTGTTTTTATGCATTTCAGCTCTTTCTATGCACTCTAATGGCAAATCAATGTGATATAGGCAGGCTTTACTGGAGCTGGGAGGACTCATGCTGGCCAACAACAAAGATGAAAACTCATTTAAGGCAGAGCTTGGTAAATTTATGGATGGAATGGGTGACAAGGTTGTTAGAAACTGAACCAACCATGAGTCCATGGGTGTCCACCTTGGTGGTATCCCCAAAGGAGATGTGATTGGTGTTGACAGCACACATTTGTACCATTTTTGTATGAATTAGAGCCCACAACTTACTGGGTTTGTTCCCTGGCCTTCCGTTGTGTATCCTGTCTTCTCAGGAGTTTTTAATTAATGAATTAATTTTTTTAGAAGCATACAAGAGTGGCTGCAAGTAGGTAGATAGGAGACACTCGTGGGATCTGCTGATGCTATGAGACATAGCACTATGTCATTGATCTCGGGATGGTTTGTCATGTTCATATGCTTGGACCTGTCACCAGATTTACATCTGAGAGAGGCTTCTCACCTGGGTTTGGACGTCAGCGCTGGATTAGTTGGTTACCATTTTATTTTCGTTGCAGAATGGGGTCTGGGGCGCTTCCTTAGAGCTTTAGGTCTCTTTTATGAAAGAAATGTAAGTTTTTGGATTTGCGGGGTGTGTGTGTTTTTTTTTTTTTAAATAGGGTGTTGTAAAGTGCTTGTTAGCAGCAATGTGGGGTCCCTCCTTTAAAAAATGATTAAAAAACCAAAAATCTGTTGCCTACTTGCCCTATGAGGGATTAGGCTTGATCGTGTTGGTAACGTGTTCTGTTCCTGTGAGTGGGGGCTGAGCAGGTGACCCTGGCATTTCCACTTCAGGGTTTTGATTTTAATGGCCTAATTAATATTTTTAATGTACTTCCTTATGAGGGGAGTTTGAAATACAGAAGATTGCTTTATGTAATTTTTTTTTTAAATACTGAATAGAAAAATATCTTTCTTTTTAGTTATAAAAAAAGCAACTTTTTTGTGTAGGAAGTATCTACAAAGATGATATGAAAGGTACTTTTTCCATCAGTGTGGAATATTTATATTTTTCCTCTTCTAGTTTTACCTTTTTATATCAATGTATTTATCAGGTGATAAAAATTTTTGCATGATGAATTATTTACCTTAGGTCTTGCATTTAAACAAAACAAAATATGAAAGCAATAGGCAGCTATCTGCTTCAACAGTTTTTTCATTAGCTACATTCTAGTCACTCATGAAGCATATCCCTCAAAAAATATTTTTATTCCTGATGTAGATCTCTCTCGGGAAAGGTAAATCTCTATAAGTGAAACTGATTTAATATTCAGTTCCCTTTAAACACTTGCAAATTTACTTTGTGCCAAGGTAGTACACAAATACTGCACCTTCTCACTCAATAGGTCTTTTATTCAAACATATTAACAGATTTCTGTGTTTAATGAGAAATTTGGAACTTCTGTTGCCGCTACATAGGCGGCAGCTGTTATGAAGAGTTGACTAATGAATGATTGCTTTTTCATGTACATCAGCAAAGGAATCATTTACCCAAATGGTGTTTATCAATTTTCTGTGAGCTATAAGAGTGTTTTATCATACACGTTTATCATATACATTTGCTCTTTTCAAAAGACATGAAAAACTGCTTTAAAATCTTCTGAATGGAGCACTGGTCCAGGCTGTGTTTGTCATAGGAAATAAACTTTCTGAAGGCAGCAGCTTTGGAATATTATTACCTCACATACTGTCTGACTTCCAGCTGTAAAACTCCTGGAAACCGACATCTTTCCCACTGTCAGAGATACAGGAGACAGCGTGAAAGATGTTGGGCTCTTGGACTCAAAAAAAAAAAAAAAAAAAGTGTGCTGTGGTCTGACCTGAATTCTCATGGGTTGTACATGCAAATGTCTTGGGAAGGGTCTTGAGGCTGGTCCTTCTTGGGGCAGAGATCAGTCTGGCCATTGATAGGAAGACCGCTTTATTGAAAGTACTTACCATATATTGGTATATTATACATGGTTAGATACAGATGGCAAAGTGAGAAGTACAGTTTTCTCCTGTATTCATTACACAATTGAAATTCTCGTTAGAAGTAAGAGGAAGAATTACTCAATTCTCAAAGTTTTGCAGTCTAAAGAGTTGCTAATCTTTCCTTCTCAGCTTAAACTCCCCCTCTTCCCCACTTTTTTTTTTACTTTACGATATTTATTCTCATTTAGAGAGATGCTTTCTTTAGTTGCATTTTGCTCTGCTGTCTGACAGGAATGCTGCCTTTTTTTAAGAAGTGTTTCTGCCTGAATTAAAAAAAGAGAAAATTCTCCAACCTCTTTGGCCTGTTTTCCATGTGATGTCATGCCTTTTGTGAGAGGCATTGGCAAGGAACTTGGGTGCATAAAACTGTGAAATACATGAAAATCCTAAAAGCATCATATAAAAAATTGAATGTCTAAATGTATAAAGCTCACACAGCATATCATCCTACTACATATTTAACAGATTTTCCTGAGCAGTAGGCAGCTAGTGCTGGAAAGTTCATGAATATTTTATTCTGTGAGATGAATAGTAACCATGTAGCAAACATACAAGACCTACATTTTTTATTTTGTTTATTCCTTGTTTTGGTTTTCATATGGGTGAATCAGCCTTTCATCTCCCGCAAACCTTCTAAAATTATTCCCATCAACTTCGTACTCATAGCTGAGGGTGGGCCTCATCAGCTGGAGGTTCCCTTAGTGAAGAACTGAGCTAAGCAGCAGATCATGACGGTTTCTTTGGTCTCGTGTCGGTTTATGGGGGGGAGGGGGAAAGGGAGAGGTGGGGGGAGTTCTGAAATTACAATGTGGAATGTCAAAATTAGAATAGAGTTTGAACCCTTTCTGCTGCTAGGAACTGGAATGTTCTGTAATCTTCTAAACTGGGACAAAAGTAGAAACCTTGGATGTTAGCAAACAGGCTTTTTGACACGGCAACTAATGGAAGAGAAACCAGCCGTCCTCTGTGAGATGTTTGTCCTACTTCTGGTAGTCAGGCTGTTGTAGTGCTGCTAGAGTAAAGGTATAGGAGAAATATGATTTATAGGTAGAAATAATACATTTTCTTAGATCAGGAGGCATAGATGGAAGAAACAGGCAAGGCTTTGGCTGCATAAACCCTTGTTCAACTGAGAAACAAAAAAACCCAGAGATAGTACAGGTTGAAGGCAGTTGCTGTGAATGTAATTACGTAGATCATTTGGACAACTCAGGGAAAAGGATTCTTTTTACCTGTGGTGCAGAGCGTGCTGTTATGACGGATCATATTGTTTGATCTGGGGGAGGCAAGCCTTAGACTGGAAAAACTTACTAACACACAGTTTTTCCTTCAAGTCTACAGGTATGCTAGGGGGAATGCAGGATAATTTTTGGTCTGGGCAACTATTTTGTCACCATGCTGGAGCTTCTTTTACTGTTTGTTGAGAGGCATCTGTTCAAATTATAATAATGCAGTTTAAAAATGTTGTTTTGTGGCCTTTTTCCCCCCCTCCAAGGACTCAAGGGCTTTTTTTGCCTGGTGTCCTTAGTTGTTTCTTTAAAAATTTCTTTTTTTTCCTTCTGTCCCTCCCTCCCTCCTTCCTTTCTTCCTTAAATCTGCTTAGCTTACATCTCACTCTCATTTTTCTATGTTAATCAGAAAATTCTCTTTTATGTGGCATGATGTCAGGAAAGTTAACTGAACATGCCAGTACAAGTTCCCCAGATGTCGTATCACATGCACAGTATCCAGAACAGAAGGAAAGAAATGATCTATGCACATTGTGGTCGGAAGCAGGGGAAAGGAAAGCCTTCAGCAATTGCCAACATTTATTTAGTATAGATGCTGAAACCAGGCAGTCATTCTGCAGCTGTAGTTCTGAGGTGGCAAGAAGATCTTCTGTAAAGGACCAGCAACTGAATACCTGTATTTAAAAAAAAAAAAAAAAAAAAGGCAGCTAGTAACTGGTAATCAAATTCCAAAATGCTCCCTTGGAGCAGAAGACAGATGCAATAGGACAGCCAAAAGCACCTGAGCGATTCATGGCTGGTGGGAGGGGGCAGAAACCAATGGAAGAGGGACAGTTTATACCAGCTGAAGATTTGTCATAAGTCCGTCTGTTATTTCTGTAAATCATAAAATGTACAATAGTATTCTAAGTGTGGTGTCCCTGTGTCGTGGATTGGCCACTGAGGCGAATAACAGATACGCTCCCCTACCTCTCTTTTCAAGGAGAGGGGGGAGAGAGAGAAAGAGACTTAAGAGTTTAGGAGAAACTAAACTACTTTAATGAAAATCTTAACAATAGCGTAAAAAGAAAATAAATATATGCAAAACACAGTATCACGCTCCCACCATAACAGTCATGTCACCAGCAGGCACTGGGGAAGTCCCAGACTGGACTCAGTGACGGATGGAAACTGGATTCACGATCTGGGTTCAGGATTGGGATCAAAGACAGACAAACAGACAGAGCCCTCCTCGGACACTGGCCACTGAAGAAAGAGAGCTGATCCTTTGGTCCCTCAGCTTTTATACTGACCATGAAGCAGATGGGATGGAATACCCTGTTGGTCAGTTTTGGGTCACCTGTCCTGTCCGCTCCTCCCCACAAGTGTGACGCCTCTATGCTTTTCTGCTTCTGAGCCTCCAACGGGGCAAATAACAAAGTTGGCTGCCCTTAGGTGTTAGAGCAAGAAGTATAAGCAGGAGCTTCTCTGCATACCGTGCCTTGGCATAAATTATAAATAATCAGGTCTTACCACTGCTGCGAGCAGTTTCTGCACAATATGCTGTTAATTTCTGTTGTTAGAAGAGGCCTAGCTTCAAAGTATAATTACTGAACAGAAAATTGTTTCTGTTTAACCTCAAACCAGAACATTCTGTAAATCAGCAGAAGGGATAAGCCAAAACACATAGAAAACACATACAATATCCATAGCTCCTCATTTGAAACTGAGGATTGGAAGCAGTATTTACTGTATACTTAAGAAAAATTCAGGAGAGTTTGTGAATCGTGTGCAATAAAATGTGTATGTCTACATGTGCAGCAGTTGGAGGAGAGAAGAGCTTGTCACAGCCTGTTGAAGAGGTAATACGTTTTGTACCGTATTGGGAGCAGGAAACGCATTGAGCCTCCTGCCTTTCTTCCAATTCAGATGGTCTAAAAAGAAGCTGTACAAATGGGTCTGAGTTTGCCCCCTTTTGCTTCGCAGATCTATCAATAAAGATGAGCATTGCATTTACAAAGACGTAAAGTTACTATGTATTCTCATTTGCGCTTTTTTTTTTTTTTTTTTTTTTTTGTTGTGTGTGCATACCTCTCTTGAAAGGGTGGTTGTGAGGATTAAAGGCTGTAGCGCATCATAGCAAGATATGCTGGAGCTCCCGGAGTCCTCTTTCAGTTTTTCAAGTCCTGATGGTTTTGGTTTTTGTTTTTTTGGTTTTTTTTAATCCCACTTAAGCTTGAAACTATTGCAAGTCTTCGAAGCCTTTAGGCTTTTCTCTCAGCATATGTTTATACCAGTAGAGTACCACTGAGTATTCGCTACTTCATTACATTCGTGCCCCCTAATCAACAGTGACTCTGAAGGTAAAACAGATGGAATTTGTTTGCTTATGAATTATGCAAAATTATAGTTTATTAAGTTCCTGCATTTTAATGGGCAAATGAGCTGATGGCTATGTGGGTGGGCTGGGTACTACATGGTGTGTAGCTGCGTAGATGGACTACAATTGCTTCAATTCGCTAACTATGCTTCCAAGTACACCTGTCCTCCATTGTGGTTTTCAGCTGGAAAATCTGCCATCTGGAATCAGGTCAGGTTTTGAACAAAAAAATGAATGGCTATAAATTTAGGTCGAAACACTTATTTCCGCCCCCCCGCCCCCCCCCGGCTAAAAGACTGCACTTTTTCATGGAACGTGATAAAAGGAACAACTACTTGTTGAGGAATATAAGGATAATTAGAAAGTAAAGAGCTTCATATTGCAGGCTAGTGGATGATTAAAGCTGAACATGAGGGAAATGTGTGAAGTGTATTGGCACCACTTTAAATTTTTCAGATTACATTTAATCAGAACCTGATTTGGCTTGAAGTGGTTGTTTGTTGAAATTCCGTTTTTTTATGTTCTGAGAGACAGAATATAAAGCTCCAATGACTCTCTTTTGATTTCAAGGGAATGAACCGGAAAAGATAGGAAGCAGCAGATGACAGGTGTGTTATTTGGCCACTGCCTCACTATTTACATTATTCACAGACAGGAGATGGCCTTCTCATCTTATTTTCTTTTATAGCTGGACAAAGTTTGATGGAAGATTCTTTAAAAAAATCAACTTCAATTTTAGTTTTGAAAAACACTGTGCCAAACCAGTTTCATAATACTAGCCTGAAAGCACAAGAAACTGTATTGCAGGGTGTCTGTTAGCATAGAAGAAGGCAATAACTAAGGTGGGAAAATTAATCTTTTAAATTACTTAAAGTTTTCTTGTAAAGCATGAAGAATGTGTGGCCATGTAGGTAACTTACTAAAAAGAAGCAATATTTAAAGAGAAATAGGAATAGTATGTATCAGCAAATTATTATTCAGTGGTTAATTAATTTTATAGCTTCTCTTCTTGGTGTGAGAAGGTCAAAAACTAAAAAAAAAGAGCCAAAGTATGCTTTATCTACACTAGTGCCAGTGCACTGACCTCAGCGTGATTTCAGAGCTGTTACAAATGCCGAAATGTGGCTGTTAGGAGGGAGCCTGAATGACAAACAGTTTCGTTCTCTGCTGAGGGCAAAGGCAGATCCCCTTTCCTGCAGATGTCAAAGACGACGTCGCAGCTACCTGCGTGTTATCACCAGGATGGAGGTTATTATGACCAAAGGATGCCAGCCGCGAGGAAGATTTATTTATCCATTTGTCATTAAGGTCTTCCAGAATGCTTTAGGAAGGTATTTAGAGCTAAGATGAAAAGCTTTGCTTTGAAATGAAATAAGGACGCTTACACGTTTTGTGGTTTTTTTCCCCTATGGGACTGGTAAGCTTTAGGGGAGGACAAGTAACAAGCAGCTTGGGGAAGAGTGGTAACACTGAGCCACGCTGGGAACTTAGAAAAATAGTCAAGGCTATCTCTTCCTTAACTCTTCAGTCATTACTTTGTGGTGGTTATTGTTCCCTCTTGCTATGTTTATGCCAGGGAGACTGATTTTTAGGTGTTGATTTTGGTGGTTTGAAAACTTCCCCACCTCCCTCCCACCAGCACCTTCAGAAAGGGGAGTGTTTGACTGCCAATACTGCGTGATGCATAAATGATGAGCACTGATGACAGCTGCTCGCTCACATTTGTCACCGTTATGTAAACCGCCGTCTGTCAGAAACGGGCACCGTCCGAATAAAAAGCAGAAAGAGCTCTGCTGAATCTCCAGGGCTGGGCTGAGCTATGGCAGGGCTGGAAGGATTGTCTGGTTGTAGACTAAACTTCTTCCTTTTGCCTTTCATGCCGCGATCGGCAATTGCAGGGAAAATCGGTGTGCCGTGGCTGGGCAACGTGCATGCCTTGCTGCTGGTACTGTGCTCCCAAAAAAACATTCAGCAGCGAAGAACTAAGCTAATGATGGAAATAATTGTTTCACATGTTGCCACGGATCATATTGGCTTCTGTATCACGTTTGCTGTGAAGGACGGTGCTATATTTGGGAGAAAAGTCAGACTACCTGGGTATTGCTTGTCTAACAATACAGCCCTAAAATTCTGCAGCCAACAGGCTTGGAAATAAGTAATGAAAGACTCCTGTGGACAGAATTGAAGGGAAAGAGTAACGACTAATCTGAAACAGGACGATAGAACTGTTTTCTGCTTTGAAATATAGCATCGTTTGGAAACGTTTCTCTTAAGATACTGTATTTTTGTCCAGTTAGTAAGAGACTGTGTTTGAGAAAATTCCAGTTGAATATGTTAAAAAACCCCTAATGACAGTTGCAAATTGCTGTACAACCTCTTTGCCGTCCAGGTGCTTTTTTGCAAGTTTATATCCTTATTTTTATGTTACAGTTAAGTTAGCCCTAGTTTAAACCCAGCAGGGTAATAACCCACATTGGCCAGTATACACTAATACTGTAGTGATCTCCAGCTGAGACAGCTCCTACACCAAAAGGGATTTGTTTTGTTCACAGGCTTTATGTTGCTGTAATGTTCAAGATTTTTGGTCAGAATTATTGATACACTGTGAGTCTTGATTAAAAATATAAAATGTTCTTGAAAATTCCTTTTTTTTTTTTTGAATTTATTTCCTCGTGTCCCGTAGATCAGATCATTGCAGAGTGATGAAGCCTGCCTCAACAGTGCTGCAGCGCAGTGTGTAAAGAGGGCAGGAGACACGCGAGGACTAAATCTTGCATACTCTGGAGGTTTACCTTTCCATGTTGACAGTGACACAATATGATACGTCTTGCTCTTGATCACAGGCCATTTAAAATGTGATTAGTGCATTTAGTCAAAACTTAAATATAAGTAGAAAATAACCGTCTGTAGAAAAATATTTGTTGTGATTTTTTTTTTTTTTCCCCCCCGGAGTAATAAATTAGCCAGTAAGAGGTTTCATGCAGTTTTGTCGTTTATTAGCTACTGTGCCACACCGTATTTTAGAAGAAAAATTAACTGTTTTCAATTTTGTGAAGCAGTAGAAGAACCTTTATTTGAACAGTTTGTGTCCCTAGATGATAGGTGCAGGCAACAGTAATTTTAATTTTTCATGTGTTTTTAGCCTTACTTCATCAAATACTCAACATATCAGAATGAAAAATGGTTTTCATTGTGGCTTACGCTTGGTCTGAGTTACCCGAGATTGCAGATTTTGTGTTGAGGAGTTCAGAAGTATGAGGACAGCAGTGCTGGGTCCGTAGAGCTTGTCCTCTGACGCAGAATGGAATGGATGTCTCATTATGGTGCGTGTAGTGGGTAATTCCCAGTATCAACGCCCAGCGCTTCCAATCTGTGCGCTGTGGTCAGTTCTGTACCACACACCAGCAAAGAGCTACAGGCTTTTCCCCAAGCCTGTACTCCTCCTGCACCTTCTCTCTGTTTTTAACAGTGACATGACATCTTCCCTCTTAACTCCTGCATTATTTAATGTCTTGTTGCCAAGCCTTTCTTCTGATTCTTCTTAATGCACCTAGAATTTCTACTTTGTCCATCTTTTGCCTTTGCTAGGAAGCAGGCTAGAAGCCAGCTATGTTTTCTTTCACTATGCTTTCTGCAAACCTCTTTTACTCCTTTCCAAACTCAAGAAATCGTCTTCAGGCAGAAGGACCACCTGTATTTTTGTCTGTTGGTGACTTGACTCTGACGCTAGGTGATCTGCACCATCATATTGGGTGTGATGCATTTTTAAGTAATCTGTGGCTGTTGTGTCTATACCGTAATGCTGATGCTTGCAGTCTCTTTAGTAGTACTAGCCTGGGGCTTATGTTCATCCTCAGCCTCAAATTCTGTGTTACCTTTGCTTACTTGATTTGTTTGAAGGGACGTAGTCCTCTTAACTTGACATGAGAAAAGAGCCAAACTTGGAGTGGTTTTCCCTGGTTGGTGCTGTGTTTACCTGCTTCGTGGAAAACCTTCAACCAAAACGACAGCACAATGATTCAGACTTCGTAAGATCTTTATAAAGCGTACAGAGTATTTCTAGCCTGTTGAAAGCCTTTTTGACTTGCTCTTCACAAGGGATTTAGAATAAAAAGGTGGAAGAAACAGCTGAAATACGTGTGAACCATTTATGATCTGCTAATGTAGTTATCTGTCCTGGCGTGCCAAATATGCAAGTACCTTCACTCCAAGTGACTTTGTCACATTTATAGTTAGGGAAAAAAAGTATTTTCAATACTTTTTTGTATTTAAAATGAACAAATACTGTTTATTTTGTTCCAGCACTTTCAGTGGAGCAGCTTCTTCTTTTGTGTTGAGTTTATTTCTTTTCTTCTTATTCTTTTCCCTCTTAATTTTCACCTGTGAACTGATTGACGGGATTTGTTAAATCTTTCTGTGACATGGCACATTTGGTCTGATTCTAAAAATTTTTTAATCATGCATTTGCTGCTGAGATAAAATAAGCAAGTGGAAAAATGGAAAACTGCTTTGCGGAAATGAACCTTATTACAGCTTTGAGGAAATGACACTGTAATTAAAGCTGAGACAGATATTTTATTCAAATCCCTTCTCTTCAGCTGTGCATAGCATATTGAAAATAATGTTGTGATAATTTATCATATTTAAACTCTTTAATGGACAGTTTGTGGAGAGAATTTGTACTTAATGCTGAGAGAAAATAGAGTATTTCTGCGTCATGTATTCAGACTTCTGTGAACTTTTACATGAAGTAACTTGGAAACTGGCTTTAAACTTCTATTTTGTGTCAAACTCCATGCTTCCATGTATGTTCCTACGTGGTGGAAATCTTTCTTTTCCTCTTCAGAGCTAGAAAATTGGAGTTTGGGTTTTGACATCAATGCATATGATGTTCTGCAGTGACTAAGGCTTTCTTTTTGCAAGAGGAGACATGGAAAGGGAGCAAACAGAAGGAAAACAATTATTGATACAATTGACTAGGTTTCAAGTTATTCCATTGCACCTGTGAGTACCATCTGGAGACCTTCCAGATTTGGGAATTGGCGGGGGGGGGGAGGAGGGAGAAGAGAAAGAAAAAAGAGAGTATGAGTAAATATGAGCATTCTAGCTCTCATTTCCTCACCTCTCAGCCATGATATGTACTAATGAGCTGGCAAATTCACCAGATCAGAAATTTCTGTTTATTTTGCCAGCATGGGAATACTTGGAAAGAAAAGTTGTTGTCTTCTTTCTTTCCTTTGCAAGTCAGTTCTAGTAAGTCAGTTACATGTCAATTCTCATTCTCACAGCTTCTCCATCCCTCTCTTAGAAATGACAATATATATTTTTCAATTAGAAAATAGAAAAAGATACAATAGACAGACAAAATACAGAATAGAAGATGAAGATTCACCCAGACATGTTCCATAATTAGCTTTTCCCCTTATTCTGGCCAACAACGCCTCAAATTATTTTAGTCTTTTTTCATTGCAGCCTTTTGTAATGCGTCTTTTTCATTTAGCAAAGATGATAGTTTCTATGAACACAGAGAGTTAGTTCAATTCTCTAAACACAGTGAGAATCAAAGAAACCCATAGCTGTAACCTGCAGTTATATCACCTGTTATTTCTCATTACAAATCCCCCTTTCCAGTTGCTTCTATCTTTGTCAAAATCACTTCATACCAGTGTGTACTGGTCTAATTTACAGTGCACAGAAGGCAAAATTTATCAAGCAGATCTCTTTCCCTAGAAAAGGGGAACTGTATTTTTAAAAGGTTTATGCTTAAATCAGAAAAAAGTTATATGCATGAAATATAACAGATTTCATCTATACACAAAAAATACACAATAGTTGCAAAGATGCAAATGTGAATCTTGGAAGAATCTAGCGTTTTTTTTAAAGAAGCATGATTTTTGTGATGGTAAGTAACAGGCTGTTATTTTTAGACAGGAAAAGTAGCAAATAGTATTTTTGGTGTCCTTTGTTAGTGTTGCATCAGGGTGTCCAACTAAGGAAAGCATATAACTAGAGGTTATGAAACCCTCTTTAAAGTGGCTCCTAAAAGCTGCCTGAGCAGATAAGTGATATCTCATATTAAGTTTGAAAACCTTTGATAGAAGTCATGTAGGATCACAGGAGGAGAAAGGTGACTTTCAGCCCTGTCTTCTGAATCCATACAGAGAGTTTAATTACGAGCTTTTGACTGAAACTGTGTGGAATATTGTCAAGTAGTATACGTAAAATAGGGGAATGACCTTTTTTCGCTGTGGTAAACTTTTATTTTTTTAAAAAATGTTTTTTTTAGCAGAAAGAGAAAAGGCAAAAGAACTACTGCAAAATACTACACAGCTAAAGATACCAACTATGAGGAACACTTGCCTAACAAATCTGCTCTTTGCCTGATATGTAGATGCCTCTTGCAAGAATATTTTCACAGATGCTTTTCAAGGAGAGTTTCCCCAGTATGGATGCTGAGCTGGAGGGTAAGGCTGACCACATACTTGACTGGCAGCTCTTAACAAGCTCAGATTAGCGAAAGGGTGACCTCTCATCATCATCATGATCTGCATGATGAAATTCGTTGGAGCTCAACAGGTTGTTCTAAAAAGGCCTATGCATAGCGGCACATAACTGATTTTGAGTTCTCAGTGATGGAGATGCACTGAGATTTCTAACATCATTCTGAGATAACTATAAATAGCACCATGCACAAAGAAGGTCTATGACGCTTCAAAGGGATGCAGAAAGCCTAGGGGGATGCTTAGACTTACTGCTGTGTGTGATTGCAGAAGAAAGTTGTGAGGCTTGCACACTTCAAAAGTCACGGTATGCAAAAGTTCAAGCAGCCCACGCAAATTCACCTCCCCCTTTCTGCTTGTTCATTACAGTGCATATAATTGCTCAATCAGTTTCATTTCTTTGGGATGTTTCCTTTAGCAGTTAAGAGATTTGATGATGTAAGTATGAATGAAGTTCTTAAATAATGTTTATTGGTATTGAGCTTTTTAGCCAAACAGAAATGCAAGCTCTTTTGTTTTATTGCTGCTGCTTTACCTTTACACTCCATGGCTTTTTTTGTCTATTATAGATCTCTCTTGTCCATAGAAGCAAGCCTCTGTTCTCAAACACCTATATAATACGTAATTTACTGGTGTTTTGGTCTATGTGTAGCATTTTTACATGTTGCCATAACTGAAAGAAAAATTACACATGAATGGTACCCTGTCTGCCAATATTTAAATAGAATCTATTAAAAAGATTTGATTTCATGCAGAGAGTAAAGACATTTCTTTAAAAATGTAGAGCTAAGTGGTGGGGATGGAGTCTTAACTCCACGTGTCATGTTCCTCCAGTCCAACAAAATGATTCTGGTGTGGTACAGAGGCATATGGGTTTAAGCCTTCTCTGGAGTGCAGAAGGTGAGGTGACAGTATAGTTATTGGGACTATTACAGGTTTAAGTTCATGAGTATCAGCTTTTTCTTTGTTTTATGGAGGCTTAGGTACACACAGCAGTTAGAGCAGATATGTCCTGCAATGGCTGACGTAATAGTGCCCTTTGCCTTGCCTATGTTAGGCCCTAGCAAGGCTGCAATTAAGCCTTTGTGTTATTGTTACTGTTGTTATTATTGAATCATAATAATCTGGTTTCTGTGTTTTCAGTGAGAACACCCAGTCTCATTTAATACACAGACCAACCTTTGCCTTTGGTTTCAGTGCTGTTAATCCACATGTAGAAGTGTTCTGGATTTGAAGACTAAGGTCTCTTTTCTCTAACCAAAAAAAAAAAAAATCCATTATTAAATGTGACCTCAAAAAGAGGGGATGTACTGCACTGTCTTTATCTGTATAAAGTCAGGTAGCTTCAGTGTAATGCCTACAAGTAGGTGCTTTTGGTTGTTGGACATTTGCATGTCTTGCAGAGTACTTTACACAAAGTGATAGGCAATAAACTGGTTAAAAATACTACTCTAAAGGATTTTTATGAAAAGATGAAGTAGTGTAAACAAATTCCTAGTGATTGCATAGATTTTAGGCATAAGTGGCAAGTGAAATTTGATAGATTTGACCTGTACTAATTGCCTCCAGCACTAGCTATTGCTGACTAACCAGTTAGTAAAGACATACAGTAATGTCAAATCTGCGAATATAAGCTATATTAAAATACTTAAATTTATGTTCATGAACTATTCTTTTAACCTGCACACTGAGCCAATTTACTTCCAATGCCTTTATCTTGGAGTTGTCAGGTTTTGATGAGACTACTACACTTTCAAGTGCATTTTTTTTTTTAATCAAATAGTTCAGTGGCTTTTTTTTTTCCTGTCTCCCAGAACAGAGAAACACTAAAGCTAGTGGTGCACTGCAACATTAACAGTGAATGAGAGATAAGGCAGAACATTTTGAAAATGCTGGAAATGGTATTTATGAAAAAGTGTTTTAGAGGAAAAAGGAAAGGGCTCATAATTACAGCAAAGACGTAAGAGTCGGGCATGGTCTTTATTTCCAGCTCTGACAGAAGCTTTAGTAAATTGTTTAACCTTTTTGCATGTCTTTGTTTCCACATCTGTAAAATGGCATAATAAACGTGTACAGGAAAGCTAAGCTAGTTCAAGGCTGCAGAGTGTTGAGAGACCTGTGGATATGTCAGATCGAAACAACTGCAACTTATTTCAGTATGAAAATTTATCTCATTTAAATTACTTTATTACCATGCTAATTAATTTTTTCTCTAGTGCATAAGGCACGCTATTGAATAGCTCGTGTATCAGAATGATAACTTATTAAAAAATGGTGGAAGAATGAGAAATTAATCTCATTTTCATGTCATACAAGAGACCAATTTGATAGTCTCTCCTTAGTTTATTCCAACTGTGAAATATTTTAAAATTTCTACTAGGAATATGCAACAAAAATAATTCCCAGGCAGTATCTAAAGAAAATAAATGATCATAGACTTTCAAATAAAACAAAATCTGGAAATCCTGATTACTTGAACTCAAAAAGCATATTGGGAAACCCCTGAGTTCAACTAACTTGCACAGGTTTTTGAGGGATAGTCTGTCCCTTCCTGGCCATTGGAAATTTTTAATTTTGCTTTTGACTTTGAAAATTGACTTTGGAAATTGTAGAGTTTCCCACAGGTCTTTTTTTTTGGGGGAGTAGAGAACTGAAATTCTTTGGAGGTATTTTGTTGAGATGGTTGAAGTGTTTGGCTTTGAAATTTGAATCTGTTTTAATTTAATATTGGAGTGTGAGGTGGAAAGTAAATATTCTTCAATAGAACTGTTTTCAAGAAAGCAACGTTTTTATTGAAAAACAACTTTATGTTTTAAAATATCTTTCTCGTTAAGACTGAGCATACTATTGTTTTCTGTTTACTCTGGATTAGAACATTTATTGTCCCATGGTGAAATAAGAGCCAGTCTGTGCACATGAAACAAACAGCTAAAAATAAGTGAATAATGAACTAATGAGATGCATGTTACTTGCTAAGGTGTCTCTAAGGGTTTATTGCCTTAGAGACAAGAAAACAAAATGCTATGTGTATTTTCCTGGTGATGATGTGGAAAATCAACTGGTAGGAAGATACTGTCTTTGGAATGGGTAACCTCCCAGGGAACAAATACAAAGGAGAAAAATCTGGAGCCAAACTGGTTCTTCATCTAGGAAAAAATAGTGAAAGTATCAGGATTAGCTTAGTTAGAATAAAGTGATAAGTTAAGCAAATGCTGTATATTTGAAAATTTTGTCCCTAACATACGGTTTATTATAGTTACTAATTTTGCTATGCTAAGAAAAACAGATATGTGAAGCAGGTGAAAGGAGGAAGTTATTTGAGATTCAGAAGGAAACTCTTTTAACATTTCTTTTCAAGTCTGTAAGAACCTGAGGCATCTGATGGCAAGGTAGTATATGGGAGAGGAATGAGCAACGTTTTCAGAGGGCAGGTCTACTGAACACAAAATCCCGATGTAGATTTCAAGAGGTAGTAACTGAATTGGTTACACCTTTTGATAATCTGCCTGTATATAAAAGAGGAAGCCTCTTCCATCCCTGACAGTAACTTTGAATGAGTTTTAGCCTATATGACCCGACCCCCTTACAATATATAGAGTAGGAACAAATCAACACAGTGTATTGGCCCAGCCTCATGGTGATAAGCGGCGTGAATTGTGCCAATCTTTCTGTTTTTATACGAGAAAAGAAGATGTAATTTTTGAATGTCAGATCTAGGGTTTTGAGCCAGTAATCTCAGTCCTTCACAAGGCATTCCTACGTGTGTATAGTTTACTATGTCTCAACGTTGTCAACTTTTAAAGGAAAAAATAATGATCGTGTGTATCTGAGACTTTTCCCTTGCCGTTTGTTTTATTAACGTGCTTTGCTTGTTGATTCTTACAGTTTTTGCATTGCAACTGCAAAAGCTATTTCAGTGTACTGGCCAGATGAAAAAATTGATTAATAGATGCAAAAAGCTGTCTTGTCAAAGCTAAGTTGCTCACTGCAACTAAGTCATAATCAAATAATGATTCACAGTGTAAGTTACAGGCTAAAGATGGTGGCTTGTGTAGCTCTCTGGCTTAATAAATGTGCAATATTTCATTGTCTCTCTTCCTTCAGTTCTGAGAAGTGTGGATGTTTGTTTCATTTATGTAAAATTAGTGGGACTAAATGATTTACTTTCCTCTTATATCTTAAAAGCTAACTGTGCAAAAGAGGGAAACGCCCAAAAAGTTTATACTAGAAGAACTTTAATTACATAAACCCTAGCTTTAAAAAATTTTATTTCTGTCCTGTTTAGTAGAGACTTGAAAATCATAGATAGTTACTTTGGAGAAGAATCAAAAGAAGCAATCTTCAAATTGTCTTTTCAAAATGGGAATTTGGAAAGATGTAGTTCCTGAAAGAAAAACAAGTATTATTTGCACATAAAGTTCTTTGTCTAACTAGAACGGTTTCTATTAGCTAGTAATATACAGTTTCTTATACCAAATTTCTTTTGAAAACAATTATTTAAGGGGAAAATCATGAAAGTTAAAATGCTTTGTAAAAACCCTGTCCTTGAAAACAGTAGTTCTGAAGTGTATGTGAAACCACGCTGATTTTATATTGTGCTGCGTGGAACTGTGGAAGACTATGCAGGCAGAAAGATTTGAAACACCATATGCACCACCTAGCATGAATATGCATGGAAAGTTAGCTGAATGATGATGTAAACTCATAGACAGTTGCCTATAGCCACATTTTTTGATGCATCTCTAGAGAATTTCAGAAGAAATCCATCAGGGGAAGATTTTCAGCCTTCTCATAAAATTTATTTTCTTTTTTTTCCCCCCACTGTTTAAACACCAAAATTGAGAGGCAGATATCTGGGTGATAGCTGTTGGAAATAGAATGCAAGAATTTCTTATGAATGGGAGTGGGATTATTCTTAGCAATTTATGTCAGGCTTGTCGCTTACTCATCCAGAACTATAATAACAGATTCACACTGAGCTTGAAAGACAACTGGACTTTCAATTATCTTTCTTCCTTTTTGTTCCTAATGAATTGAACCACACCATGACCCTAGCTCACTAAACAGGGTAATTTCCTGTGCTGGAGAACCAGTGACTTCACTGTGTTTCTACTAACTTCATGGGGAAACAGGATTTGTCCTGCTTTTTGAAGTGCCAGCAACCTGGCACCTAGTGAGTAGCAGCTCTCCTGGATTCTCCAGAGTGAAGAATTACCTTAGGAAATAAACTGAAATACATACTGAATTGTTTATGGTACCTCTGAAACCCATGAAACTTTTCAGAAAGAACTTCCCCGAGAAAACGCTCTGCTTACATTGAGTAGGGTCCCAATGGAGTCCCATACAGGACCTGATTTAGTTGTGCTTTACAGTAGGCCAAGCATGAACAGGCTTAGTATTAGAGTCTGTATTTAGGTGGAAAATAAACATGTCATCAGGTAGATGAAACTCTGAAGAACCTTACTGAGTTTAATCATGCTTCCCAGAAAACAAAATAAGCTGACTTTTGTCTTTAAGACCTTCTGATAGTTCACGTTTTATCCTCCTTGTAACTTCGAGGGATTATCCCTGAAGCTCTACACTTGTTTATTGGCAGAGGCGGGTACGTTCATTGGGATATCACATGTGTAAACCTCTTGTGAATCTCTTCATGGTAGGCGGTAGTGTGTTCTAATGATGATGATGCACATACACACAGGATAGAAACATAATTAAGAAAACCTGAAATTTCTCTTGTAGATTTTTAACTCCTAATTTCCCATTTTACATGCCTTGTGGCTGGGGACCATGCAGAATTGTTTCCTAGGGTGGTGTAAATTGTCTAACATTCTGCATTCAGGTCACTGATACGTGTTAGTCTTTGTACTTAGCCTGTTGAAATGCTAATCCCAGCCAGCAATATGTGACTGACAGGGTAGTACAGATTTAGAATAACTGGTGGTGGAAATGGTCAGTGAGTATTCTTTTTGCCTAGCCTAATCCATCTAAACATTATTCTTCTGCATTCAGCTTGTGTCTGCACCCTTGCTGTAATCAGTGAAAAGACTTACCATAGGATAAAATGGATTACTCTCCTGAGATGCTCATCTCTCTCCATAGACTATGCAAGAGCAATTCTACTCTTGGTTCCTCATCCAGCATATTACTTTCCTGAACGCATCCCTGGTTAAGAATGATGTGTGGCAAAAGTATTTGTGTTTGTTTCTTGATTTTTTTTTTTTTTCCTGTATTGTGTGCAACCAGATCTATATTCAAACAGCCAAAGGGGTATATTAGCCCTACCTGGATTTATACTGTGAAAAATGTAAGCCTAGTGTATCTGCTTTCCTACTTTTGTTCTGATTTGAGCCTGGTTATTGTGGTACTTCAGGCTCTTTGACCCAGATCCAGCTGCCTGTTCTCCACACTAGTTGTCTGCTGGATCCTTAGTTGTCTGTTAGTCATTCCAGCCTCTGCTAACCCCCTTTGTCTTTGTTTAACACTATTTATTTGCTGTCTCTTCTTCTCTTGTAACTGCATGGTTCATGTAACAAACGCCATTACAACCATTTTACAGATCCTAAGGTAACTGTAGTGCTGTAGTGCTACTGCACTTCAGGATACTGCAAAAAACTACCAAACCCCTTGATTTTGTTTGTTTTTAATGCCTTTTCTTGTAGCAAGAGCCTTTCAGTGGGTTTACTTTTTTTTGGGGGTTGGTTTTTTTTTGGTTTTTTTTTTTTGTCCTTGATGAGAGCAAGAAACTCTTCTAAAATTTATGAACATTAGGATTCTGGAAAGCTGAAATTACTGCTGCGGAGGAAAATAGCGGTTTTACATGCTGGAAGTGTGATAATTACACTGTGGGCAAGATTTAAATAATTCTTGCTGGCAGGCTGGGTGGGTACCTCAGGCTATGTTGAGGCTGAACAATTTCTGCCTGAAGAGATCCTGGATCTGCCAGATCCTCCCAGGTCTCCCAGCTTTGCATGCCTGGCTTTCCTTCTTGGGGAGACCTTCTGGAGTAGGGAAGAGAGGGAACTGTTGTGCATCTGGGTCTTGACCACAGCACAGTTTCAGGACAAGTCAAAACAAAATCCTGGACCCAGAAGCTCAGAAAAACTGCCAGCCCCAAGTTCATCCACACCTTTAATATGTAGGGCCCTTTTAATCTCATGGAGGAGAATTCTTGTTTAATACACCATTAAGCCTATGAACCAAACTAGATTATTCTTTTCCTCTGAAAAAAGTTTTAATTAAGATTTAGTTTTATGAAACTTTTCTGAGCACTGATATTTAGCTGAACTGTAGTCTACTGAGAAAGGGGAGAACTGAGTGCTCTCTTCAAGTCCCTTAGGCAAATGTTAATTGTCTACACTTGATAAGGACAATAGGTGCTGGAGGGGAGATGCTGCCTGCAATGCTCGTGGTAACAAACCTAAGATTGACTAGAACACAAGGAAGGTAACCCTTGGCTAAAGTTAGACTCAAAGTGAGATGTTGCCTGTGAAAGTCTGAGCTTAAAGCAAAAACATACGATGGCTGGGGATTTCTGCTAGCTAGAAAATCTTTCTAATAAGAAAATGAGGACTGGCAGGATAGTGCTACTTTTAGCAGGAATTCTGCTCCAAGGCTTGGACTTGGGCTATACATGGAAGCTGTGACTTTCTCTCTCTTCTTTAGATTTTATTTTATTGAGCTGTAAGTGTTATGTACGAATAACCATTTCAACATTTCTGAGGCTGTCTGACATGACAAATATTTAGTTCACCCTCAAATAAGGCTATAGACTGTGTAGATTCCATGAGACACGTTTATTGCATCTAAACATTAATACTGAATTGAAAAGAGCTGTTAAAAATGTATGAATGCAGGCTTTATAATTTACATTTCAGCTGCTTTTTATTCCTAAGAAAACACTTAAAAGCCAAATTTCTAGGAATTATTTAATTGAGGATTTGTTAGCATCTATGTCCTTCTCTGCAGGCTCATCCAGTCTCATGCCTCTTGAAAAATAATCAGCCTTTCAGAGTGGAGTGCTAGTGCGAAACCAAGTACCAGTCAGCCTAAAAAGATGTAGGAATTGGCACAGCAGAAATATATGCAATCAATCTGGGTAAATACTTAAGTGATGGTTTTACTCATAGCCCATGAAAATGTCTGCTTTGGCTGAGTTGATGTTCCTGGTAGGAGGCATAAGCAACATGAGGTTTCCATGTGTCCAACTATTTGTTGGCCAGGGAGTTGAAAAATCACTAAGAAAATACACAGGGTCTGAGTAATTTCAGTAGAATTTAGTGACAATGTTTCTACTCCCTAGGCAAAATCCTGCAGGAATTAGCAAATAATTTCGTCCCCTTGCCCCAGTCTAAAACATGTGCTGTGGAAAAAGACAGGACTGTGAGCGCTTCTGTGTTTTAACAAGTATTTTCTGTTTCTTTTTGACACAGCCACGAAGTGTATCCAACAAGCAACTAAACTGAGTCTTTGACATCCCATGTGTACTTCCCCTCTTCAGTATGGCATAAAAAACAGTAACTGAGCTTCAGTCATTTATTTGCAGATTAATAAATGAATGTGGAAACCATTCCATGCTTACCTATTGATTTTGAGCATTTCATCCTCAATCATAATGCACAATGTCTGCATATGTTCCTGTCTGCATTGGTCACGCTAAATGAGTAAAGTTAGAAGTTTCAGTAAATTAATTCTTAAAACCGGTGCTTTATTAAAATGCCTGCTGAATTTTTTTATTTAAAGTCACATGAAGCAGAGAAGATTCCAGACAAAAGCTAGTTACTTCATGGGCTTTGGTGAAATTCAAGATCAGCACAGAAGTTTATGGCACGTGTCCAATGGCAAGTGAGGACTCACAGAAAATTCACAAAAAAGTGAAAGGAAAAAAGTTGTAACCTTAAAGTTGCGCATGAGCATCTCTTAGCAACAGAGTCCATAAAAATAAGGAAGCTAATGTTAATATCAGCACCCGGAGTGCCTATCATTCAGACGTCATGGCTGTATAAAGTAGTCCCGAGGGCAAATTAAAAGGCAAAATAGTTTCTGTTTTTATTACTTGGTGGCAGGAGACTTGCGGAATTAGCCTCCTTGTTGTGCTCGTCTGGTCCTGTCTGGAACACAGCAAGCCCCAGAAGGTCCATCTACTAGAAAATGAAAGGAAATGCTAATGTGTCCGGTTTCTTTATCATCCATAGAATCCGCAGTTCCTTCTTGTCGGTACGTTGCCTGGTGGCTACTGGTATTCATATTGCATTTTCCTTTGAGGAGACAGAGAAGAACCTCTGCAGCTGATGGAGTTAAACCACCCCGGACCTAGATCTTGCTTTGCCCTTTCCAGTCTTTCTGTGTTCAGTCTTTCAATCATCTCTGTCAAAGCCTCCTACTTCTCCTAGCTTTTCTCTGTAGAACGGAGCACATCAAACAGTTTACATGTTCCAGGACCATTTTGTCATGCCCATCTGGGCTGCAACAGCAGAAGAAAATCTTTACTTTGGGCTGAGATGCCATGCCTCTTAAGAATGCTTATTTGTCTCCACTGTCTGTGAAGGGAACCTAGATTTAGATGTGTACGTTTCAGGCATCTGCATTTGATCATTAATGCCTGTGTAATGCTGCATGTGCTAGTTGCCTTCTTTTTGGATTCCATATAAAGAGCCCAATGACCCAAAGAAAGTGGAGCATTAGCCATAAGAATAAAGGATAGAGTAATTGTTCCAGATTTACTATTCTAGTATCATTTGATAGGTGAAGTCTAAGGATGAAAAGGAAGCAGCTGGTTGGCAGGACCTCTTGGTTAAACGTGTGAGAGCACTGTGTAAAGTCTTGCTTTACCTGGCTGGAGGGAAAGCTGACTTTGGTGGAGCTTGGAAGGAAGGCGAGTGTCCATAGTGCCAGTGTTCGTGTAAACAAGTTCCAGGAATCTGTTTTCAGAATGAGCATGGAGAACCCAAAGTCTCCTTTTTGCGTGCGTTAGCTGATTGAAACTGCAAGGAATGTTGTCCTTATCAATGCGTGAATGGTTGTATGTGTGTATGTATATATAAGTTCTATATAATGGATATATTTATATTTATGACATATAATGTATATATACTTACATAGGTAATTTTAACGTGTCTTTTTTAGAGAGAGAATTGGCTACTGTGTAACTGGTTTATTTTCACATAATCCTTGCAATCTACTTCCATTCTGCATGAGTAATAAATATTATGTACCTTTTAAGCATACAGCTACAGGGATTAAAAGATTAATTGCTGTAATGTAAAATGACTCCCCTGTCCCTGAAGATCATGCTCTGTCAAAATTGCAACTAATTAAGGCTTGTTGGCTATCCAAGTTGATGCAAGTAGAAATAACTATACACAAAGCTATATTCTTATAATAAATTAAATAGCCTTTTCAGTAAGCTTATTCAGAAATTTCTTCCATGCTTTCATAAAATAGATAGTTAGATTCTTCATCTAAAATTTTGATGCAATTAAGCCATTGCTGATTTCATGGATTCAAATTATGTTAGAAACTCTCTGGGGCAGGGACTTGTCATTTCAATGTTTGTGAAATTCTGCTCTCATTGCAATTGAAGGTTTTGGTACTATTACAATTGAGTTAATAGCAGAAGATAAGAATCTTTTGATTTAATATATTTAGGATGTGCATTAAATAATTTATGGAGGGTTCTACTTTGTTTCTTCTGAATATGACAAATGTTATCAGCGCTTTCTTAAAAACTGGCAATTTCCTCTTTTTACTTCCACAGGTACTTCACTAACACAGCATGTTAATTTGCATCTTCCTGTGTAATAGAAGGGGTTGTAAAACTAAAATTCATACGTTTGCTTGTTTCTGAAGAAATGTCACTTTTATACAGGCTTATTTTTCTTCCTATGTGAAATATTTCATATTTATCAGGGAAATAAAAAGCCCTTTTAAATGCAAGGACAGTATATATTAAAAAACAAACAAACAAAATGAGTTGAAGCCTAGAAATCATGTAGGTAATGGTCTAGATTTACATGTCTTTGTATTTGAATGAGTCCTGGTAGTTATGGAGAGAAAGAACTCGATGTTTAGGTAGTTGAATAGTAGGTTCTGAAGTCTTCTGTACTGAACTGGTTGCAATTCATAACTGTATTTAGAGGAACTGATAACTGCAGTATTTATGTGTATTTACACGTTCTGATTGTCTGCTTAACAGCAGTCAAATAACAAAATGAACAGATGTCTATCCCAAGCTTCTTAAAAAGAGCTCAAGAAGAGGGGGAAATGACTTATTAAGCGTAACTAATGCTGCACAAACTACCTCTCTCTTCAGTGTAGATTTCACATTTACATGGTGAGGTGATGCGGCTCTCGTTATGAATAAGGCAAACCTGCTCCTGATTGCATCCTGACTGTGGTACATTTATAGTGCTAGCCCTTGGCATAATCTCTGTGGTGTATGCGTGTTTCGGAGAGCTGCACGCATCTGTTTTATTTTCAGGCTTGCGGGTAACCTTTGCAGGTTATTTGGGGATAAGGAAAGGGGGAGGCAAAACTGACTCTGGACCGTTTGTTGTGGGGCTGCAGAGCATGGGGAACCTCGCAGAAATGAACTGCCGCTGCCCTTTGCAACTGGCACGTTTTTAAGGGGCTCAGGGAAGGTTTTCCTACCTTCTTCAGCTCAGCCTCTGCGGTCCAGGAGGCAAGGTGACTTTTGGGGACTGAGTCTCCTGACACATACCCCAGTCAATCATTCTCTCCAGCTGGGTGACTTTTCCCGGTTGCTGATGCAGGCCTATGATTAAGAGGCATTAGCTCAGAATGTATAGTTTGTTCTAGGGGTTTGTCTAATGCAATTTATATAATGCATAATCACGCCTGTCTCGCTTATCTAATACGGGTGGAAAATAACTCAGGTTATGAAATTTGCAAGAGACGCTTGTGACCGCAACATTTTGAGAATAAAAATGCTTGATGATTGTTTATGCTTTTGTTCTCCTTTATGCAAATTGGCTGATGATAAATGAATGCAGTATTTTTTCTGTAGGCAAACTGAAAACGTATAAGACATAAAATCCTCTACCCTGCATAACTCTAGCTCATCAGTAAGCCTGACTGAATGTTTGTATCTTTGGTTTCTTTTCTGCAGTTTAGCATGGAGAATGGCAGTAATTGTTACTGCTGAAATAAATCTGTCACTACCTCGTCATATGGTGTCAAATATACTGTTAAAGTAATGCTAGAAGTACTTTTGGTGTGGGTGCTTATGTGGAAATTCCCACCTCTACCTTTCAGTATGTTGCACATCTGAGGAGCTCTGTCTCTGCACCACCTCTCTGAATAATGCCATGACAGTGCGTTCCTCTGTTTGCGGGGTTTCTTCTGCCTTTGAGTTTTCTGGTACATCCCACCTCCTGCCTTGCTGAACAAGCCTTTCAATTCTGTAGTGGGAATCAGGAAACTTCTTTGCTTACTTGTGCGTTAATGTAAGATGTGCTGCGGTGTGTACCTTGTACACTCACTGTGCGGCACTTGGACTGTGTCTTCTCGTGTGCCCACCTGGCTCGCTTCACAGAGCGGCACTATCGCTCCTTCCCTTTGACTTGGACACATGCTTAACGCCTGCAGCCTCTTTCACCAGATTTGCCGTTGTCCAAGGACTGCTTTGGTGACAATTTTCGATGCTGTCGAACAAACGATAGCAATAGTTTGCTTGTATCTCTGGCACAACGTAGGCAGATCATAAACAGAAATGCCAAATGCATCCTGTTTAAAAATGCTGTGTTATATCAAGTATTGACCATTTCCATCCATCTAGATTAATGATTAGGTCAAAATGTGGTCAATGTTATGTCATTTTATGAGTCTGTGTATAATTTCGGTCCTCACTTCCCTTGACAGTAACAAGAAAAGCGGTAAAAACAAAGCTGTTTAATACATTTGTCATCCATGCCACTCAGTGCTACTGATTGATGGCTTTAATTGGCTACGCTGAAATTAACTTCATCTTCTTGCAGACTGTTCCGTTTCACCATGATGGTGTCCCACCTCATCGTTTTTATGTAATAGGTGGTCTTGCTTCATAATGTTTTCATTAATTTGTCCAAAGCCTCGCCAGGCCATAGCTGAAGCTCAGTAATCTTTAAAAGTCTCCTGGAAATCTTTTAAGAACTTGTACTTTTTCAAATTTTCAGAAAGTCTAGAAATAGCATGAGAAACAAGATTGTGTCATTAAGGACTTTGGTGACAGGCAGAACACAAGAAGATGAAGTGGAGGATGGACTAACTGTTTAAGTCCCACAGCAATGGGAACAGTTGGGATCCTGTTTAGGAGCACTGCCTTTGCCTTTGGGGGGGATTCTGATTTCTTAAGTGTTATTACTTACGGAGTTTTGAAAGCACAATGTCTATTGAGTCAGTCCACTGACACAATATCCAATGTCAGGCCACTGGATGAGGCAGCATTGTTTCCTGCTCCGCTTGTTCCTGTGCACTGGATAATGCTCATGCTGCAGATAGTGTTTCTCAATCTTCGGCAAAGTTCTGACTAACCACGCTCTTCCAGAAGCAATTCTTAGAGGTAAAGGCCCGTGGTACCACTAGTTGTTTTTGTTGTCTGTTTTTCAGTTCCTTATCTGGTAGGCACTGATTCCTTTGAATGTTCTGGGGAAGTTGCAGCGGATGATGTGGGGAAAAGAAGAGGTAACAAGAGACAGTAAAAAGAGAGTAGTGTTGTGAGGAGAAGAAGAGAGTAGCTTTGTGACTACTATCTATGGATATATTATACATCTGACTAGTTTGAAATAATATAATGGGTATGCAGAAGCAAAACAATCACATTGCAAAACTTGGACAATATTGAGACAGAAGGTTATATGAGATAATATCTACAGGAAGAAACAAAAAAGGCATCATTCAGTTTCTGAATTAGCAATGTGTTTTTCAGATCAAAATACTGGTATTTTCAGTAGAATCTAAACATCTTATCTGCTTACTTGTGTGTTAATGTAAGATAGAAACAAAGTATTTTTAACAGCTTCCTCCAATTTTTTAACTACTGAGAAAGATCCTATGTTTCTTTTGCTGGACAATTTAAGTTATTTTCAAATGACAGGAGATAAGGTAAGGGAAAGAAGCTATAGATATTTTTACACCAAGGTTTTGGTAATTCCACTGAACAAATCAGGCGGTGACACATGGAAAGGGAGCCCTGTATACAAATAAATCATTCTTGACATATCCCTTGGGCAGTTGGCTTTCTTATGCTATGCAGTGCACTGGGACGTACTATTATTATTTCCCATGTGATTATATGTGTGCATATGCTGTCACTTTCCATTGCTGGAATAAGCTGTTTGAGCTGGATTGTTTCTGTGTTTAAATCTTCCCTCTTTATTCATCAACGAAAAGTTGTTTTGATGCAAATTAAGGCTGTACTGAATTTGATTAACAAGGAAAAATATAGTCAGTCTTTCCTCTGTCCCACCTCCGGTTGTACAGTTACGCGGAGTCAACAACCTCTAAGATGATACTGGAGATGCTGGAAGTGGTGTGAAGTAAGTCAAAAAGGTGCCATTTTAGCTGTCCATTTCCAATTGGAAAGCCTCCAGTTTGAATGTATGAAGTGTTGGTAGCTGGCACCAAAACCCAAAGGAGCTGTGTGAGTGTTCATTATTTCCCCACCTCTAGACCTAAGGAAAGATGCCTTGCATGAAGCAGTGGGAAAGACAGTTGTCTTTTGTAAATCACCACGTGATGCCCTGTGTGATTTTCAGAGAGATTTTGTTTGTGGCTTTATGTCCTTCCATCTCTTCTGCTTAGAGCCCAACAGCATGATGGTGGTGATGTTTTCACTGTACTAAATCAGGACTAAGACCTCTGTGACTCTTGATCACAACCAGATTTGGTTCATCCTGGAGGGAAGAAGAGTCTGGTTATGTTTGTTTGTTCATGCACCCTCCTCCATCGTATCCCTTTTGACAATTATTGTTTCTCACTGGCTGTAGGAGCTCGTTGTGAGGGCAAACACAGTGTTTAGCATCCCTGTCAGCACAGGGAATGTAACGTGCTCAATATTTTGTACAGGGAGTACTAATCATTCTGTGGCAGATTGATTATTCCAGTAAACATTACTGAAGTATGACTGTTCAGTTTTTTGTTGTTCCCTACGTGTTTCAGGATGCGCGTTGCTGTGGAAAGCTGTCGGGATTGTACAGGTTGGCTGCAGTGAGAAAGGGGCAGGCTCCTCATGCAGCAGCTCCCGTTGGCCCTGAGGCTTGCACACCTTGAGGTGTGGGGTGGCAGATGAGAGGGGATTTCATCATCCAAATTCAGACCTCTCATTAACCAACCTCAGCCAAGGTTTTATCAGACAAAGCCCTGTGTGTGACACTGGCCTGTGGTAGTCCTGCTTTGTCACGAACACCTGTTTCCCCTCCTGTGTTGCTCCCTTTGCTGTTTTGCCACAAAGCCTTGTGCAGTTGTGCTGTGAATTGGATTTGGAAATGGATGACTTAAAAAGTATGTGAGTTAGGAAAATTTAAGGCAGAATGACAGTGCTTCTTACGAAACCACAGCCAAATTCAGAGGATAGTCTTCTGAGGAACCTTATGTAGTAAGTGGAGAGAGTGATTCCTTGATAGTGCTCCTTTTAATAAAGAGGGAACTGGCTGGAAGTTGACTGGGGTGAAAGTGCCATATAGAACAACATTTCCATAGGAGCCCTAACTCTGAATTGCCCTTCTTTGTAGATTTAAATATGGATTTTGTTTTAACAAGTCTTCCTATGCTCACAGAATGCGTAGGGTCGTGTATTTTGTGCAGACCGAGTTGTTTGTCAATGGCAAGAGTGCAAACTGGATTTTTTTCCCTGCAATTACCCACTTTACAGTCACTGGTGCTTGCTCTCTTTGTGCTTTATGAGAGGAAATACTGCGGCTTAAAGCTGTTTTGTGTTTCTCCTTTAGCAGCTCCCCATGCCTGAGACTTCAGAGATTTTCCTCTTCCCCTGGCACTTGTAACGGCTTTTTCCATCCACAATTAATAGTCGCTGTGCTTTGGCTGCAGCTGCTTCAGAGCCTGCTCGCTGAGCCGGTGCTTTGGACAGGGGAGCAGTGAGGAGCCGCAGCCTGAGGGGTTGTCTTCAAAATGCACCTAGCACTTGGCTGGTGTACTTCAATCAAGTTTACTTCAAAGTATCACTGGCTGTTCCTAGCTGTGCAGGCAGTGTTAGTTATCATGCTGTCAGATGTGTGCATTGGATCCGACCCATTCAAACCTCAGAAGGTTATTTCAGCCTTCTATTATTAAAGCGTTTAAAAATAAACCATGGCGTTGAGCTGCTGGCCAAGGTGAGGGGATGGTGAATACGCCCTTCCCCTCTGGAAGCACAGCAGAGAGCCCACGGATTCAGCTCTTCCCATGTTGTCAGAAGGAGGTGAAAAAAACTGTGCAGTTTCAAGTCTCTTTTCTTCCCTATAATCAATTATCAGATTTTTGACGTGTTATGGCAGCAGTTGCTAGGAAGGAAGACTGCTTTTGACTGTATGTGTTGCATAGGGTACATGGGATCTCCCTAGTAGGTGAAGTTATGTGTCCATCCTAGTGAATGTTCATCAATAACTTCAAATCAGCCAGTAGCATTTCTTCTGTCTTTGCTTTCTCCTCATCATATTAGGTTCTGTCCTAATATGGTAGAGGCAGTGAGAGAAAATTGTTTTGTATAGAAAAAGTAACTGATTTAGAATTACAAATATTACTATATCAGAACGTATATAACAAGTTTTCTTGGAAGTGTGAAATATGTGTATATACATGTCTATCTACATATGGTAATTTGAAATTATTTAGGATATGATGGTGTACGTGCTGTCACTTCAAATACATGTTATAGAATGTTCTACAGAGAGGAAATGAGGAAAGAATAAAGATGTTCCAGTACTTCTAAATGTTCACAATGGTATGCTGTATTCCTGTTTTAACCCTCGTGGTTTTCTGTGTATCCATGCATTAACAAACAATTTAGAAGAAATTATTCAAGTTTAAATATAATTTTGCCAAAACCTTCTAAACAGAAAGGTGGTTTTCTTTTATGTCTAGCCTCAAGCATGTGTCTTAAGGGAGATTATGGAAATGTATATTTCATATAAGTCATTATTTCATAGTTTTATTATTTCATAATGAGTATCATAGTGAGTCAACTGAAGTATGAAATTATTAAAAGCAACCATTGCAATAACAAAAAGAAAATGCACAATCAAAGCAAATATTTAAACTTCTTCCTTTATTCTTTGTTTATATGGCAAATGGAGCAATAGATAAGTGATATATCCATAAAAGAGTCAAGTAGGATTGAAATCGTGTAAACACCATCTGTTGCCATTTGAAGCTCTCTATAACAGCATCTTGTATGTAACCTTCATAGTCAAAGGCAGAAACATCCCCTGCCTCCTTTTACATTTTTTTCATTTATGTTGTCCATCTAACTTCTTCAGTTTCAGCCCCTTAGTTAAGTGTATGTTCCCAGACCAACCTCCGTATCTCCACAGTTTCCTGTGTAAGGGATTTTGGTTGGTGTCACGGTATCATGCCCATGTCATGTCTATGCTGTGATGCATCCACCGTGGAGCATAAACCTTACTGCTGAATTATCTTACTCAACTGTAGTGATGTACTCTGGGGGCCAGATGGTACCACATCACGGGCATTCGTGTAGATGTTTTATGGGCTGAAGCATGCCCCATATCCTCTGTACTTGTTTCATGGGATGTGCTTTTTAACTTCCTATGCCTCCAGACTGCTCGTTGCTTGAACTTTCTCAATGACGGCCACTCATGGATGGCTTGTACTCTTAAGCAGATGGTACTGCTCTGTGAGAGTGCCCCTTTTGCTGCAGTTTTTCCTTGTTCCTGCATTCTCTGACCTTCTTTTACTCTTTGCAGCTCCCTGACCAACCAACCATTCCTGTTTCATTGAGAACACCTGCAAGGAGAACATGTTTCTTGACACAACTGAGTAAAAAACAGGGATTTGCTGAATGTCAGGCAAACGTTCACTTCCCCCTTCCTTTCCCCCTATTTTTAGAAGGAGGTGCCTGAAGGTAAAGAGGAATAACCTGTCTGACAAAAAAAGTGCATTTGCACTTTTGCTCTGCAGAGGTGAAAAGCACTGGGAAAGTTCATGGAGGTCTTTTCTCTTGATCATCTTCTTGGCTTTGAGCAGTGAAGTCCACAGACTCCCCAACCTTCTTATTGAATGGCAGCAGATGAAACAAGGGAAGGAATGCTGGTTTAGCATTACACAATGAGTATAAGAGGTGTAATGCATTTCTTCCTTTCCATTGTCTCCCTGCTGGTTTCGGTGGTCAGTCAGAGATGCCACCTGCAACCCCACATACCCTGAGAAAGGAGAACAGGATAGTAAAGGGTGTGACAAATGTAGCAGCTCTGCATGGGAAATTTTAGAGCTGAAAATGTATGATCTTGGTTCATTTAGCATGCTCAAAAAGCCTTCTTGGTGTATAGTGGCTCAAAGGACAAGAACATGTTTGGCATATTTTTTGTTCTGCAGAAAGGAAGGCACTTGGCTTTCTAATGTCTATTGATTACTGTTAAAAATTTGTAAGCAGGTGGAGACAACCTATACGCAAGGGATGTAAAGAAAAGCCTCCCTAGAAAGAGAAAGAACTTTCATGGAACTTTGGTAAATGTATGGGAATTTTACTTTACAGTTAAGATGAAGATTAATGCCACTGAACTTAACAACTTTTCAATATCTGAAAGCAAATTTAAAAGTCAAACCAAACAATGTTGCACCACTGCACTACAAAAATATGCCCCCAAAATGAAGTTGCTTCTGCGTCTCTACAGCAAGCATTATTATGTTGCAAAAGAAAAAGCACTGAACAGAAGCATTCTTGCTGTTATCTCCTGCCTGTTTTTTTCTGATATTATTTCTAAGCACACCATTAAAGATATAGATAATTAATCCCCATTTGTCATGTAAGAAGTGAGAAATGAAAGCCACAGCAGTTTAACTCACACATAAACCTGCCTGTCAAGACTCAGGCTGTTTTTTAACCTTATTATGTGAAGATCAGGGATGAAGGACCAGGACAGTAAAGGAACTAAATACTTTAAGAATTCTGAGAACTCCCAAGGCGTTAGTTTGGAAGTCAGACATCCTTTCCCCTTGGGAGGCTTATGAACTGAATTAAATGAGAAAACAGAGTGCTTTCTTCCATGGTGTACTCTTACTTTTGAAACAATAGGGAAGGAAGTTCATCAGGTACTGAATTTTGCTTTGATTTTCCTCTTTCAAGGCAAGCAGTATTTATTGTGGGGGTTTTTTTGCTTTGCTTTGCTTTGTCTTGCATTGATAACTCTATGGAAAGATGCAGTCTGTGTATGTGTAGAATGAGGATGTAAAAATAAAAGAGAAAATATCACAAATCCTTTTTAATTACATTAAAAATACATTTAAATATTAGAGAAGTTAACTAATGCCTTTAAAGGCTGGCAAAAATATATTATTTTTACTTGAATTTTATTATTTAAATCCTCCTAATTCCTAATTGCTAATAATTTCTTAGCTTTGAAGATTTAAAGAGCTGTCTGCTATACAATGTTGGTTTCTTTTGAACTTTCATTATTATTATTTTCTTTCATTGGTTCCAGAACAAAAAAGAGACTGTAGAGTCTAAAGGTGCATGTGCCAGGCAACAAGCTGAAGTTCTCTTTCATATGCTGTAAACCTAGAGGTATAAATAGATCAACAATTCTGAAGGTCAGCATTTTAAAAAAATAATTTTTCACTCCATGGGGACAATATTTCACCTACACCCAGTGGTTATAAATCTGCTCGTGTTAGCTGATACTGGTCTGCTATGTCTTACATAGGAAGACTCCACCAAGTAATACAATAACCATCCATCTGTTGTGAGTATATTAAAGAGGTGATACATTTCCCTTTTGTGTGGTGGTTTTTGCCATTGTTAGGTCCATATAGAGTCCTACATAACTGAAACAAGAAATGCAAAATACGTCACAGTAAAATATATCTAGCTTAGGAAAGTGTAGCAATGGCAGCACATCTAGGATATAAGAGGTTTATTGTGGCTATTGACTCATTTATCAAATACTGTGAAGGGGAATACTAACGTGCTGCCTTAGTTGGCCTCTGTGTATCACAGGTATGTATATGTATTCTGTGAAACCAGTTCATAAAAACATTCAAGAGTGTGTTTTTTATAGGACTGGAGTATTGTGCTTTAGGTTTTTTTCTTGATGAATTTTTCGATGAAAACCTGAATAACCTGTGTTTAGATACAGTAATTGTAATAGCAACTATGTAGCACTGTGTAATTTCAAAGCTTTGGTATAATGGAGAAAACATGAAGAACTTCTTCGACAAGGAGAGTATTTTCAGCTTTTTTTTCCCCTCATAAAAGTAATGTTATGGTCTATAGGTCCTTTTTCTATCTTTAAGGTCAGTGGCCTTTTACCTGGGAAACACAGGGGAGGATTAAGCTTTCTTAGTAGCTCAGTAGTCAAAGTGAAAAGTAACGAGATTAAACTCGGTTTGAGTAAACCGAAAAATGTGGTGTCAGTACTAGTAAGTTAGAGACGTTCTTCTGAAAAGAGATATAAATGACTAGTGAGGAAACTACGCCTAGCTGTGGAGCCAAAGTGTGGGAAGGAGGAAAAATACTACGTCGCTGTCCTGTAAATAAACTCATTTGACTGCATTAAGTGTCAGTTTCTCAAAATTTTAAAACATGCAAAGATGAAGAGGTGTGCTGTGATGATTTGCTAATGTTTGTAAAAAATGTACTGCGGCCCAAGGAGAAAGTTTGTTACGTTGCAGTCACCCTTGCTCTCAGCAATGTGTTGTCCCTCTGAAGCTCCCACTCTCAGCCCTGAGGTCTTCTGAAAGGCTTCACATGTGAGCGTGCCTGTTAAGACACCTTCTGAGTTTCCGATGAAGAAATCATTCCCTGAAAAGCCAGTCGTGTTGTTAAGTCTCTGGGGAGACCTTCAAAACTCATGTTCTCTGAATCATGATGTCTAGTTTGAACGGTAGCAAGCAAACCAGGTTTGTCTCTGTTAAATAAAATTGTGCTGGTGTAACAGGAAATATCACTTGTCCCTGGGGTTATAAGCACTCTTTAAATCATAATATATAAAAGATGTTTTTCTCTTAAAATTTTCTTTGCTCTGTTTCTCTAGAGCAAAATATTTCTTAATTTGTATTTAAAATGAGAGGTTTTATTCATTATAATACTTTATCATTCCAGTATGGAAGTTCATTTACAGGTTTTCTATTAACTGATTGTTTTTCTACCCTGGGTTGTATATCTGTGTTCTAAATAGAAAGGCGTAAGCAGCCAGTCATTCAACCAAACAGAGTGTATCTGAAGGTCAAATTAAGATGGTGCATTTGTTTTGTGACCTGATGAAATTGCAATGTTATTCTTTTGATAAAAATTTCTTCTGGTCCAGCTTAAACATACATTGGAAATAAATATTTTAAAACCGACCCTTATATTGCAATTCCCTTTAATGCCTGACTTAGCAAAATGCTTTGCTTTGACATAATTTTCCAGCTACAAATAGCCTGAGATGCAACAAGCAGAAACTATTCTGTTGCGCTTTGGGGTCCGAGACCAACATTTTGATTTGAAAGCAAAAAAATGTAATGGACATTCAAGGACATCTAAAGAATGTGATGCAGTTGAGTCATGATGAAATATTTCAGGAGGGCAAATAATCACCTCCCTTTGATTTTATTTTTTTGAGTCAAATTTTAAGATGCCATAAACATTAAAAAATTCTGAATTTTCTCTCCAATGTAAAATCTCATATTCAACATTTCAGACTTTCGTCACATGATATGAATTTTATGTCTGTACTTTGCCTCCTCCTCTCCTCAAAATTAGAGCAAATTAAGACTGATAGATCTAACCAGAATTGCTGTCACTATCAAATCCTTTAGAAATCTACTCTCTGTGTATGAAGCATCTGCAAGTTGTTTCAGTTTTCACCACAAGCTTATTTCCCACTAACTTTGATGAGATTTTTCAGTCCATAACAAGATGTAAGAAAACATCTTTTAATAAGACCTCTTTGAGATAACTTCCAGCTTGGTCAAGGATTTCGTAACACTTCCCATTCAAAGATGATGTGTGCATGACATTTATATTAAACAGCACATTTTCATAGTATTATATGTGGTTTCAACTGCCCTATCTCAGCACTTAAGAAATATACATCAAAGAGTTTTAAATCCTACCAATCCTACCAGCTCTATTTCCCTCTTTCTACATAATTAAGTTAATCTTTCAAGGCAAGTTGACACATGTAGTCAATTGGTCACAGGGATTTTTAAGATCATATTTCATATTCTTCTAACAAGCTAGTAACTATGGTGAAATCTAACTTGGGAAATTTTCTACCTGCGCTGACAGTTTCTTATTATTAAATTCAAAGTGCATATATGCTGATTGATTTCTGATTAAATCCTTGTCTTCTGGATTGCTCCAGATAATTTATGTAGACAGTTTCTTTTGCAGTCAAATATTAAGAGAGAATAATTCACTGTTACTTGCAATTATTTGCAATAATAGTGATTTGATCAGTAACATTTCCAAGATTTCAGACACTGGCAACGTAAACTGCAATAAAAAGCTATTATAGTTCAGTTTGTTATAATTTTGCTCACATTTAGCTGCTCTCATGCATTATTAGCTGAGCTGTGAAATTTATAGGCAGCTTGAGAAACAAACAGCTACCTAGTACGGAGCATGAAACCTGCTTTTAGTGACTGCTGGCATGTCACTTGACCCATGGGCTATTATGCTAAAAAAACCTATATATAAACAGTTTACTGATGAAGGAAGAAACTTTAATTGGGGGTTTGACCAAGGCCAACTAGATATTAAGGAGAAGGCCATGTGCAGAAAACTGGTTCACTGACAAATGGCATCATCATCTGCAGAATGAAATCAGGGACTTGGGGTGACCGATGGCCAAAAGGGAGAATGCAGTCGGGGCTACAGGATAAAAGATTTAATGTCACCACAGTGAGATGATGGTGGGTCAAATGCTGCTCCTGGCGCACCACTTTGAATGTGGGCTAACTTCTGAAACTGCCGAAGCGGCTTGGCTTTCTGTTCCCCTTGTTTTCCACTGTCGCAGAGCTATTTGTGCTCAACGCTTTCTGGAGGGCATGTAACTACCTGTGTGTTTATTGCCACTTGTTCCTGCATCCCTGTAGGAGAAGCATCCAAGGGAGGTGAGATGGGGAGGTTGGGAGGGATTGTGACTGGGACTGTTTGCTGACCCTTGGCTTGCAGAACCACCATGAGCAAGCCTTCAGCTGGCATGAGGGGAGCAGCTACAATGAAGGACAGATGTAGGACTGTTATGTTCAGTGGAATTAGTCCAGGCATGCAGTAACTCAAGTGGCGTGTTGTTGGCAATGGCATGGCAGTTGTTGCTATGAGAAACCAACCACATATTGGCAAGAGGGAAAGATTGCAGATTAAATATTTATGTCATGTTTGTTTACCTTTTCATTAGGAAAGCAAACAAATTAATTGCCTATGGCATGGTCAGGTTAAAGCTAAGATGATGTATCTTTTTATTATTCCTAGTGAAAATATGGTCTCTCTTTAGATGCACTCTTAAAACATCCTAAATAGAGGAACCTGCATGTTTTGGAAGTTGCAGAGGAGCCAATAGCAGTAGCATATTTTGAGCTATGTGTGTTTGCCAGGGAGGGATCCTATCTTCTAAACAGCAGCTCTTTCTCTCTGTCCTCTTTTGCCAAGTGTACAAGAAGAATTCCCAAAGCTGTTGCACTGACAGAAGGAAACGCTTGTTTCATTTCATGTTTTCCAGTTATGATAATTGTGATAAGCTCCTTCCTCACAAATTTTCAGTATTAACTCACCACCTGTGAACATGCCTGTGCAATGGGACAAGCCTCTGATGTGATCTATGTATGGTTAGTGGTATGAATCTAAGCTACACATCCCATTCCTAGTTTTTCTGTTGGAGGTGGTAGATATTTATGGAAAACTTGGTTTTGACTGTGGCACGAGTGACTGCCAAAACGTGTGAATGGCTATTATGTTAAATTGGCACTCACGATCAGAACAAATGTTCTGCCAATGCCCCATTTTTCCCCAACCAGGCTGTCTACTTGAGGAATCAGGATGCTCCTCCTAGGGGAACTGCCATAAATAAGCATCTGACTGAAGGTCAGTTCTACAAAAATGAATTAGAGTTATTTATGGTGTGTTTCTGCAGTTCTGTGCTAAGAACAGCTCAGTTTGACTTGAGGGCAAGAGCTCATGGACCGCTGGTGACACCCCTGATAGCCCATTTAAAGGTGCACAGCAGCTCCCACCTGTAGATTTGTTCCCTCAGGTAGACTGAATCCTATTTTTCTGTTTCATTCCAAAATCTAGCATTGTTTTTGAAGGTCCTGATGGGTTCTTCCTTCTTCTTTACTTCTTTCTCAGTCTACCAAGTTGAGAAAATAAATAAACCTTTGAAGCCTGGGATTTATTTCCTCTTTCAGTGATTGTGGGTAAATGCTGCAGTAGTCAAAACATGGAATGAGTTATTATATTTTCTCTGAGTTTTCTCCTTATTAACAATGCGGGCTGAAAATGTAAAAAATACAAGAACAGGACAGAGTATAGAAACACACACACACGTGAACGCTTACACACCCAGGACAAGAAGAAGTTTAGAAATTTTAAACATACACCTCACAGTGTTTTTATCCATGACTTAGACCAACTGTCCAAATTACAAGTATTGGAGAAACGGGAATTTCTGAAGTGCTTCTTCAGTGCTGCATGGTGACAACAAGCCTCTGAACTGAATCCAGCTGCTCTATTTGCAGGTAGCTTATTTTAAAAAAATTAATAGAGCACTGATTTGAAAAAATGATTTGTTTTTCTGTATCAAGTATGTGAGCCTTCCTTTCCCTCCCTTCTAAGCTGGGAATTCCTCCTGTCTCCTCTGTGAGCTAGTTAGCACACATACGATCAGCAGCTCTCAAATCTAGCCTGAGGTTTAGAGTAAATTCATGCTGAAGATCAAAATGAAGCTTCTAATCAGATGAATGGCATTAATTCCAAACATTTCTGCTGGCATTTCATCGACTTGGGTTGCATCTGGGATAAGAATATTATCAGAGGTTGAATAAGAGGCTGTGTTTACTTTTTCTCCTGTACTCAGCTACATTATTTGGTGTAATTATTAGTACTATTCTTAGAAATAGAGAGTCCCTTTATGAAACTAAAGGTTGGAAACAGCAACAACTGCTTTCAGTCTCCTGTAAGTCATTCCAGCTGGTAATCTTAAAATGGCAGTGCCGTAGTCTTAGAGTGCCTTGGGGGAGAGCTGGGTAAGTTTTATTTTACCAACCTTCTCTGTTACACCAACCTGTCCACATGTGCGTGGTTTACGGTGACAACTGAGTGCTTTCAATTTGGCTGGTTTTGTATATGAAGAGTTTCCAATAACTTGATGCATATATACCGTCCAGATTTAGCTTAAGAAACACTTTTATTATGCCAATAGCTTTGTGGAGAAATCTAGCAGGGGCATGGAAGAAACAGAGCTTTCTCAGTATACTGTCATCGTTTCGAACTTCATTTCAAGCTTTCTTCTGAGGTAGGCATGTAAGAGAATATTAATTAATTATTTCAGATGAGCATCTTGCTGCATGTCTGCATATTTTACAAGCCTGCAGTGAATAGATTTGTTGAGCACTTCTGAATTACACGAGCCTTTCCAGATATACTTTGAATAAAAGAAAGATCTTAGGGTCCCTGTCACGAGCTGAGTCTTGGCTCATGTAACAGTGGATTTAGTTTGTTTTATGGCTTCTCCATAAATTTACTACACCTAGTAGCTGCAGAACAGTACAGCAGCAGTCTGCGCACGTTGCGTGAGCTTACACACACACGTAGGGGACTCGGAGTCAGCATCAGATTACCAAAATCGATGTGTTTATTCCTGGGTCAGCAAGATTCTTAAACACGTGCCCCGTTCAAACCTCTGTGTCGTCACATTGACTTCAGAAGAATCGCACAGTCACTGTCTTAGATGGTCTGACATTGCCAGGCTCTGTCTAGGTTACTTTTTTTGGCGTAGTCTCCCATTTCCCCAGTTCTATGACATTGGGTTTGTGTCTGGTCTCAATTCTAATAGCATGAAACTCCCTGGAGTCGTATGAAGTTATTCTGTTGTTATACCAGTGCAGCTGCGTTCATGATCGGGTCTTGTATGGCGACGATCAGCCACTGAAGAAGTACGAGCCTGAATCAGCTTATATTTTTGGAAGAGCGTTGCTGAAACCAGCTAGCGTTGCAGGCAGCCTGGGTCTGAATGAAGTGAGGGAAAGAGGTCTTTGCCTGTGCAGGCTGTTGCTGCTCTATCACAGAGATGGATACACGTGTGCCACACCAAGTCTTATCTAATGGCCTGCTGCCTCCCTGGTGCATCTTGTAAATGTGCATTTGACTGATAAATGTTCTTCTTCTGCTTTTGCATGTTGCTTGCCTTATTGCCTTCTATTATACTTAATGGGCGTACATTTTCAAATGGGCTGCTTCTGGTCTCCATGTGCATCCGTTGATACGTGTAAATCTTGCATGACCGTATTTTGCATGAGCCAGTTTTATACATTGTCATTTCTGCAGCCAAAAAAAACCCCAAATGATTTAATATCTGGCTCTTTTTACACATAATTTTGGCTTATTTTGCTTTCATAAGGGAAGTTTTTTGCCGACCTTGTAATCTTTCCTTGGAAAGTCTAGGAACCTTATGTGCCAAAGCAGTTACAGCAATGTCACATTGTGGCCTTTTTTGGCCTCTTGCAATGTGCGTATTTCAGTAACAGAGAACTGCAGAAAGCAAATATACTCATGCTTTCTCATAGTACTATTATCAGATAAGTAAAATAATATATGAAAAATACTTTAAGTCAACCAGTACAGGTAGTGACTTTCTGTTTTCCTGTTCTGGTTATCCAATGCGGTTATGGATTTGTGACAATAAGTAATGTAATATACAAGCACTTTGTCCTTCTAAGGGGGGCACAGGCCCATCTACTAATGTACAAAAATATTTCCAGGCCAGGTTTTTTCATCCTTAGTTTCTAACATCTGAGTATTTGGATCATTAGTCAGTGGTAGATAAAAAGGGATTTAATAATAGACATTTGAGTACTTTTTCTGGTCATATCCAACACAATTTTTCATACATTTGAAATAAACTGTTAATGAATATGAAGCTGTGAAACTTAGATTTTCACACTCTTGCTCATCACTTCATGTCTGAAGCATTATATCACTTGATAGCCTGCTAGTAGTCAAAATGTTTAATGAAATCCCTACAAGCCACATGAGGAATAAGACTTTTATCTTTTAAACGTAGGCCTGTACCCAGTGATCAAAACTCCACCTCAGCTGGCCTGACACATACTTCAGTTGGGGACATAAGTATCCTGTTGTCGTTTAACCCCAGCCAGCAACGAAGTTGCTCACTCAGAACGTAGCTTTTAGAGTATTTTCCCAGGCTATAATCTGTATCTGTAGCCCAGAGTGCTTGTTGAGATTCTACTGAAATTTTATGACTGAAATCTGAAAGAAGAGTATAATAGATAAACCACTATTTTTTATTTCAGAGAACTCCCCATCTGAATACTGCAGTTATCGGTACCTGAAGGATTATCTGTTTCCTTCTCATTCACCTTATGAATAAACTACAATGAACTTATAAACAAGAAAGGCCCCAGGATAGGGAGACTTACGTGATGGCAGCCATTCAACAAGCCCTCTTAATATTGGTATTGATTTAACCCTATGTAACCTAGAGAATTTTCTGAATCCCAGAAAATTTTTAAATGTTGGGCCAAATATGAAAGATATTACTGGCAGTGTGGGTAACTGTAAGAACTGCACCAGGACATTATATAATCAAAGAAACAGTAGATAAAATGTTAATCAAGTGAAACAATTTCAGGAAAGATTTGACAGCAAGGCGTGAGCTCTGGAAGCACTAACATAAAGTTCGCTATGAATCCCATTCAGAAATGGAGATAAAAGCCCAAGAGCGTCAGATGAAACAGTGTGTACAAACTGAGAGTTCTACTGTTTTCATTTTCCATAAAGCTAAAAGAGCTTTGTCAGATTCCCACATTCATATGTTTCCCACAGGGATCCTGGGCAAACAGCCCTCACCGGACTAGTCCTGTGTTCTTACCTCTCCCTCTATTGAGTATCCTCAGTTCCCACTGCAGGAAGTGCTCAGTATTTCACAGGACTGAGCCTGAAAAGCTCCATGTATTTGACTCGGTTTGAGCTCCAGCCACTCTTTTTACTACTTTTAAAAAAATTATTATTATTTTTTTAATTTGTTTTTTTTGATAGAAATAATATTGGTGTCAGCTGTACAAAATGGGAAAAAAAACCCAACCCCACCCTTGCTTTGTCTCATTCTCTGTCTGATTTCTTCTGGAGAGAAGCTCTTGTATTCAGTGAACGCATGGCCAGGCCATTTGTCTGAAGGCCAGTTTTTGTTCTGGGTTGGCAGTGTAATATTTTTGTAAGCTTCCCCCCTCCGCTATCACTGCAGCTGCACCTGGCAAGAGGAAGCAACCCACAATCTAAAAAGCTCATCAGAACAATAATGTCTGCCTCTCTCTTGACAGGTTAATTAATTGCATGCCATTATATTTTGTGTGTGGTTTTGGATGGTTTTGATACTTTTCTTTCTAGTGCGTTTCCCAGTAGGATTTGAAAAGACTGGTGCATTGTCTGCCTGTCTGTCACTTCAGATGGCGCTTGATGCAGAAAGAAGAGATGGAGAGGAAAAGAAAAAGAGAGTATGTTGGGGCGTTACAGTTAGAAAATCTTACTCACGAGGAGCTGGGATAAAATCATGGTTATGGCTGACTGGAAAACAAAAATTTTGTTTCATGAAATTTTGGGGGTTAGAAGTCTGGGGCGTAGTCCTTTGGAAGGCAAGGAAAGGTGGACTCCACGTCAGTCCAAGGCTGTAGTTCGGGGCACGCATTGACTCCTTAGAGACTTTAACGTGGTCTGTCATCTCCTCTGTGAGCATCCTAACCCACAGCTACAGGCTGTTTTGGTAGGAAACCTGGTTTGTGGGAGGGAGACGGGGGAGAGCAGAAATTAAATTCTCTCCTGGAGAGGCTGGAATTCCTAATGAAAATTTGGTGAACAGTTTTTCTGTGAATAACTGCAGCTTTTCACCTCTTGGATTGCATTATTTTAGAAATTAAAGTAGCAGCATGCAAATGATGTGCTAGAACTAAGGGAGTTGACCAGAAATTATGATTTTTCAAACTGGAACATTTCCAGAGGTTGTATAACACCTCTTTATGTCCTCCCACCCAAAAATATATTGAGACTTACGGGATGAAGAAGTTTGACAGTTTTCAGGGTTCTTGGAAGATCCACTGACACTGAAAGTTTTAAAAGACATAAGTCATATTCATGTGTTAAGACTAACTTGGATAAACAGGGTAACATATCAATGTCCACAAAAAGGAGGGTGTTACTCATATGCAAGTGTGTAGCTTTGGAGGGCGTCTGTCATATGGCCTGAGACAGGAGCTTTGTCTCCACGGAGGAATTTGCCAATGAAAAGTGCCGTGCATTATGAGGTCCTTCCAGACACCCTCAGTAACGTGCAGATGTTCCAGTGTTCCTCATGGCTGTCACCAGTCACTGCTTTTGTGTAGCGCTGTATGTGGTACCAGTGCAGAATGAGGGTTCCACTTTACATGCACGAAGCAGGTGCAAGTGAACGTATTTGGACCAAGAGGAAAAACTATCCAAAGCACAATGGACTTCCCCAAACACCATAACTTATAACTGGATGTCATTCACTATATAGGAAATTTTAATTTCATCTGGCAATGGAAGAGAAATGCGAGGTCTGAAGGTCTGGGAAGCAACCAGACTCCCTGCAACATGTGGGAAACAGGTTATTTCCATCTGAACTTTAATGATTTTTATCTCTGTTGTGTACAACAAGCTAGAAATAGTACTTTTTTTCTGGCACGGGGACATCTGAGGCAGTGTTGTGGCCTGGGAGCTGCCCACCCTTGTGATAGTGAGGTGGAATTGGGCTCAGGATCAGGAAGCACTAGAGGCACCTGGGATCCAAAATCCCAGCCCACACTCTGTAGATTTGTGTCATGGATCATTCTGGAGTACCTGAGCTGGGTGGGTGAGAGATATTCCATGCAGGTGAGTTTATTATCAGTTTAGCAAATAATAGCTCTTTTCGTTGTTTTCCTCTAGAGAAAAGCTGAACTGGCTTTGCAGACAGTAGTCGCTACTGCTGTTGTGAAATAAGGTGACTGAAGTTTCTTGCAATGCTAAAAATTCCCTTTGTAGCAACATTTTTCTACTTGCTGAGTGGTCATGCTGCTCCCAGCCTTGGTATCTTGTGTGAGTCCTGCAGCACACCCAGCTGACACTCCCCGTCTCTCCTGTCTCTCGCTAGGGACCAAACTGCTTATTGCAGAGACACATGCACCAAAGGGCTGGGAAGCCTGCCCTGTGAGAAAAGGCTGGGAGAACCGGCTTTGTTCAGCCCTGAGAAAAGACGGCTTAGGGGAGACTTCATCACTGTGTTCCAGTATTTAAAGGGCAGCTACAAAGAAGGAGACTCCCTTTTTACAAGGAGTCACACGGAAAGGACGAGGGGTAATGGGTACAAGTTTCTCCTGGGGACACTCTGATTGAATACAAGAGAAGAATTTTTCACAAGGAGAACAATCGACCATTGGAATAATCTCCCCAGGGTAGTGGTGGAAACCCCAACACTGGAGACTTAAGATTCAGCTGGAGAGCTTGCTAGGACATCTTGTTTAGACCGTGCTTTTGGCCAAGAAAGTTTGGACCAGATGATCCTTAAGGTCCCTTCCAACCTGATATTCTGTGATTCTATAAAGTGTAAGCAATCTGTATTTGAACTGGAAATAGCATATATTATAAACATAGTGTACATGGTAAACCCTGCTCATGAATGATATTTTTTTGAGCTGTTCGTGTGTTGGGGGCAGGGGAAATACCTGGCTGGCTGGGATAACATGTAAGTTATAGCATATTTACTAGTAAAGGAAGAAGCAGCCTTTTATTCCTAAAATGGAGCAGAAAGAAGACCTCCCTCTGCCATGTCCTGCAAACCAGAAAGATCTCTCTGGTGCATTTAAGTTTGCTTCTGTTTCCTTCAGCCTTCCGGGTTTGTCAAATGAAGTCTCTTAATGTGTCTCTGCTCTTGCTTGGCAAAGTAATCCTGCACACTGCAAATGATTACTTTTTATTAGACTATGTTAGTGAGCATCATCTCTCCTAGTAGCTTCAGTCCAGCAACACCCCCCACCAAAAAAAAATCCCAAACAACCAACCCCTATTTGAATAAAGGTTGATGTTTTAATGCAGTTGTTATAATCCTGAACATCTTAAGGGACAGCGAGTCCTAATGGTTAAGAATAATTTGTGAGTAACAGTATTTTTGTTAGGAGGCTGTAAGGAACACAGTCACCAGTAGCATCCTGGTAATTTGGTTTTGTTTTCAGTTTCCCCAAGAGTTACTGGGGCAAATTTCATTAGACACTAGGGAAATGAGCTTTCATTCAAATCCTGAAGAAGGAAACCATCTGGTAAATTAGTGATGAAATGGCTTATCTTCATATTTAACATCTTGAACTGCAGAATGGTAAGAGAATTGCGAATAGGTGAACTGATGAAAAAGCTGAAGAAACAAGGTGAAAATGAAGGCTGAGCCTGCCACTAGACTTCTCTGCTTGTATGCTGTTAAATAAAGTTCTTTTTCTTGGCATGCATCATTTTGTCAAGATGTTGCATGGCTGTCAGTGGTATATAAACAAAGAGAATTTATTACCCTTCAAATCAGGACTGCAAAGCCCTAAATAAAAAACACAGAGTTCCCCAAGCCCAGTTTGCTACTTCATAAATGCCACCACTGACCGACCTCTGTTGGTATGTCACATGCATATTTCAGCAGCAACAACACTTGTAAACCCAGGTACAAGCAGCCTGGTCCTTATTTAAGAGAAGTATGCAGACAGACGTAACCAGTCTTGGAAGGAACATGCCAGCAGTAAATATCCCATGTAGACCTTAAACTGGAAATGGAAACTGCAAAATGTGCCTCCGTGCGGTGTGGCGTGCCACTCCTTTCACAGATTACATTCACAAACAGCCTCTAATGAGCATAGCCTGCCTGATAGGAGCAGTAGTGGCAATTAATTCCCCCAGAGTTCCCACTCTGTGCGTAATCACCAGCAAGATCTCAAGTGATGTCAAAGAACACCTTTAGTGCGTGATTTCCTGACTCCAGTCTTCTCCACAAAAACTCCCTCTGGAGAATTGCGTTCCCTTAGTGCAAAGTTTCCACTGCATGCTACAAACATTGCCTTTCATTGCTGTGAGGATCATTGTAAAGATATCAGCCCAAATTGTAATCAATGCAGAGTTATTTTCCTTCAGATAGCCTGAAATCCTAGTTGCATGGAGCAAGAACTGCTCCAGCCAACTCAATGGCCTGTTGACTCACAGAGAACTGATAAGTACTGATATTGCTGACTGCTTTACTGCAGATGAATTTTAGCCATCCAAGATATCCAAAGTCTGTGTTTCTTCCCACTCCCCTTTGTGGGGAGAATTTAATCAAAAGGATCCCGGAATGGGTCCACTGTGTATATTCTACTATTGGTTTTTCATAGGTAAGCTAATCATGTAAGTTAAAAAAAATAAATTAATGGGGTTTAGAATCACAAGGGGAAGGATAAAGATACTTATTTTCTGGCTAATTGTTATACCTCTGAAAGAGATGTAGCTGTTCTACAAAGCAGAATTACAGCAGGCAGACAGTAGCATTCCTGGGGAAGCTGGGAAGGCTGCTTCTGAAGCCTGCTGGATTGGGATGAACACTCTTGTCCATCTCAGCACCTGGTTCTGAAGATACATGTGCTATGGTGGACCGACAGGTTTGACACAGGAATTCATTCCTTGGTTCTCCCGAGGTCATGAGGCAAGTCCCATATGGTTCCCCTCTGCTGCTTGCAAGCTCCCTCTCATCCGTAACAAGCTCTTGGATAAAGAAATCTTCAGCAGGATGATGGTCTGTGCACAACATTGCTGGTATTTGTCATTGTGCTAATTAGTCCTACCGTGCGGATAAGGATTAGTGTCAGTCCCTAGGGCAAACTGGTGATAAAGCTCTAAGAAAATGTTTAAGCTAAATAATGTTTGCAATGCAGATGCTTTTAAATAATAGGAATACGTTTGAAATGGTGCTGAATGCAGCTTCAATGCTAATGCTTGCAATGGCAATAGCTTAGAACGTAATCTATGTATTAAATAAATGTGTAAATTGGATTTGGAAATATTCATGGGGACAGAGGGCTGGAGGAGCCTCTTGGGTCTTTCAGTCCAATTCTCTGTTATCACAGGCCCAGTGTCATATAATCCCTCTCATAAACTTGTGTAATCTTTTTCATATGCTTACACATGCTTCTCTCAGGATCTAGAGGAGGGACTTGAACTATCTTTTATCTCAGTTCAAGTGTCTGCTTTGAACAGGGCAGGAATGAAATCTGAACGTCACAGTTGTGTGAGTGTCCTAATAACTGTCGTACTGGTGGCTCTTCTCTTTCTTATGTTCCCTTTCTCAGTTCAATTGAACTGTCGTTTCTATCCCTGGAGACAGGGAATTTTAAGGTGTTAAAAACTGCAAGTAAGCTAGGTATAGTTTTTTATACCTATCTTTAGGAAATACTTCAACAAGATTCTGGGCAACTGGTTGACCAGTGCAAGTTTTTTGCATCATGGGGTCAAAAGATCTGAAAAAACAATGTGTATGTATGAACTAGTGTCTTCTGGGGTGATGTGCTCGGTTCCTGAGAGTCCAGGTAAGTCTAGCTGACTACTGTTGCAATGAATAATTCACTGTCTCTAAATTTAGCTTTGATCTATGTGATTGTTTGTGAGCTTGAAACATACTCACATACATCATGCACAGGAACTTTAACAGCCTTACCTTTCCCCCTCTCATAAAAACGCCCTTCTGACCTCAAACTGTTCTCCAAGTGCATCACTCTCTCAGCTGTACCAGAGTGTTGGGGTGCACAGTTCATCAGTTCTTCAAAGATTTTTTTAAAACCTTGAAAGACTTTTCAGAGGCTGCTGTGAGATCAGGGAGGAATTCCAAAGACACTGTCTTGTCTGAACTAGGAAAAGGTTAAAGCCATAATATTGTTTTTATTTTATAGACTGTCCAGTGATTTGGATAGGCATAAACCTTCCTCTGAAGAGGAACTGTTTTAATTTTATTAGATGGTAGATTTGTTTAATTAAGGTCAGCATTTATCCTATGCTTTTTCCGCTTTCTTGGCATCTAGATGATGCGGGGGAGGGAACCTTCAGCCTCAAAATGAGGCCAGGTTTGGAGGAAAAAATAGTATCTTTCATTAGACCAGTAATTCAGTTTGAAAAAGCAGATGAGTTTGCAGACATGTGTGCTCTTCAGATTCAAATATAAAAGTCACAGAAACCACACAGGGAGAGTATACTGACATAAAAATCCAGATGAGGTTGTGAGTGGAAGCAGAAAAGAGTGGCTGGACCAGGGGACCATGGGGCAGTATCAGCATTGGAAGAGAAGGATGACAAAGTTGCTTTTGGAGATGGGGAACAGGGAGTCGGTTGTGGTTTATGTCAGAGAAGAAGGGCTTGAAGATCCCACAGAAATGTGGAAGGAGGTGGAAGGATACAGAGATTGAGACTAGGAGGAAAATAGGGTTGACTGAGCAAATGACCTGGGACAAAGAGCCAGGGACAGCCTGTGAAGTGAAGGCTGAGGCTGGAGGAGGACCCTGGAAGAGGGGAGGCACCTCAGCACTGGAGAGCGAGCTGCATGTGAAAATAAGGCGTGATTGGAGATAAAGGACATGGATATACAAATCCGGTAACAACAAGTTCACTGGCAAGGGCTCTAACTCCACTGTCCAATTCACAGTAGGTAAAACCAGGGGCTCTGAGAATGGAGAACTGCCCACAGTAGGAGAAGATCAGGTTCGAGACCACCTGAACAACCTGAAAGTGCACAAGTCCATGGGACCTGATGAAATTCATCCCCGGGTCCTGAAGGAGCTGGCGGACCAAGTTGCGAAGCCACTTTCCATCATATTTGAGAAATCGTGGCAGTCTGGTGAAATTCCTGTGGATTGGAAAAAGGGGAACATAACCCCGATATTCAAGAAAGGAAACAAAGAGGACCCAGGAAACTATAGGCCAGTCAGTCTCACCTCTGTGCCTGGCAAGATCATGGAGCAGATCCTCCTGGAATCTCTGCTAAGGCACATGGAGAGTAAGGAGGTGATTGGAGACAGCCAACATGGCTTCACCAAGGGCAAATCCTGCCTGACAAACCTGATGGCCTTCTACGATACTGCCACGAACTTGGTGGACAAAGGCAGAGCAACGGACGTCATCTACCTGGACTTAAGCAAAGCATTTGACACTGTCCCGCATGACATCCTAGTCTCCAAATTGGAGAGTCACGGGTTCGATGAATGGACCACTCGGTGGATAAGGAACTGGCTGGATGGCCGCACTCAAAGGGTTGTGGTTAATGGGTCAATGTCCACGTGGCGGCCAGTGACGAGTGGTGTCCCGCAAGGGTCAGTACTGGGACCAGTGCTATTTAACATCTTTGTTGGAGACATGGACAGTGGGATCGAGTGCACCCTCAGCAAGTTTGCCGATGACACCAAGCTCGGTGGCGCGGTTGACACACTGGAGGGAAGGGATGCCATCCAGAGGGACCTGGACAGGCTTGAGAGGTGGGCTAATGCAAATGGCATGAAGTTCAACCAAGCCAAGTGCAGAGTCCTACACCTGGGACGTGGCAATCCCAGGCATAAATACAGGCTGGGCAGAGAATGGCTGGAGAGCAGCCCTGAGGAGAAGGACTTGGGAGTGCTCATGGATGAGAAGCTCAACATGAGCCGGCAGTGCGCGCTGGCAGCCCAGAAAGCCAACCGTATCCTGGGTTGCATCAAAAGAAGCGTGGCCAGCAGGGCACGGGAGGTGATTCTCCCCCTCTACTCTGCGCTTGTGAGACCCCACCTGGAGTACTGTGTCCAGCTCTGGAGTCCTCAACATAGAAAGGACATCGAACTGTTGGAACAGGTCCAGCGAAGGGCCACTAAGATGATTAGAGGGATGGAGCACCTCTCTTATGAGGACAGGCTGAGAGAGCTGGGGCTGTTCAGCCTGGAGAAGAGAAGGCTCCGGGGAGACCTGATAGCAGCCTTTCAGTATCTGAAGGGAGCCTACAGGAGAGCTGGAGAGGGACTCTTTGTCAGGAAGTCTAGTGATAGGACAAGGGGTAATGGCTTTAAATTGGAAGAGGGGAGATTTAGATTAGATATTAGGAAGAGGTTCTTTACTGTGAGGGTGGTGAGGCACTGGAACAGGTTACCCAGGGAAGCTGTGGAGGCCCCATCCCTGGAAGTGTTTAAGGCCAGGCTGGACGGGGCTTTGAGCAACCTGCTGTAGTCAGAGGTGTCCCTGCCCATGGCAGGGGGGTTGGAACTTGATGATCTTTAAGGTCCCTTCCAACTCTAACCATTCTATGATTCTATGATTCTAAGTTGCTCAGAAGAGAGGAGGAAAGTCTGTGATTCAGCTGCAAACCTGCGGAGTAGTGCTGGGTTTGAGAAAAGGGGTGAAGGACAGGGAAGAGGCAGTACTAGGGCAGGGGCAAACTGGAGTCTGAAATGCAGGAAGGAGCAAACTATGGACACATGGGGAAAAAAATCTGTACTCCCTAGAAGAACCAGGGAGCTTCAGATTGGCAAGTCTCAGCGCTCTGTGCTCTACTAGTCATAAACTACTCCTGTTTTTGGCTACCCTGCAAGTGCAAATGGCAGAGGAGTTTTGCGTGCTGGATTGCAACTGTTACAGGTCCCATAAGAAGCCATAGGATGAAGTTTCTGGGTTCATCATTTGCTTTTCTTAAATCTGGATTACTCCACAAAATCTGCTGCATTGGAAGCTCATCATTAAGACTACCATACCAAGCAATTAAGATTTAGGCAATGCCATAGTCTCGGTAGCAGTTTGGTAATTTTACTTTGCAGCTAGGCCTCTTCTAACTGCTGAAATTAACAGCATATTGTGCAGAAACTGTTTGCTTCCAGAGTGATCAGACCTATGTTTATAGCTCATGCCAAGGCATGGGGTGCAGAGAGGCTCCAGCTTATACTTATTGCTATAAGAGCCCAGGGCAGCCAACTTTGTTATTTGCCCCATTGGAGGCTCAGAAGCAGAAAAGCATAGAGGCGTCACACCTGTGGGGAGGAGCGGACAGGACAGGTGACCCAAAACTGACCAACAGGGTATTCCATCCCATCTGCTTCATGGTCAGTATAAAAGCTGAGGGACCAAAGGATCAGCTCTCTTTCTTCAATGGCTGGCATATGTCTGGGGAGGACTCTGTTTGTCTGTCTTTGATCCCGATCCTGAATCCAGATCGTGAATCCAGTTTCCATCCGTCACTGAGTCCAGTCTGGGACTTCCCCAGTGCCTGCTGGTGATGTGATCGTCATCCTGGGAGCTTGGTAGAGTTTTGTATGTATTTCATTATTTTCTTTTTATTATTTTATTATTAATATCTCATTAAAGTAGTTTAGTTTCTCCTAAACTCATAAGTTTCTTTCTCTCTATCCTTCCTCTCCTTGAAGAGAGAGTTAGGGGAGAGCATCTATTGTTTGCCTTGGTGGCCAGTCTGGTCCAAACCACAACAGTAGCCTATTTATTGTGGTTTTTCTTACCTGAAACTACTTTGCAGTCATGAAACAAGAGTACCAGTTAATATCAACTGTATTGTATTACTGTGGTGTAGGTATGGAATATTAAACTAATGTTCCTTAATTAGTACAAGGAAGAAAGAGCTTCTAGTCAAAAGAGATCTGGTTATCAGCTGTTTGAAGGCTCTGCGTACACTTTTGAATATCTTGGAGATGGCTCTGTCCTTTTCAGTTTTTAAGAAGTAGTTTGGTAATTTCTATTCCAGTGCTTGCAGTAGAAGTCTTATTATGTTGCATATGAAAGACACAGGCCTGGAAAACTTATAAATAATTCCAGTATGTTTTGATTCGATTTGGGATGGCAAAAAGAGGTTATACGGTTTGGTTATAAGGCTTCTCTGGTGAAAGCTGAGATGGGCTGTATTACAAATCCTAATGGATGTCAAGCCTGAAAATGTTAAAGTTTTCTAAATTCGCCCAAGTGTAATTCTAAATTAGGCCATCAGACTTGTTTCGAGTGAGAGAAAAAGTAGCCATAAGTGAGCCTGAGTACGTAAGTGAGATAGAGATGATAGGGCTGAAAGTGTTTCTGTAATTTTAATGGACATGAGATTTATGTACTAGGCAAACTACAGTATAACAGAATTTTCATTAATTTGTCTTCTTGAGGATTTCTCTCTTTTCTCCATTTGTCTGCATGGGTATGAAAGTCTATTAATAATAAATAATATTATATGAAGATTTTTTTCCCCAGTTTTGACCCATTGAGCCAAATGAAACCTTTTCGTGATAAATCAAGTGCAGAAAGAAAGATACTGCCTGTGTAGTACCTTAAATTGCCAGGTGCCAGAGCCTAATCTCTGCTGTAATGGTGGGAACAGTGGGTAGTCTAGGGAAGGGAAACAAAGCACACAGAGAGGCTAATTTGACTCAGCATGTAAATTTGGGATTGGCTAAAATGGGTGCTTCAAAATCTGCTTTCATAAGACCTCCAAGGAATTTTAGTTTCTTTTTGGAAGATGCTGTCTTAGTAATAAGAATCCTCTAAATGTCTGATACAAGACCCAGAATATGGACTAAGAATTCCTGTTTTTCTCACCTTTGCCCTAGCTCCAGGAAGAACATCCATTACATTCTTGCAGCCACTAGAAATATTTTCCCTGTTTAAGCGCATAGATTTATAGCAATGTTTAATGAATGAGTGGCAGTGGTTTGCTTATCAGGCTGTGTAACCATGCAGACCTTATCAGTGAAGCCAGGTCAAAGTGAACCTTGCTGATGCCTTTCTAAAAAATGATTGCTAGAATATAAATGCCAAGTCTATTCAAAAAAATCAGCACAGCTGGCTGTAAAACCTAAAATATTGCTGGGATAGTCACAGCTCAGAAAGATCACAAGTAAAACAAGCTTGATAAATTCAAGTGGATGGGAAAAGGAAGCTTCTGGAGGCAGCATAATTGCTTTTCAGGCAGTTCTGCTGAGTCTTCAGGAGTGAAAAAACAGGTGGTGGGATATATGTTGTGTGTCGGTGTGACATGTTTGACTTAGCCGCTCAAAGGGACAACAAAGAGGATTTTGATTTCCCTAGTGGGAAACTGCCCTGGTCATTTAGGAAATTAGTCTTTTTCTTGGACATAAGGCAACCAGGGAAGGAGTACAAGGGAACAACAGCAGGTCAGTCCTGTCCCGGGAACCTCCACTGCTTGAAGTGTGCCCCACCACTGAAACACGCTGTCACATCTAGCTTGTATCAGAAATATTATGGCCAGCGGAGCTAGGGAAGTGAATATCCCCCTGTACTCTGCATTGATGAGGCCACATCTTGAATATTATGTTCAGTTTTGGGCCCCTCACTACAAGAAAGATGTTGAGGTGCCAGAGTATGTCCAAAGGAGGGCAATGAAGCTGGTGAAGGGTCTAGAGAACAAGTCCTGTGAGGAGCAGCTGAGGGAATTGGGATTGTTTAGCCTGGAGAAAAGGAGCCTGAGGGGAGACCTTATTCCTCTCTACAACTACCTGAAAGGAGGCTGTAGCGAGGTGGGAGTTGGTCTCTTCTCCCAAGTAACAAGTGATAGGACAAGAAGAAACAGTCTGAAGTTGCACCAGGTGAAGTATAGGTTGGATATTAGGAAAAAATTCTTCACAGAAAGGGTTATCAAACACTGGAAGGGTGCCCAGGGAAGTGGTTGAGTCCCCATCTCTGGAGGTATTTAAAAGATGTGTAGATGTAGATGTGGCAACGTGGGGACATGGTTTAGTGGTGGATTTGGCAGTCTGAGGTTAATCGTTGGACTTGATGGTCTTAAAAGTCTTTTCCAATCTAAATGTTTCTACGATCACATGATACTGTGTTCTTTCCAGTTGCTCAGCAGAGGCAAAGTTTTCCATGCTGAGGAGCAGAACGGGTCTATATCAGGGTAGGTTTGTAAATCAGTTTTGAATTCTTTGGGAAGATATATGTCACTTAAATGCAATTAAAATACAGCGTAATTTGTAACTCTGGTTTTCCTCATGATCTGCTTTAAAATGTAGATGTGCCTAAGATTTGTTGAGTCAGATACGTATCTGGGTTAAACTGGTGTCAGACTGCTGATTTACCTGACAGCTGAGTTAGAGCGACTTAATTGTGGACCTGGATTTCTGAATATGAAAAGAGGCATTCATAACCTTTTTATTTGTGCTCCAGCTGGTACTGAAAGACAACTGCTTTGTAAAACTATAACAAATGGGAAAAGAATGAGCAAGCAAGAGAACATTTGTGTTCCCACTACTACTTACAGATGGTAGCCGGTCTGAACTGTGAATACTCCCGCACTATAAATCTATGCCTAGCATATTACTTATAGGCTGTTCTTAAACAGTATATCAATAAAAGTGTATTGATATATAGATTTTTTTTCATTCAAATATGACTACACATAGAATTGGAGCAGCAGAATGTTAATTGTTACACTGAATGTGAAATGATGTTAGCAGGAGAGAGTACAAATGAGGAGGAACTGTGCTGGGGATTTGAAAAGAGGAAACTTAATCTTTCACAGGACGAAAACAAAAATATTGGCCAGAACTCTACCAACTGTGGCTTGATGTTTGAGATACTATAATGCATAGAGTTTCTCAATTAGGATGTTTAGTTTGGGCTGTTAAATCTTTGTGTAGACATTTGAAAAAGAGATTAGTGCGGACATTCCACCATATCCCCTAAAAGGAGGACAAGGTATGGATTTTTAGAGACATTATATTGGTCTTTTTTTAGTGCCTGATACTTCATGTATAATATTCTTGGTTTTCCCTTGAAGATGCATCTTTATCCATTTCTTAATCTTTGGAGAGTCAAAATGTGAGAGATTATGATTTATGAGTGTTGAAGCAAACTGATAATATGTTTGCCTGAGTTTATATTTCAAATGCCAGTACCTTCTGATGGTACTTGGTTTCTTACTCGGTATACCCAGATGCAATGCACTGAAAATACATCACACCATAAAAAACGTATGTGACTTTTCCTTTTTCTTTTTCCCTGTGAAATGATAATTTTCCAAGAGAGCTTATAGCTAAGGAAGGACAGAAATTTTGAGGAATAGGGTTTTGAAGAGACTGATAATCTGTTTGGTGAGATATTTGGATTTGTTTAAAATGAATTTTAATGTTTAAATTTCACCCCAGAGAACATTAAACCATACAGAGAAGTAAGGTCGACACAAGAGCTCATTCTGCAATCACATGATTTTAGCAGACTCCTGATAGGCAGATGAAACTAAACAGAGGGAAAAAATCTATCGTGTTAAAACCAGAAATGAGACCAATCTGTCAAATCTAATCCAGAGACAACTCTTTTTAAAGCTGGAAGTGGTGTCTAATTCTGTGATTTCATTCCAATGTTAGTTGCTACTCATTAGAGTGAAGCATGCCATGTGCTTTACAAATACAGTTTCTTTTTCTGCATAAGTCAAGTCATAGTTTCATTGAACACCCAAATCCTTCAAATTTATTGGAATTTTTATGGGATTTTTTAAAAGACTTTGGTTTTATATGACTAAGCAGCTATAAAACTAGATTAAAAAATCAGCATCGCAAGTTCGTTGTGACTGACTGGAAACAGTATGTGAATTGGCTTTGTTCCCTGTTTCACTGGGTCTCAGTCCTGCAGAACTAGAGGGATTCCACAAAATAACTGGGTATTTGAATTGCTGCAAGAATAAAAAAGGCTTGTGCAGAATATTACAGGACAAATATATGGAAGATTTACAGGAACAAAACCTTTTCTTTCCTGAACCTTGAGAGAAAAAAAAAAGCAGTATCAGTTTATAATGTTTATGATGGGAATATTTAATTTTGGTAAAACCACTTATAACTGCTTTATTCCAAGAAATAGTGTTCATCAATGAGTCTTAGAGTACATATGAAGAAAAATTGTGAAATACAATTTTTTAATGAATATATCTGACTAAATTTTTGTGGTCAATGAGATTGGATGCATTTAATGCATAGATTAGATTGACTTGTGTGGTCGGGGGGTTAGTGGGAGAAAGAAAATTAATCAGTTATTTTTTCAAATAATTTGTATCATATTCTGAACTATGAAAAGATGAAGCTTAAGCTAACAGATATGAACAGATGTCACTGGAAATAATTTTTAAATCTCCAAAGTGTGGAAATTTGTTTTTGATTTTTCATAATTACTATGCTATTAAGAAAAAAAAAATACTCCTTCCCTGTTAAGTATTTTGTTATCCAACAGAAAAGTTACTCTTTTCAGAGTTCTGCTTAGCACAAATGCTCTGGAGGGAAAGCAAAGAACTCATGACTCTGGAAACTCCCTCACTCTTGTTTTGGTCAGGCAAAGTTAAGAGTCGTTCAGTAAACTCTTAACTTTAATAATGAAAGCAGGGTTTTGGTTTCAATAGCAGACAAGCTGTCAAAGCAGGTTTAAGAAATAAAACACAATCTCTTTTTTTGTGCCTATCTCCCTATAGTTGCATTTTTAGTGTAAGTGTGATGGGGAGGATTACTGGGTTTTTTTGAAATTGTTTTAAATTCCAGCAACATGCATGTATCAAGTTTCATAATGTGCCTGTGAAGATATTTGTTTAAAGCAACATTGTCCTTTTTTTCCTTTAAAGGCAATTCTGTACCTGCATCAGAGAATATTAAATGTTGTATTTCCAAGGGCTTATTAAATATTCATTAGTTTTCTTTTTCTGTAGTCAAGCGTGTCAAGGGCAAGCCTTCTAAGTTCTGGAATGGAACTCTAATGAACTAACTGAACCTTAAAAGCTGTTATTGAATACTCACGTTAAAAAATATACATTACACAGCGAGGGTAGTTGAAGGAGGAGGTGTTGAGATGCAATCCCAGAGCAAGTTTTATCTAGACCGGCTGCAGACTCTTTCTGGGAAAATACTGAAATGTTGTGAGAGATTTTATTCAAAACTTAACTATGAAACGAGAAGTAAGGGTGACTGTGACTACCCACAATTAACTGTGAATTAACCTCTTCACTGACTATCTGTCTGTCTTGGAATACTAAACAATATGTAGAAAAAGCCTGTTTTAAGGGTGCAGGATGGGCAGAGAGAGCACGTCCTGAATATAGAATAGTATAAGTCAGATTTTATGAATATGAATAACACATCTGAGCATGAGAATCAGTTTCTCTCTCTGATGCAGTTTTATTTGGGCTGTGTCTAAGCTGATAAACCGTAGAATGAAGTCAAGCCCTGGCTCCATCACAGGACATCAAGTTGTGCAACCACTCCCATCTTCGGGTTTGCGCTGGAGGGGAAATTTGGGCAGGCAGGTTAGGTGTGAGCCATAGCGTCCTCTGCCCAGCTGCCTTTTCCTACTGTGAAATCCAGACATGGCCTACAAGACTGTGTTGTCGGGCCATTTGCAGCCATGATTTTTTCAGTGACCTTCATTTCTTCAAGGTGCTTTAGGAGTTGTGTGCAAGGTAAAACATGGCATTGGACACACAGAAGTTCTGATAATCCACAGACTGCTCAATTTACAGTCCTCGAATTGGTTGTAGTTTTCAAAATTGCTTTAAACTCTGAGCAACTCAGTTCTCCTGGGACGCTGAATTCAAAATAGGAATCATAAAGTTTTTTGCTTCCAACAAGTTGTCTGCAGGCATGTGACACTTGCTTTAGATTTATGTGCTTCATTACAAATCGAGTTGTAGATGATTAATCCGCTTACAATGGACATTAGTAGGACTCAGCAGTGGAACTTGGCTTGTGATCCCATCAACTAGGGAAGCTGGGAGCTAGAATCTGTAGCAATGGTGTCTGAAATGTGATGCCGACACACATGAGCAAAATTGGGTGCACACTGCCTGAAAAATGTGAGTGGAGGGAATCAGCAGCCTACGGAGAGCTTTAACTGCTTAATGAGGACCGTCCTGCATTCTTCATATTGCATGCTGAACATTTTCGTAACTTTTAACTGCTCTCTTCTGGCAAAAATGGACAGAACTTTTTATTAATTCAGTTTCAATTTTGAAAAAAGCTAGTTTGGTGACCCTGGAATGTCTGTACAACCATTCTCTCACTTAGAAAAGTGTTGTCCCTCAGGGGAAAGAGAGAAAACCTGAATGCAGAAAGATAATCTTATCTCACCCATTGAAACAAATAAGAAACAACTACTTTTTAAAAAACTTTCAAGAAATGAGAAAAGGATCTTGATTATTTGGGTCTTGTTTGAAAATTTTTCTTCAACCTTTTTTCCCAAAGAGTTTCAAGCCATGTGCTTGGACCACAATCTGTGGTTTAAAAAGGGGATCAATGAAGCTGTTTTGCTATAGACCAAGGATGAATTTGTCTTGGAACTAGTAAAAACCTGAGTTTTCAGAGCTTCACACAGTGAAAGGTTACTAATGATTCAAACAAAAAATTGTCTCTTCATGTGACTTTCTGAAATGATGATCAGGCTAACTCCTTTTAGACTTGTGTGCTTCATACAAAAAAAATCAAAAAGTTGTGTGTGGTACCCCAATTATTGTGGACATTATCAAGACTGAAGAAGAGAGCTTGGTTGGTCCCATCCACTAGAGAATCTGGGAGTTTGGATCTGTACTGATCTGTACTCTTCTAAGAACACTGATGTGTTCTTAGCAGCTCATTACCTTCAAAATGAGAGAAGATGGAATTAGGATGAAGCAGAAGGACAGCATAAAGTGAGGATAGCACGGGACATAATTTGATTTCTATCATTGTAACCATTTGTGAAAAACATGCTAGACTATTTTCAACCCATTGGCTAGTATTATGTAATATAATATTAGGGGAATATCTTTATTAATGTAAAGTAAATCCCTAAGCATTTTTCTTTGGCTGATGAAATGTTCCTTCTTACATTGGCCATTGCATTTTCTTCTTGCATATTCTCCGAACCCTCTGACTACTACAGTAACATTTTAGGTCTTCTTATGTATGAGGTTTCATCATGCTAGGTGCTGTGCAAGCTCTGTCCAGAATGTCCTGATCCAAGGAGTTTACAATTTAAACCAAAATGCAACAAGAGATAAAAGGAATGAGTGTCTTTTCTCAAAATCAGTGATGTATATGCTATTGCATGCATGGGAAAATGTGTATATATCATTGTCTTACATCGCTATGAATGGAAATTGCAGGATTATCAAGAAATCTGTCACCAGATTAATGTTTTTTTCTTGCATTTGTTTGTTCTAACCTCTGAAAGATGATTGCCTTCAGGATAACAGAGTAGGATGCTCAGAGGACTTTGGAAATGACTGAATGTCTTTTTCCTTTAGGGATAATAAAGCAATGTTGAATGTAGGTGCACAGTTAAAAATTTACATCTGCTTTGCTGAGTGCCAAGTGCGCTGTGGCCTTTCACAGTGTCAGTGTTGAGCAAAACAGTAATAAATAGGTTGTCAGGCAGTTCTACCTGTAATTAATCCCTTGGTATTTGGCATGTTTTCAGAAAGGATCTGAACCAGAATGGACTCCTCTTTCTGAAGTACAGCCCATAAACAGGTGCTAATTATTTACATACTATTAGATTCAGTGCACTGTTGAATACACATTTAATCTTTATTGTATCTGAGTTGTTGGTAAATTTTAGTTTGGCTAGGTTGAATGTAATTTTCTGGTTCTTCTCAGATAAAAACAACGTTCACGGTTGCCTGAAATCACTAAAGTGTTGCTGTTAAAGAGGTTGCCTAATATCAATTAAAAGTTCCCATCCAGATTGCAAACTACAGTGCTGACTTAGCTTCAGTGATCCTCAACCTCTACAGATTTGTTTGCTTTTTCCCTCCTCACTGTGTAGAAAGATGCTGGAGGGTGCTCTAGGATGCTCTTTGGAGCATCCCAAGGGTCATTCTTAGCCCACTGGTGGCTTAGAGTCTGATAAATTCTCTGTCCATGTTACAGAGAGGTTTTGCAAAGGTCTGCTGAGATTAATTCACTTAGGCAATATAAATCTGGTTGTATTTGCTGACTTCAGGTGTCTCACACAAGAGTGAGGCTTTTTGGTGTATGTTGGTGTCAGCTGCCGGGAAGAAATGAGCTATGAACGTGCCGCAATTTTGTAGTTAAGGCAGAGGCAGAAAAGCCTGTTCGGTAAAAGTCATCCAGACAATATAAGATTGTTTGTGTCGCTCGTGACTGGAAGTTCAGGCTGGATGATAAGTGCTCAGTTCAGTCCCTGAGTCAGTCCTTTCTGAAAGATAACAGATTTAGAACGTTTGCAATTGAGGGGCTTGGTGTAATAACTTCGTCTCATTGATTGAGGAAAGGAAGCCATAAACAAGCTGCAAATCCCTGATATAGGTAGGTACATGGGGTTTTTTGATAGATAGATATATCTTGTGAGTCTGAATATAATAAATTTACCAGGCCTGCATTGCAAATTTAAACTTGTTTCTCAAAAAAAACCAAACAATTCTCTCTACTGGTTGTAGAGACAACATTTTGTTGTCTAATTGATGTTCTCTGTTAGAAAAAATGCAACCACTCAGTATTGTACCAGCCCAAATGAACTCTAGAGGCATACAATACTAAATCTGTGGGCTAATACTAAATTTGGTGATTGATACCCAAAGTACACACAATCAGTTTTGCTGCGATGTTGCAGCCTGGGTTACAGTGACAGAGCAGAGGCATTCTTGCTTATGGCTGCTGTTCCGTCTCCCTTGTAACTAGATTTTTTCAATGAGAGTCAAGATTTCTGTGTGGTAATGTACCAGCATCCTCCCGCCACATTTTCTCTTGCCTGTGCCACTGGGACCTGGACTGTAAGTTGCCTTTTCCAGTAGGCTGGTTGTAGAGGATATGATTTTTTTTTTTTTTCTTGCTGGGCTTCTTTAAGGTACTCAGCTTCAGGTTGGGGATTAACATTAAAAGGGTGATTCCCTGACTGATTGGTAAGTAATATTAAGGGAAACATAAAATATATTAAAGTTATTTACTAAAATAAATAATATTAAAAAGAATGAAGAGCATGCCTCAGGCTCTGAGATCTCTATCATATATTTTTATTTTACTAGCAAGTGACAGTTAAATTATAAAAATCAAAAGCCAAAAGGGTTAGTAATTTGATGCCATTTTGAAAGAAACATGTTTCTTTCTTGATATTATACAATGGTACAATTTCAAGCTGCTAGATATGTAAGGAAGTACGTAGGCACTAGATATTTTCAAAAACATCTTTAGGCATCTTTTTGTCCCTTTGGGCCTCTAGCACCTTCAAAAATTTTCAAGTCTTCAGGGAGTTTTTCCCGGGATAATACTGGCTATAAAATGTCTATTAAGCTAAAATCCAGAATAACAAACCCATTGACAACATGTTATAAACCCTGGCTCAGGGCAGCATTTAGACACATGGTCTGTTCAGGTACTGTGCCATTGCTGTTGGAATGCTAACATGGTGGTAGTGTATTGTAACTTAAAAGATGTTAACTGTTGCAGCAAAGGAACAACTACCCTCAAAATACCTTTTCATTTGTCATGCTTTACTGGGTGTAAGAAAGTTTATTACCCTTTTCAGCTCTTTGGCTCGGTATTAATTTTTATAAGATGCTGTCCTGGATGTTCTGTTTTCTTCAATGCTTGAATATGATTAATGAGTTGAAGATCAGGCAGTAAATGTTCTCTAAGCCTGTGACAATCTTCTGTGATGGCTGTCTCCGGGTTATTTAACTGTGTTTTATCTGTACATGTGCCACAACTGAATTTGTATGTCCCTATTTGTTCAGATTGTCCTGGAATTACAACTTTGATAGCAGGATTGTGGATCCTAACACACTGGCAAAGCTCTGCCACCGCAGTGAGGGGAGTTCAGCTAGGTTTACTCTGAGTCCTACCTACGAGTATGAGTGATGGATGACTGCAAACTAAACAGGCTGTTCAACCAACTCTGCCTGTAACACAGAAGGCATTTTCTGCCAGTGAATATCCTGTGTTTGTCAGCCATTTAAAATCCAAAAGAAACCTGGTGTTTGTATATGTTCCTAGGAGCCTCTGAGGTGTCCTTCAGGCCAGATATGAATTCCTGAACCATAATCTCAAGACCATTATGGTCAGCCCTGTTTACCACTATGTGAGAGGTGGAGAGCCTTAAATTTTCCAGTGGTTGGATGTGGGGGCAGTTTGTAAGGTACCTTCACAACTGAATGGAATTCGGATGATTTAGCATGGGTTTAAGAATTTCTGAATGAGTTTCAGCCTGTCATGCTGTCTGTCACCAAGACTTTTCCTGCTCCCAAACTCCTGGCCCACGTGTGAGAGCTGTCTGCTCCTCTGCTCTGCCCTAGATGCAGTTTTATGCATATGAATTTGTGAATCGTTTGGAAGTGGATCAGTAAGAGATGTATAATGATCACAGATGTTGTTAGTATTAACGTGAAGAGCTGTGTGGTTCTGATGTTTCTTTTCCCTCTTTTTGTTTCAGTTCATCGCCTTTGCCTCTTTATTCTTCATCTTGGTTTCAATCACAACCTTTTGCCTGGAAACGCATGAGGCTTTCAATACGATTATAAACAAAACGGAGCAGGTAGTCAACGGGACAGAAGCTGTGCTACAGTATGAAATTGAGACAGATCCTGCCTTGACGTACGTGGAAGGAGTCTGCGTGGTGTGGTTTACATTTGAATTTTTAGTACGTGTTATTTTTTCCCCCAACAAACTTGAATTCATCAAAAACCTCTTGAATATCATTGACTTTGTGGCCATCCTGCCCTTTTACCTAGAAGTGGGCCTGAGCGGGCTCTCCTCCAAAGCTGCTAAGGACGTGCTTGGTTTCCTCAGGGTGGTAAGGTTCGTGAGGATCCTGCGAATCTTCAAGCTCACCCGGCACTTTGTGGGACTCCGGGTGCTGGGCCACACTCTGCGAGCCAGCACCAACGAATTTTTGCTGCTGATAATATTCCTGGCACTCGGTGTTTTGATATTTGCCACCATGATCTACTACGCAGAGCGGGTGGGAGCCCAGCCCAATGACCCGTCAGCGAGTGAGCATACACAGTTCAAAAATATCCCTATCGGCTTCTGGTGGGCTGTAGTCACCATGACCACCTTGGGATATGGGGATATGTATCCACGGACTTGGTCAGGCATGCTGGTGGGCGCCCTGTGCGCGCTGGCAGGGGTGCTCACCATAGCCATGCCCGTGCCTGTGATTGTTAACAATTTTGGGATGTACTACTCCCTGGCCATGGCAAAGCAGAAACTGCCAAGGAAGCGGAAGAAGCACATCCCTCCTGCTCCTCAAGCCAGCTCACCCACCTTCTGCAAGACAGACTTGAACATGGCCTGCAATAGCACACAGGGGGACATCTGCCTGGGCAAGGACAACCAGCTGATGGAGCACAACAGATCATCAGGTAGGACCCCACTGGAAATGCATGTCCTCTGAAAACACTTTATAGACCAGTATGTTTGGTAGGGGTCAGAAAGCAGCCAGTCTTTCTGCCAGGAGAAGACGTAGCTCCCACCCTTCTCCCCTCCAGTGTTTGCGTGTGTCAGTCTCATAGAGGACAAAATAGGTATAGCGATGTTCCCAAACCTCTATGTAGCTGGTCTATACAGTTTTGCTTGCTCTGTTGAGAATGCTTTCCTGCTGATGATATCAACCTTTTCTTTTGCCTGTTGTTTGTTGCGTCGTATGGATGTTTCTTGTTTTTCTGCATGACTGTGACTATTTGAGCAGCCACCGTGTCCCACCCTGTTGGACTCCATGGTGTTTTGCCTCAGTGTCTGTCCCTTGTGTCAGCTTTGCCTGTGCCACATCGTGGCCTGTTAAGCAAGATCCTACAAAGAAGCAGTCATTTAAAAGGAGCAGGTGCTTTACATCAAAAGCCCAGCACTCAAAGGAAATGAGAAGAAATTCTCTTTCTAGCTTTCTTTCCATTTGGCATTCTGCTTCCCTGGCTAGAAGAACTTCCTTCGTCTGTGCTAGATGAGACATTGCATGATATTTGCTATTAATTGAATGATAATAGCATAGCTGATGTAAAGTTTGTCAAGAAAAATGAAAATGACAGCCCTTAGTGACATCATCGTTATTGGTGTTGATTTTTATGATTTATATTACCTTATTTGTGAGAGTTCCAAGTGATGGATAAGGAGTATTTTGTGCTAATTGCTGTGAAAATGCGTATCAAATGACAGCCTCTGCCCCTCCAAGCCCCTGCCCCACATTCCATATCTCTTCCAATTAAAGAATAAATTCTATCTCTCAGTATAATTAAAACAAATTTTTTAGCAGCAAGGATTTTTTTGTTTGTTTCTTGAACATATTTATTCTTAAGCCAAGCACAATCTGATTCCAAAGCTCACACACCGGTCATTAGACTTCTCTTGGAAAGCTGCTAAAGAATAATGAGAGCAAAACCACGCATGACTGTTGTCATTCAGTAATTGAAATTTATTTTTTGAAAAGAAGAGTCTGGAAAATCGGTCTCTGAACAGTATCCGTCTTTGGTCTGTTGCTTTGTTACTGAATAGCATTTATGTTCAAAGAAGCTCGGTTTCAGTCTCCGAGTGAGTGTTCACAAACAAAGTTAACACAGCTTTTTGAACATCCTGAATATATTTAAGAGGACGGAAGCCCTTGAAAGGACACACACTGAGGGTGGAATATAGTTAGTTTTACAGTGCTTTGACTGGTACCTACTTTCAGACAACATCTTTAAAGTGTTAATGATAACAGCTTCTTTGTGCCATCAGGTCCTACTAAAGGTATTCCGGAATGGAGGAGGCTCAGTGTGATCAGAGCAAAGAGACACTCTTCTGTGTCTGCAGCTTTATTTACAAGGCGCTATAATCCTTGAAGTTAGAGAGAAAGCAGATATGCAAAAAGGGCCCATTTTAAAGTGTTAACTTTCTCTTCAGTAGTGCCACAGCTCACGTCGTGCACTGTGGCTTTATTTCTGGTAGAGAATGCTGTTGGAGTCACTGAGAATTCTGTGCAAAACGTCAAGGCAGAATATAGCCCTTTGGATTACCAGTTCAGAAAAAACACATGCTCAGGTTTAAATGCAAAGGTAAAGCTGAAGTCAATAACATGCCATTACCTGTTATGTGCCGTACTGAGCAGAGGTTTTTTTCTTCTTGAAGTGAGGCCTGAATCAGAAATAGTAGATTATTTTAAAAGACAGTCCTTTGGCAGTGCTGAATCGGGAGAGGTAAGGGTTTTGCTGTTTGACAAAATAAACTACACAGACCAAAGACAGCATTTAATGTTGGGTACTTATGATGACCGGCAGTGCAAGTGTGATAAGCATAGAAATGAAAACTAAGTGTGTTATTAAACAGGTTTTAGTACCAAATGTTGAAAATCTATCCCTTCTGGGGGAGGGGTTGACTTTAAAATATGCTGAACAACATATTCTAAGCAAAAATGAGTAACACGACCTCTTCTTTAGCAAAAAGCATAGCCAAAATACTAAATACTTGTTTGAAATATCCAAGGCTGACTGTACTCTGAAAAGTTACAGTCCATAATAGGCAACTAACTGAGCCCTGATTTGATTATTTCTTATTTCATGTTAGTTTAGTAGAACTTCATGAGATTTAAAAGAACAAGAAAGTCGGAAGCTCATGTGTTCTTGAATAAAAAAATATACCTTTTGCCCTTTTGTACTGATTAATGGTGAATTGCAGTCTTGTTTTCTTCTAATGATTTACCTTATAACTATTTTTGAGTGATGGGAATATCCAGCATTCAGCATAAGCTCTTTGTGATGTCTCATTTCCTCATTCATTATTGTCTGTAAATGGGCATGGTGCTTTAACCAGTGTTATCAGGTGAAGACAGTGCAGGAAGTGAGCAGCCACTCTCACCTGGTGAAAGGCTCCCTCCCATCAGACGCTCTAGTACCAGAGACAAAAACAGAAGAGGGGGAACATGTTTCCTACTGACAACTGGTGATTACACGTGTGCTACTGATGGAGGGATCAGGAAAGGTATGGACTTCTTTCATTAGATCATAAAAGGTCACTCAACAATGTGCTTGTAAAAAGCAAGCTTAGAGTAAAATGTTGTGCACAATGCTCTTAGAGGAAAGACTGTACTCACAATGTATCTTTTTTTCTTTAGTTCTAGTCATTCTTTTCTTGTTTTCCTTTTAGAAACACTCATCTCCTTTAGTCTTCACAAAATGTGCTTGGTGTTAGACCCTCATTTCACTTGTCTTCGTTTGTCTGTTACCTTTAACGGAAAAGCCTGCAATTCAGACCTTGCTCATCCAGCCACTCATCACTCAATACCATTTCTCATTCCAAAACACAAGTTAATTATTTAATAACTTTGGTGTGCTCTTAATAACTTAGTAAAGATTACAGCTGAATAGATTACACAGAAAAGGTTGAAATGTCAGAAGTAAGCAGCATCTTTGTTCTGAACACAACAAAGCATGTCATAGGACATGCTGTTTAGATTTATTTCGAAGAAAAGGTTGAGTTTCTAATGCCACAAAATGCTTCCTCTTTGTAGCACACCACTAATACTAAAAGGTGACTGACTACCCCAACCAGAATTCAACTGCAATAAACATTCATGCGAGGTGCTAAACTTTCTAGTTATTCACCCACTTCAAATCTGATTACTCACTGTTCAGTAGGACTGCGTTCCCCAGGCAGACTTTGCAAAACCCTCTGTTGTTGTATGTATCACCCATGCGACTGGTGGTGGGGCTATCCCATCAGGCCACAGCTGGCTGCAGCTGGAAATGTAGCCTCAGGGCACAGACCCAAAATCAGCAACGCCAGTGGTAGTCTTGCCATTTCCTTAGATTAGAATTGCTTTGGTTTCTTGGCAAATCGTATCATTTCAACAGGTTTCATTTTTCTGAGTGCTGATATGCAGAGTTCATCGGCAGTAGCCATGTGGCGCTGGATATTTTTGGCTGAGATTTTTTTGGCCTTTTTATTATTCTTTCTTTTAAAAACTTGCTTTGTGTGCAGCAAACATGACTGTCCCAGCCAGCCATAGATGCTAAAGGACTTCTCTGGGGGTTATTCTGCAAATGCTCTTTTTACATTTCAAAAGCATGAGCTCAGTAGGTTGAACCTGTGATGGCAGATGTGCAGCCAGAGTTTGATGTGTATGGTGTTTGTAAAGAGTATGATTGTCTCTATGCTCCTGTGTTTCACATATTTCTATATATAATGTTTAGATTAGATGGGACTTCGTTGCAAAATGTTCTTGCACAGATTTAGGACATTTTCCACTGAGTGTGTATGTCGCACTGTCTTCTCAACAACTAGGTTTGTTTACAGTATCTCTGATGATAAGGGTCCAGCCTTTGGAGGAGGTCAGGAACACCTGACCATGGCATATTGCAAGATAAGGTTCTTCTTTCAGAAATGTTAGTATAAACATTTGAGTGCGGTTCACTTGGCAGGAACCATAATTAGAACAAATCAGAAATAATAAAAGTTGCCCTTAGCTACGAAAGACATATTCATATAACAATAAAACATATTTTATACTGAGACCACGAGAACATTTTCATTTCAAGATCTAGATTCAAGAGAAAGTTGTTTCACAGCTTTTACTAGAAAAATGGCGCTCGAGTTCAGAACTGACAGTGTCTCAATGAAAAATGTGCTCTTTGATTAACTCTGATGATAACCTTAGTCTAGGCTGAAATGTGTTAGCCACTGGCTTTGAAGTTTATTTTATACAGAGTAGGGAAGTTAGCTCATAAACAGAAAACATCTTCAAGTAGTATCCAAATGGTTTTGAATACTTGCATTTAATTCACACATCAACTCTATTACTTTTTAATTCTATTTTTTCCCTTTCTTTCTTTCGGTACATCCTTGTTTGGTTCGTTCCTTGGTTGGTTCTTGGTTGTGTTCAGTCATCATTTATCCTGAGCTTTTTTGCATTAGCACCTTATCTCCATCTCTAAGATGATACTGATTCAGAGCTGATCCAAATCCCACTGAAATACCTGAAAAGCACTGATTTTGGATCACACCTCTATCTCTATTCATCTTGTGTATCTGGTTTTCATTTTTTAGGAGTTCCTGTTTTCTTTGTCATCTTTACCATCTTCCTCCATCAGTTTTTTGCTTTTGTCCTTTGAAAAGTAGCAGGAAAAATATTTTTAAAAAGTAGTTTCCTAGTTTCTGTGTGAAAAAATAGCTACCTGATTCTTTTGATTTTTTTGTGGTAAGCTTTATGTTTACAGGAGAGGTTAAATATATACACTGGCATTGTGCTTCCCTTCTATTCCCCTTTCAAACATGATTCTTTCTAACCTGTGTAAATACTGATAGAAACTCAGAAACTGGAGGCTGTTTTTGAAACGTATCAGAAGTCTGTGAAGCATCACAGTATAGCCTGCCCTTGCAATCTGGAGATAACATTGTACAAAGTTTTAGCAGACATGAGGTTATGCATTTGCTTTAAGTGTAGTGTAGTGTAGTCTAGTCTAGTCTAGTCTAGTCTGCAATTCTCAGTAGGTAAGAAATGTGTTAATTGTTGTTAGGGGAGAACCTAAGATATGATTTTTGTTAAAGATGCTAACAACTGTCTTACCTGAGATCTGAAATTTGAAGCTGTAACTGTTTCAATAAGGAGAAAAAAAAAAGTCTGGTGACATCCTGTGTAATGTTTAGCTGTATTGTCATTGACTTTTTAGCATTTTTGTGGGAAAAGTCTCAGTATTTCACTGTAAGCAATTTATATGTGAATGTCTTAACCTGGCAAGTGCGTAGATGCCTACTTCTCTTCAAGGGAATAGGTAGTGGCATTGAAATCAGTGAGACTTCCCAGGCTTGCAGTGAAGCATATATCTGTGGACTTAAGGAGCGAGGTCCTGTCCGGCTTCGTCTTCATTTTATTTCCTTTCTGATATCTCTCTCCAGACTGATAGGCCGATCCTTTTCTTCATAAGTGGGATTATTCAGGTGCTATTGAAAATACTTGACCATAAGGATAGTGAGGCAGTGAACAGCAATGCTTTTCCGACATTTTACAGCATAACCTCTACATGGTGAAAACAATCTGTATGTAGCAAAAAAGTAGGTACCTAGAGCTCAGAGTGTACACGAACAGAAACTTCTGCAAGTGCAATGTTCCCTCCAAATTGTGAAGCATTATGTGGTTGCCTTGTTTAATGATTAATTATTTACTGTTTGCTTATGTGGATTAATACCGTTTATTTCATTTGAGTCAGCTGGAGAATGAGCGCAAATACGGTGTTTTAAATTTGTCAGTCAGGAGGCAAATATGTCAAACTACTATCTTATTATACTTTAATATTAGATGCAAAGTCTCAGGGTTAAAATTTCTGAAGATGGAGCTTCTTTCCCCTAGTATCATTCAATCCTCTGCAGAAGTGATTTACAGATACTGTATGCAATTTTATCTGGGTTTTGTTTTATTTATTTCTTAAGAAAAATCATCCTTTATTATGGATTAGGTTTAGCAGACATTATATAGTTCTAACAGATTTTATAATCTGTCTTAACGGTTTTTTGATTATGGTTAGCCAGATAGCTCACCCAGTAACTCTGTTGGGACCCTCTATCTTGCACACCGTGCAACCCCGCTGAAGCCAAAAGAGCAGCACTCAGTGCAAGATGGGATGTGGAGAGCAGGTCAGACCTCTCATGCGGTGGTCTGTTTAATCTCCTTGGAAAGAATAGCTGCATTGTTTTGTAAATAGTTTTATTAATATATTTTGGCAGTAATGTGTCTCAGCATTGAGTTCTTTTGCAGGCAGATTCCCTCCGAGTCCCAGATAGCTCCTTGGATTACATTACGTTGTATTGTTTGTCTTTGTCTGTTTTTTTGGCTGAATTCAACTGATGTCTGTGCATTTTCTCATACAAGGCTACGAAAAATCTCGAAGCTTAAACAACATAGCTGGCTTGACAGGCAATGCTCTGCGACTGTCTCCAGTAACATCACCCTACAGCTCACCTTGTCCTCTAAGGCGCTCTCGGTCTCCCATCCCTTCCATCTTGTAAACCAGATGGCATCAATCGGCTACATAGTATTGATTCAAATACTGTTTACCACATATGGGAAATAAATGTAGCATTAACCATAGGCTCCACAAATATGGTATAACTCCTGCGTGATAAAACTGTCAGTAGTAAGAAATGCCACTTGGGTAGCTGAAGATTTCTATCTTGGCTTCTAAAGATTACCTAGGGTAGCGCTTCTCCTTATATCTACTATGTTGTCCTACTTTCCTGTGGCAATAAAAGGACAGGTAGTGGATGCCGTTGGCCAGTATATTCAATAAATAAGCATATTTTCAGGGAGATTTACTTAAAATAATGTGCTTCCAACTAAATATCAGTCACTCCATTGAACCTCCATTTCTCGTGACTCTAATCCATCCTGAAGATGTCTGGAATCGTGTCTTGGTTGCACACAATGTGACTTGGGTCTGCTCATTTGCATGGACCATCCTGTCTCCATCACCTGACAAGCAGTGTTGCCGATCGTGGAGACCACAGAGGGCTCTGGATGTGTGTTCTCACATTGTACCACCCTGCTGAAATGAAAGCACTGATAAACTGGTCTGCATGTGGGATTGTTTTTCTTTGTTTAACCTTTTCCTTTATTTTTTAATGATCTGCTTGTTTATAAATGGCTTTACTTTGTGATTAACTTACTTTGGTACTGGATTGCTGTATCAGAGTTCTGAATGTCTCCGGTTGTTTGCACACAGATAACTGCAAAGAGGTTGTCATTACTGGTTACACGCAAGCAGAAGCCAGATCTCTTTCTTAATGGCTTGGGGAAGGCACAAAACATGCAAGAAAGGTAAACGCCATCCAGACTTGCAATTTTAAGCTAGCAAGTGCTGCTTGGTACTGTAGTAATTTCTCTACTCCAGGGTTCTTCAACATTTTCAGAGGCTGAGTACCAAGTAAAATCGAGAAGATTATTGGGGGCTTTTTTGTACCACTGTAAGAGGGTAGTAGTTTTCAAGTCGGGTTTTTGACCAGCCTTATACCTCTGGCTCATGAGCTTCAAAAATTTCTTCAGTCAGTGTTTTTTGAGGTGCTTTGTCCTATATGTTGTTTGTCTGTCTGTTTTGCAACCTGTCTACTGTATTCTCCATCTGTCTCCATAAAGCACAGAGATACTGTTAAAATGCCCCGCTCTTTTAAGGTTAACCAAGGACATTTTTCTCCTTTTCTCTTTTTTCATATGGACTATACTTATGTGTATAGATACAAATACATATTTTTTTCAAGTGCAAGTTAATATCATCTAGACTAACTCATGTGAGCACTCTGAAGATTTTTTGGGTGGGATTTAGTAGCGGCTTTACAGTACTGACCGGTTGCCTATTGCATCAATAATCCTCCTAGCAACCAGCATTCATTACAGTTTTGAAACTGTGTCTCCTCTAGTGGCTTTTTCATTCAATATTAACCTCTGTTTATGCAACAGGACAAATGCAATGGCAGATTTTATGTTCTGGGCTGGTGAGGACAAATTACCCTAAACCGCAGAGTTTTAGAACTACACGGGGAAGACCATAACAACCCAAATCTTAAGAGATCCTTGAGATTGTTGAATAATCCCTGATTGTCATGTTTTATTTTTTGTTAGGAAAAGAAATATAAATTGTTGTTGACCATGTGACATGTTCTTCTGTATATAGCCTAGCCCAATAGCATGACCTGCATGTCAGAATTCTTGTACAATAATGTATTTATCAAAGTATACATTTCTGATATTTAGAGATGTACATTGGTTTAGTTTTGGTAACATATTGTCAATAGAGAGATAATTGCAAACAGCTTTTAGCAAAGGAATTAATATAATATCTGGTGCTGCTGTTATATTAACTACAGTGTTGTACAGAATTTATCATGGATTTTTGACTGCTGAAAAAGGGACAATGGAATTTAGCCATACCAAGGACTGTACTGGAAAGAGACTGCTGCTGCTGAATGGGCCCTGATAAACAACTCGCGCCTTGAGGAGGTCACTGAGACTTTACACGGGAAGTAGAGCTTGTGAAAGAAGATTAAAGACTGCTCGTAATTACTGCTGCCAGAGGAAGGGGTGACTAGTCACTGTTGATGAGTCAGCTGTAAATAAAACGTGTGTGCATGGAATATCAGTTTTTATCTATATCAAGGAAAGCTGAATTCAAGTCATCATTGCTAAGGCTCCATGCAAAGACCCACACCCTTGTGTGTGTTATTCCTGGTTCCTGCAGTAAATCGTGCTGTGGATCATACAAAGACACACCCTTAATAATGATAGTGATGTAAACTACATCTGTCTTGACTTCTGTCATAATAATGGTATATTTTGCAAAGGTCACAAATATCAACAGAGTAAATATGCATAAGTTCTTGCTTTCTCAGTTTGCCATGACCTATATTTGTATGAATTCTAGTGTACATGCCAAGTCTTCAGTTTACTTTTCACTTTGATAACAGAAATGTGACTGCAGACAAACATCACTGACTTGTTCACAGCACACAGTCTTCTTTCATTGTTACCTCAAACTATAACTATTATGAGAAATAAAATTCTGGCAGCAAGACTATTTTGGATTTTTTGTTTGTTTGTTTGTTTTGGTTTTCTTTTTTTTTTAATTCAGTGTTGCAAACCCAACATCAATAAGTATAAAAGTTGTATTAAAATTATATCCTACAAATGTATATTTTACATACAAGAGATATTCTTTGATCAGTTACTTTCTGTGATTTTTGTGGTAAATGGATCTAGTCTATTCTATGTTTATGAGGCATTGTAGTGCTACGATGTGGTAATTATGTTCTCTCCATCCTATTCAGTGAGAAATTCTCCAGAATCTGTTTTGTCACCCTGGTGTCCCGATTGTAGGGACCTGTCCCAGTTGTGAAACTCTGTATCGTGGAACTTCTGTGAACATGTCAAGGTGCATGCACAATCCTGGTGGAAACCAGTGGAAATGTAATACCTGAATTGGAGAATAAAAGGCAAAAGACTTGGGGAGGAACTTGGAACATATCTTCTGAAGTGGCTCATGCGCTTTCTTTAGCTGTATCGGTCCCCTGCCTGCTACTGGCTATCCCAGTTCTCAAAACAGTTTCCTGGGGTACATGAGGAGCTAATTCAAAGACTAGCATGAGCTGGCTTCTAAAACAATTTAAAATATTCCTTCTCGTTAATGACCCCACACCTCTTGCGGAGGTTGTAATTGGGCTAGAGATTATCAGACTCAAGGCAGTTTTATTACATTCTGGTGTGAAGTCAACCTGGAAAGGAGGTGATAAATTGTTGCTTAAAACTTCTAATCCAATACTCTATTTGGGGCAATCAGTGAAATCCCTGAATACGAGCAGAGTGTCTGAGAGGTGTGAGGAAGCTAGTACAGCTGTAGACATGATCTGAGAGGCTGTTACCCCAGTATTTTGGAAAAGGTGCTGGGATGTAAGAAAGATTCCAGAAAACAGGTTCAAGAGGTGTTCAAGTTTTGGAAAAATGTGTTACAGTGACATACCACGAAAGCTCAATGTGCTGAGTTTGCCCAAAGGTTAAAAGTTGACTGGACTGTGACCTATGAGCAGTACCCACATGAAGAAGAGGTGTAAGGGTTAGCCAGGACCAAGGCTCACAGCCAGCTCCAGTCACGCAGGGCTGATGTCTGCCTCCAAGCACCCAGAGAGTGGTGTTTGGCTTTCCACAGTGCTCCACGGGGACAGTGAGGAGCCACAGATGGGATGCAGACAAGGCAGTGAGTTCTGTTGGGCAAGACTGTAGAAAATCTGACAGCTAGATGGTGTCTGACATCTCCTACTGTCTCTGGATGGTAAGAAGCTTAAGCCTGGATGGACCCCCACTGACACAGGACCTTGAGTCCAGAATATCCTGGTTGCGGCTACTTATTTTTCCCCCAGAGAACTAAGCCCATGTTTAAATGCTTTCTTTTAAAACACACCTGGAGGACAAGCTGATGGTGAGTCCATTAACTGTTTGTGTATCTTGGGACTACAACCCAAATCTAACTGTTCCAAGAGGAAGAGTTGGCTTAACCAGCAGCCCTCAGTGACTAGCCCCTTCCTGTTCTTCCCCTGCGTCTGGGCTTAAAAAGGAATGAAAATGCATTTTCATGGTAGGCCACCAAGGATTAACTTTCTCACACTGAGGAAGGGTGTGAACCTAGACTTCACTCTCCAGGGTACTGCAGTTCTTACATCTCAGATACTATGTAAAGGATGGGCAGCACATTTGCATTCACTTCCTCTTTTGGCCGTCCTTTAAAAATAAGTAGGCACAATGATCTTTTGCAAAGGCGGTCCTCACAGTGTGATGTGCTGATTCAGAGAGGATCTATCCGAACCCCCAGAGACTTTCAGCCCTGCAGAAGCAAAACTATTCCTGGAGGAAGGAATTTTGGGCCGAGCAGGAAGATACCTGAAAGGAGGTTGTAGCGAGGTGGGGGTCAATCTCTTCTCCCAAGCAACAAGCAATAGGACAAGAGGAAATGGCCTGAAGTTACGCCAGGGGAGGTTCAGGTTGGATATTAGGTAAAGCTTCTTTATGGAAAGGGTTATCAAACTTCAGAATAGGCTGCCCAGGGAAGTGGTGGAATCACCATCCCTGGAGGTATTTAAAAGACAGGTAGACATGGTGTTGAGGGACATGGTTTAGGGGTGGTTTAGCAGTGTTAGGTTTATGGTTGGACTCGATGATCTCGAAGGTCTTTTCCAACCTAAGTGATTCCGTGATTCTGTGATTCTATGGGTGTTCTGTGGACCAAATACTCACCAAGGGGAAGCTGTGGGAATTTCTGGGCCTGCTTTAAGAGTCCCAAACCTTATTTAATCCTGGTGTAAGACTTAAGGGTTAGAAGTCAAAATTAGATAGAGTTAAACAATGAGTTTAGAGGCAATACATCCATTAGGACAATTTACCAAAGGCTGTTGCTTGTACACGAGTTGTAAAGTCAAAACATCAAAAATAAGCATCTTTTTGAAAGGTAAACTAGTCCAACAGCAGGGACAGTGCAGAGATCAAAAGCTGTGACATATTGCGGAGATGAGCAGATTATGGTACCTTCAGATGTTGGACGCAGTTATTGTTCTTATGGGGCTGCATTCAGCACTGAGAAAACATTGCTGTTCCAGCCAATGTTGAGACACTGTATTGTGAGTGTTACAGGTGTGTACTGTAAACTGGTTCCAGAATTGCTAAGAAGCACGCAGCTAATGATAATTAATATCATGCTGTGTGTCAGGCCTTTTTCATGTGTGAAACAATAATTGTTCCTGAAAGTTCTTTTACAGAAGATCTGGATTAAATTAAAACTGTTAAAAGAGACGGAAATTTAAGGAAGCCTCTTCAGATGGGTTACTGAAAATTAGAGGGGGAAGGGACCAATCTGACATGAGCGAACTTGCCAGCATATTTAATGTGAAGATATGAATTTTGAGAGTCATGAATGAATTAAACTATATGAAAGAGGAGGGTATTTTATCATCAGAATAAATCATGCAGAAGCCAGATAAAGGAAATTGGAATGGAAAACTGCTACTAGATAGAGAAAATGAATATATTAGTATGCTGTATTACAAGCAGTGGCTTGAACGATTCCATAATAGAGCCTTTGAATACTAACCAAGTGAGAAGAAATTACAAAAAAAGTGCAAAGGTTTCTATCAGGTTAAAGTTATAAGAAATATTAATATTTTTATAATACATTATTTTCCCCTTGGGAATACTTATTATTTATTTAATTTCTAAAGAGACAAGTTATTTAAAAAATGGTGGTTTTTAAAGTTGAGAGTTGGCTCGTGAGCATCTTAGTGTTGGGTCTTGGGTACCTAGGTGGTGTGACATTACCAGCGTGTCCCGCCTACTTAACTGAATACCCCTGGGACATGTTGAGATGGCAGAGGTGTCTGATTCCTGTGCCCAGAATTGCAGGTCTGTCACACACCGGCTCCATAGCAACTCCGGGGTGGGCTCCAGCCAGGTGTGAGTGGTGCAGAGCTCCTGGCTCCATGGCACAGCCTGCGGAAGCACCCCGAGCTGTGGTCTTGGTCTACGTGTGGCTTCCCATTGCCTTCTGGCAAAATCCACGTGCTTCCCCCGCCCTCGGCAACCTCCTCCCCAAAACCCAGCCTTCTGTCACTTGCATTTTTTTCTCATGAGCATGTTGATGAACAGCTGACAGATTTCAGATTCATACTTTCACAGCTTTGCATTCACAGATGGCAATATTCTAGCATATTTAAAAAAAAAGAAATTGGAGGTGGACACTTTTTGAAAATTTGGCACCAAAATGTTATGCGTTTCATTTAACATCTCCTGTATTATTTTCAGGTGGAAGACTGGAGATCAGATGAAAACCAGGGCTGCAGCTAGGCCATACTGAGACTTTCAGGACGTGTTCTTTTTATATTCTGCATCTGGTTAGAGCATCACTGCATTTTACTATCACGTGAAGCTCTCAGTTTTCTCCACAGGTGGGATTTGGAGATAAGATGCTAGGGCAAGTCAGAGAGTACTATTTTAAGTTAAGCGTTTTCTCTATAGAACGGTTGGGATTTCTACAGGACTGTAAACGTGAATTGTAATATGAATACAAATATATCACTTGGGAAATACTGAGGCTGTAATAGATGTCTGTAATCCATCTTTGTTTTGCAGAATTGTACAGGCACCCTTTCTTTAAAACACAGAAAGCAGACAATTTCATGTCGGCCTCCTCAGAGCAGCATTAGACCTGCAAAAGATAATGAACTACGAAAAGAAGAAAGTGGAAGTTGTTTGCCTTGACCTTAAGACAGCTTATTTGCAGAAGCAGCAAGACCAGATTTATTTAAGAAGCTTGGCCTTTGCAGTGAAACAATGCAAAACTCCTTCAATCTGAAGAATAGTAAACCGTAGCCACATTATCCTGTTAGGCTGATGCTAAATATAGAAAGGATTTTCAGTTTCTTACAGGGATTTCCTTGCTTTGTGACTAAATGCAACACCAGGGGTTTATGAAAATCTTATTTTCTTCCTGCCTATGAATGTTGTTGGTACAATGCGGTATTTGGCACTCTGAAAGTCTTTAAATGATGCCATTGTTTAGTAGTACTTTTTGTGTTTTGCTGGCATGAAAAATAAGGTTTCTTCTGAACTGCTGAATACTGGAAAGGTGGGCAGAGGGAGCACTGAAGGACACGTTTTTCTTGAACTCTTGCGGAACCTGCTGCGTGTAACTGTGACCACACAGAAATGAAAATAGATGGCTTTCCCTATGTCAGTGTCTTGAAATTGACTGTAACTTCTCCAGTTCTGAAAGTCCTCTTCTTAGTTTTGGTTGGAAATCATGGCAAAAAAATTTATTTAGTAACTGCTGTTTATAACCTCTATTTAACCCTTGATACATTTGCTTTAAATATGTGAATAATGGAGCAATTATAGAGCTTAACAGCATTAGGACAGGGCTCAGAGAAGAACTTATGCACAAAATTAATAGGTCCATCTGCAATTATTGAAAAGGTTTCTCAGTACAGGACATTATCTGAACAAGTTCCCAGTGTGAAATGGCCTCACTGAAATGAACGGCAAAACCGTTCTTGGCTTACTTAAGCAAGACTAAGTCTTGGGAGGCAACTCGTTTATGTCGTGGACATTTCCAGGGTATTTATCAACAGCATCTTAGCATTCAAACATATTTCACCTGAAACAATGATAATGATAATATAATGATAATAATGTGATTTATCATGGTGGTCACTGATTCTGGTTTGAGTACAAGTAGTCATAAGGATATGCAACTGCAGCTTTTATCTGTGACCTGTTCCACTTTTCTCCTTCCTCCACCAGCTGTTGCAGCTGCAGTAGAACAGCCCGTGTGAGTTCTGGGAGCTTCACGCTGCAGCTGGAAGGTCCAGCCTCCTCGCCCTGGCGCCAGGGTGAGGAGTAGAAGGCGATTGTCACCTCCGCTCCGAACAGAGTGCATGGCAGTGCCTCTGTCCTGTGCATCCCTGGTGCCTACTCCAAGCAAACCACTTGTCTTTCTCCAGACCTAAAAAAGATAGATCAATCACTTCCGGAAAGTGTTTTTACCCGTATCTTAGATATATCTTTTTCAGTATGGATCAAGCTGATCTCTGTGAGTGCCTGTTGACAGAAAAAGTAGCTGGACCTCTTTCCCTCCTGGCATGGGGGCAGAGGTTCAATGCAGAGGCAACATGTCCCTGCTCCAGTGCTTGCTTTTCCTGGTGCTTTACTTGCTCTCACAGATGTGCAGTGCCAAGGCGACTTCATGAACATTTTGCCTCCACTGCCCCAGAAGTAGTTTCTTTTCAGCACTTGCATTTTTCTCAGAAGAGGAAGGGAGTGTGCGATCAGAGCCTGCCCAGGAGGTGGCTCATGCTCAGGTGTATGTGGGAACTGACATGTCCCCGCACTGATGCCCGAGCTTTCTTCTCTTTTTCTGTTGCAAAAAATACATCTCTGACTGAAACCATCCTATCAAGTGAGCTCCGGGTGTACTTCAAAAACACTTCTTGGAAAAGCCTTTGGCTATCTCAGAAGCTTTAAGCAGAGTTCATGTTACGTGTTTGGGGTTTTTTTTCGTTCTGCAATCTCCTGAATCCACTATGTAGATTAAACCCCTTATTTTCTTTTCAAGTGTGCTCAGTGCTCTCTGCCTTCTGCAGCTCTCCTAGCTTCAGTCCTGCCCGTCTTGTATTCAGGACTTACCCACATGCCCCCTTCTCCTGCCTCTTCATTACAGTGAAGCTGTGGCCGGCATGAGAGCTGCTGGGATTGGAAAAGGTAAGTGAATTTGGACCTTAATCACAAGGGTAAAGGAGTACAGGACTGAATATCCTCATGAAGCTGACTAAAACTTGTTGGAGATATCGCCTTATGCAATTGGGTCCAGCCCAGCTTGGAATGAATTCCGGTTCTCTGCACTTCCTTTCATATGGCCACCACAGTTGGGAACATTAAATTTTGGAACCACAAAGTACTGTCTGAAAGCAGCACAGCTGTCAGTGAAGAGCAGTTTGCAACTGGAATATGGCCAGTGCCAGGGATGCTGCAGAGGGACATGCCAAAAAACAGATAGAGATGATTGCTTAGAAATCGAATTCAGAAATTAGATTTCCCAACCACATATTCACTGAACTATTGATTTACCAATCAATATAATGGTACCGAGCAGAATGATCAGAGTGCGGAATATATCATAATTTATCAAAAAAGACAAATACTGACATGATTCTTTCTGCCCTTTTTTACAACTTATTGTAATACCAAATTTACTTCAGACCTGAAGATAAATACAATGACAATTGGTGCATTAGCTAAATTAATGTCAGGGAATAAACATCCCTCAAAGGTAACTATAAGAATTTACTTTAAGAAATGTTTTTATATGCTAGTCCTAGACAAAAGTTATTCATTAAGTTTTATTCATAGTCCTCAGTACCCTTCAAATAGGGAAAAATTTCTAGACTTCTATTTTATTACTGGGAAGCCTGTTTCATTTATCTGTGTTGGAATCTTTAGGCAGTAACTGGTCAAGTTTTTGATTCAGTCATTCCTGTGTTGTCTGTATCTATTTAAAAACGCTACACTAACCGTGCTACGTGCTTTCCCCAAGTTTTCAGGTGAGATGTTTTGTACAGGACTGGTAGGGCAGGCAGACAAATGCTTAGTGCAGGAGATGCCCCAGGTTAATGGTCTGTAGTTCACAGCAGGTTCTCAAGGTGACCTGTGGGGCTGGCTTTGCCTCCCCATAAAGTTTCATCACGCAGAGCTGAGAGGTGCCAGCATCCATCTATGGCTGGCACTGGGATTTAACTCCTTGTTTCCCTAAAAAGCCCCTCCCAGCCTGCTGAGCAGGGTGGACATTCCCTGCGGGGCAGGGCACTGGTGTCACACCTGCACTGCTGACACCCTTTCGGGTCCTGGATGTGATTTCACCCCTGCAGCAGGATGCCTTGTTTGGGACGCAGCAGCATTGCGTGAGGTCAGTGTAAGACCATTCAGTCCTTAACGCTAAACCGTGCGATCCCTGACAGAAGTTTTAGGGAGTCAGCTGGAACGTGCTGTCTGCCCGAGAAGCAGTGTTAGGGGACAGCCCTGATGCTGCCGCAGCATGCCTCCCTGTCCTCTTGCCCTGAGCACCGCGTAGCACAAGGCAGTGAGAAAAAGGGAATCTTCTCCAAATTGCTCTGTAGGAGTGCGCCTTTGGGAGCTCAGCTGTAAGTGATAACACCACAGAGATAGAAAAGGAGTTTGTGGTTTTGCCCATTGGGTAGGTGGGTGGACTTGGAGGGTCATGCCTGTCCCTGAGAGGAGGGATGGGGGACAGATGCACACTGGATACTCCCTGTGTTCATGTGCTGGCCTTGCCTGCACCATGATCCAAGGGACCTGTTGGTTGCAGACCATGCTGTGAGTGGTCCAAATTAGTCTGGGTGACCAAATCCTGGTGGTCCTCATGCCCCTGGGGTCTGGGTGTGGGCAGGAGTGAGTGAGAAGTGTTGCACAAGGAGGTAGGCAGCTGCAGAGGCTGCAGGTCAGTGGGGAGAGCTGCCACCAGGGCCTGGGGACAGGTATGGGGGTGGTCCAGAGTGGTGCAGCATCCCCACCTGCTGCATGTCCCCTCCATCTCACAGCCAGAGGTGTTGGGCCCTTTGCCACAAAGCTGTACCCTTCTCCTCCCCAGTCCCTGCGTTTTCTCTTTTAGGGCTTGGTCGGGCTCCTACAGTCCAAGGGAAAGCACAGAGCATCATGAGGGCACAGGGAAATATTCGCTCCTTGGATAACCTGGGTATGGGAAGATGCTGCTCTCCTGAGCGCCCATCTCTCTTGCTTCCCCTGTGCATCCCCAGCAGCTGGAAAATGAGAAACCGCTGTGCATTTCTGTCCCTGATGAGGATTATTCTTCCTTCCCTGATGCTCCATGTAATGCAGTGTCACTGTGAAGGTGGTACCAAGTACATTTGTCACCACAATCAGCCAAAAACTGTGTGGTCAAGCATAAGGCAAGGTTTGTTGAATGGCTCCATGGACTAGATCTGGACTCTACACCCCTAGAGATGCAGTTATTATGCATTTTGCACAAGGAATTGTACTGGTATCGGCTGGGATAGAGTTAATTTTCTTCATAACAGCTAGTATAGACTATTTTTTTGGATTTGTGAGCAAAGCAGTGTTGCTAACACACCCAGTGTGCTAAGAGCACACTCAGCTGTTGCTGAGCGGTGCTTACACAGTATCAAGGCCTTTTCTGCTTCTGAGGCTGCCCTGCCAGCGACCAGGCTGGGGGTGGGCAAGAAGCTGGGAGGGGACACAGCCAGGACAGCTGACCCCAACTGACCAAGGGCTGTCCCATACCATATGGTGTTGTGCACAGCAAAAAAAGCTTGCAGGGAGAGATTGCTGGGGCTACTGTTGCTCGGGGACTGGCTGGGCATCAGTCAGCTGGTGGTGAGCAATTTTTGGAGGGGTTTTGCACCACCTGGTTTTTTTTGGCTTTGCTTTTATTTATTTTATTTATTTATTTATTTTACTTATTAAGCTGTCTTAATCTCAATCCATGAGTTTTCCCACTTTTACACGTTTTCCCAGAACCTGCGTTTGGTTGTGTCTGAGGCGATAGAAGGTCTTGTTGGTTTGCTTGGATGTTTCTGCCTCCAATTAGTCAGGCTTAAATATCCAATTTAGTTTTTACATAGGAAATTCCTTTTTATCCTTTTTTTGGTTTTGTTTTGTAACATCATTTTCTCTTTCAAGACCAACTTGAGGCAGTTTCAGAGACATCAAAAGCACGGCAGCTGAAGTTGAAATGTGAGTGCCGGCTCACAGTTTCACAGCTGCATGTGGTCTTTAGCCTCATCAGGATTACAAGGCCATCAGTGTTTCTGAATTAATTTTACATAACTTCAAATGGGGTTCTGTTAGAAAGCATACTAAAATAATACAAGTGACCACCTCCCCCCCTCAAAGGATTCAAACAAAAAACAACCAAGGGAGGAATTCTTTCATTTGCACTGTGGATCTCAGGCTTTAGGGACAACAGACTGACTGTCAAACGTGCAAGGAAGAAGCCCAGGCGCTCTCCCTTCTGCCAGTGTTTGACTTCATGTTTCTTTGGCTTCAGAAATCCTGGCTCCCCAGAGAAAGGCAGTGCCTGGCAATAGCAGAGGTTTTGAGCATGGTTGCTCTGGTCCTACAAGCTTCTGTCACGCTGCAGGTCCACACAAGCTCACTCAGGTGAAAACATCAGGCTATTCTGTTCTTTAGCTGGGGAAAAAGAAACAGCACAGAGCAATGGATAAAAGCTGTGAGCCTAGCAGCTAGGACCCTGGGATTCACTGAAATCAATGGGGTTTAAGCTCCTAAACGCTTCTGCATCTGGCAGATTGAATGGATCTGCTCTGGACATGGGAAGCAGAGCTCTGTTAGGCCAACCATTAAACTGTTGCATTGTCTTAGCTTAAATGTTGAGTGTTCTTTTTTTTTAAAAAAAAAATAAAATAAAAGGAGGATAATACCACTCAGCAACTTCTTCTCAGCCTCACATTGACCCTGGGGGGTAAAAGAGGATAAGATGTAGTTGGAAAAAGCCCTTCCCTGTATGCACGTCAAACACAACTGCTGTGAAGAAGCTGCTAGTCTCTTTGGTCACAGGTCACTTGAGAGGACAGCCGATAACCTCTCCGACATTGCCACGCACCGAGCTGTGGATGAGAAGGCTGCAGCGGGGCTGTGAGCGCTGAGACACTGCCAGGGCTCTGGAGCTCCGGGGACTGCTAATTCCTCTGTCGTGCTGCACTAGCACACAATAAAATAAAACTCTGTTCCTCCAAAAAGGAAATTTTATCCACCTCATCAGACAATGCAGCGAGTAGTGCTTGTGAGTGTGAGTGCCATGAGCAACACATATGCAAATGAACTGCACATTTCACAGCCTAGCACTGACTTTTTAGAGCTATCTGGGCTAACGTGGTGTGCCACGGGTTTCCATTGCATTGTACACAGCTGTCTGGAAAGCGCAGGGAAGCCACAACCCTGCCTGGCAGCTGGCACCACCAAATTAGGCTGCTCGGTGCCCCACTCCAGAGGAGCCATGGCAGGGGACATCCCCTCCCTTTGGGGTAAGGACTCCAGTCCCTTGGCATATGGGCATTTTACAGCCTGCCACCAGCTTTAGTTTGGACCAACCCATTCTGCCTTTGGAAGCCCTCTTCTGTGGACCTGAATTACACATAGATTTACCAGAGCTTGCTTTTTTTTTTTTTTTTTNTTTTTTTTTTTTTTTTTTTTTTTTTCTGTGAGAAAAAGGAACATAGACAAAGAAAAGCTATACTTGCAAAGCAATACTGCATAGCTTGGAACAGCCTTTGAGATAATGGTTGTCCAAAAATTAAGTTGACAAAGAAATCTGAGAAAAAAAATAACTTAAGGAAGCAAAATTCATGTAATCTAATGGATTCCCATTAGTGCACTTCCTTAATTTTCATCTCCTGAGTCTTTAATCAGAAAGATTCTTAGTTACTGTTTCTAAACAATCAAGCTACAATAAGAATAAAAATAACCCTTTTCAATAATCATCCCAAATGACTGATGTATTTTTGTCATCTTGATCACACCGAGTTAATTTTTTCCCCATCTAAATAATAGCTAGAAAGATAATTCTGTTTTGTTTTCTTTTAATATTTGACAATATTAAAAAATATGTCTTTCTCTTGCAGAATACAGAGACTACTATACACTGGAGACCTACAGATTTCCCCAACACTAATTTTTAACTGCCAGCATGTAAAGAAATGATAACATAATGTATTACAGGGCAATAATGAAAGAGGCTCTGGCAGCACTGTGTTATGTGGGTGGTGTCCAGAGTTAAGGGTTCTCAGCCTTTTTGCTTTCCTCCCTAGTCTATGAAACACTTAGTGAAAGCCATTATAAGGTGGTACTAACTATTTTTAACATGCTATGATAGCAACCTGAACGTAGTACACTGCTTAAAAAGTCTCCATCGAGATTCCATTTCAACAGTTATTTTCAGATGCCGTGTGTATTAGCCCTTTCCTTTGAGATTGTGTTCAGTTGTCGTTAATATCTCTAAACGTTCTGGGCAAGCTGTTTCCAACGTGATAGCTTTGACTCATCGTTTAAGGGACATGCACCGTTCTGAAGAGGAACATCTCGGTGCTCCATACATTGGCCCTATTTAAACCATGGAGACGTTAACAAGCTCCTGCTTGTCATGCCGACTCTTGCACAGCCTGAGTTGGAGTAGACAAGGAGTGCTGAGTAGAGAAGAGCTCTTCTGCTGCAAATGTATGACACACACATTTTTGCGAAAAACCCCCAACCCAGTAGTCATTAAAATATTCGAACAACCCTAACTGGAATAAAGACTATTCAAACACTCCAAACTGACACAAATAATGAGTGTCTCATATGCTCCTCTATTCACATCATAGCCAACCTTTTTCAGGAAAGACGTTTCTTCCTGCCATGTAAGATTAGGAGCAAAGTTTCAAAAAAAGGATTTGAAATGTGCTGATGAAAGTTGTATGAGCACTATGAGAGCAGACAGTGTTTGCCCACTACACGCTGACAGGAAGGATGAAAGACACGGGAGATGCTTGGCAGGGCAGGACAAAGAGCCCAGATCAGCTGTACGTGGGGCTGCTCCCCAGTCAGAACATTATGGAGCAATATCAACAAACCTACCTGTATACACTGGGAAAAAACCAAAACCCAAACCAAAACAAAAAAAACCCCAACCCTCTCTCTATAGAAGAGGTGAGAAAGATTGGATTTTCCTGTCAGCCTTGCCCAAACCTCAGTGCAGCCCATTCTCAGAACTTTATAACCAGTATCTCATGCATATTGGCTACTTTAAACTTTCATTTACAGTTTGATGGAAAGAAAACCTGATGGCTCATGGCCAGCGTGGAGAGTTGACACTGGCCCATCAACTACAAAATTTGGGGACTAGTATAACATACATTAGATCAATGTCCACCCAGAGAGCATCCTTGCCTTTGATGTGGGATGCCCAAGGTTCACTTCCCTCTTTGGCCTCTAATTGTGGATGTGAGAAGGTCCAGATTGTTGCCGTCATACTCATGGTCAGAGCAAAATTGCAGGAGGGACTACTAAGAAATGAAGAGAAGTACAAGGACGATAATCCTTCTTCAGTTCATGGGTTTTTATGTCTCACTCTGCCTCTCAGCATGGAGACCTTATACCGCTGTAACTCTCTTGGCCACCAAAAGAAGGGTGTAAATGGCTTTGACAGAATCAGGCTGAGGGGCTGCGAGTGCCGCCTATTGCTTTATACAGAGGCTTTGAGTTTCTGCCCAAATTTCATTTATTCCTCAGCAGCAGCAAGGTAAGTTTAGCAATGTGACTTTTCCAGAAAATTCACATGAAAGTGCGCACCAGCTTGCAGCTTGGCCTTAAGCACATTTTTGTTCTTTTCCTCAAAACAGCATCAAAATGGTATGGCAGCTGCTTTCACATTTTCAAACCCAAGTGGCCTAGTGAAATTTTCTTTTGAAATTGCCAAGATATGAAGAGCACTAATGCAAGATGAAATAAATTGCTATTACTTACAATAGAAGACTGGAGTTGAAGATTAAGAAAAACAGAATTGCAGGAAAAAGCATTAGTGAATGCAGTCATGTGCAGACATCAGAAGCCACCAGTTAATGTACAGTGTGCCAAAAGCGGGCGTCTTTGAAATATGAATGTATCTTTGTGCAGAACAGGAAAAAACTAGCAAAGATGCAAGAAAAAAATAACTTGCTGAGTCTCAAAGTTTTACTGTAAACCACTCATCCAAAGTCTGCCTCTGCCCTTGAGAAGATTAATGTCCTAGAAATGTAACTATCAAAGAAATCTAGATTACCTGTCCAGCTCTGAAAGTGAAAAACAGTAAAGGAGTAAATGAAAAGCTAATAATTCAGGACTAAAGTTCAGCTTGAAAGTTTAGCCTTTCTTGGTCCTTTTGAGGATAGAAACAGATATACAAAATTATTTCCCTGAATGGCTCTAGGGGAAAAATAATATATATACACATTTATTAATGTATTTAAAGTCTGTGGATGAAATCTTAGGCATAAATGCTGGACCAAATTCTTATACTCCTTTTCTTGTAAGGTTGCTCCTGCTCCAAAATGTTCATACTGGTAGCATTTGGGAATACTATCCTGCATAAGAAAACAGTTCTGAATGTGGCCTTATTGTGAGTGTGGAGTCCATGGGGTCTGTGAGTGATCCATGTTTCATCTGTCTGTGGTTATCTGTGATTGATTATAACAATCACATCCTTCAGAGGACTAGCATTTCTGGAATAAATACTACTATGTGTGAATTAAAAGTTCATTTTTCTATAGGCTTGCACATCTTCAAGTTTGCATTTTGCTTCAAAGGCTAGTGCAGTAAATATTCACTATCCTAAAATTTGCTTGTTCTTATTGTGATGATTGAAATAGTACATTGAATTCATATCACAGTCTGCACAAAGATGGGTTTCACTCAAATTAAACTGAGGAGCCAGTAAGATTCAATGACAGCACTGTTTGTTTAAAGCAAATCCAAAAAACCCTTATGGCTATAACACTAATAAATGCATTAAAAAATTAGTGATGACTCATGTAGAATATTTGGCAGCATATATCCAGATCTGAAAAGGAGGTTCTGATAGTTTAAAAAATATATCTAAACAAGTTGTTTTGTTTTTTTTTCACCAGGTTAAACAAACTGATACTTACTTTGCTCTGGGCAGCAAGTTTTTCCCTTTTCCGTACCACCAACAAGAGTTGTTTCACTTGACTTGTCTTGTATTTCGGCACATGTGACAAACCTTTAGACTTTCCATAATGCCACAGTTCATCTGAGGTCATTCTAAAATGTCTCTGTTTCCCCTCTGAAATTTTTCAGTCCCTGAATGACCCTCACACAGCCTTTTAAATGCATTTTTCTGTAAACATTTACGAAGGATGCACCATTCTGTTTCTAAAATCCCCCCAAAATCCACTACTGCAAGCCCTGCCTCTCACTGACGCAAGGGGCTGAGAACATGCGCGAGGTAGCATTTAATGGGGGTGCTAATTGCTTTAATTTTCTTCTACCAGACTGCATTCATAGCTGCACTCTCTTTTTGTCTGAGGTCTGGCATACTTTTCATCGGACCGTACAGGTGAAGTCTTGTACTGGTCCTTGTTCGCTGCACTTGAAGTATGAGCGTCTGTGACCGCTGAGACCCTCTCGGGCTTCCCACTCACGTCTCTGTGGAGGTGCAGGGGTTGGTCCTACCCTTTGAAAGTGGCAATGCTTTGGTCATTTCCTGGTAATACCGGTCTCCTAGAACGTGCGTCAGCAAAGGCTTTCATTAACTGCATGTTTCAGTACCTGGCAGGATGCTGACATCCAGTTTTACTTCCAGCGTTGTGGAAGTTGCCCACTTCTCCATGGAGAGCTTAAAGTATATCTACAAAGCACATGTTGATGTCAAAGGGTCTATCTGGCGCTCACAAGATCTGATGAAAATGGTCAGCATGGGTTGATTAGGCTGTTCAGGGGAATGGCATAATGCGGTTACATTTCCTCCAGCACCTGATACAATTTTTGCAGCCTCTTATTATCATTAATTTGCCATCACCATTGTCTTCTGCTGTCATAAAACTTCAGAACTCCTTCAGCTTCTTGAACTCTTGTTTGGATTTTCATCCCAAGTCCACCAAAAGCCTCTGCATAGTAATTGCTCTTATGCTGGTTGGTGATCTGGGCAAGAAGATCAGCCCCAAAAGACTCAGTGCTCTATTTGGAGTCTTTGGCATCCTTCCTCACCTGAGCAATGCCCACTTTAGTGAAGGCACCATATATTTTAGTCTTTTAGGGCAATTTTAACCTCAACATTTTTCCAGTAAAGATTTTGTCTTTGTCCACAGCACTCCTGACCCTATGTTGTTCATCAGTTACTCACAGCCAAAGCACCTGGAAGTTGTCTGCTTCATCCTTTATCTTAAAATTTTGGCACCTCCATCATTTAACTAGCTCTGACTTGAGGCAAACTGTTTCTGAGACTGAATGTGTAAGTCCTTTACACAGGGCGTGTTTCTGCCAGAAACGCTTGGTCATGATTGCAAACCCCGTAGATGAATGTCATGGCTAATAGCTAAAATCTTCATTCTGAGACATGATCCCTTTCCAGCAGAGTGGTTAGGTACACTTGGATTTGTGCATTTATGCAAGACCCATTGACTTTGGATGCACTTAAAACGTGTCTTTAAGTGTCTTAGTGAATCACCATTATGATCAAAATCTAGACTGCAAAATAATGCCCTTTGAGCAGATAAAGATCTTGTAAGGTATTTCTGTGAGATATTGCTTAAAGATTGCTTCCTTTTCTAATTCTTCAATAAGGTGACTCAGCTCCTTCTGATCATTCACAAAAATGTGCTGGAAATGTTTAATCAGTTCAGGAAAATTCTGGCAGGTTCAAACTGAATCTCTCTTTAAAGGGCGAGTGTCGCTTCTGCTTACTAATAATCAGACAGCAGGAAAAAAAAAAAAAAAGCCCAGCATAAATTAACAGCATTAAATGCTTAATGGCTCTGAAGACTGCACATCTTTGGGTTATTCATTAACATAATTATATGTACTGTTCTGTCCAGCAAGATTTTTTCTTGGGAAATCTCCTGCCTTTATCCATGGATTATAAAACCCACCACTCTGGAGTGTTGTTCCATACCCTTCTCTGGTCTCACCTTTAGTTCACTGTACAAAAGGACTTGGGTACTCACCTGACTTTCCCCCTCCACTGTTAGCACTTACATTCAACCCCCAAAGCCTCCAAGGCACTCCTTCCTGGTGCCTAACCCCAAAGGGGTCTAATTTTCCAACATCAGCAGTAAATCCTCACAGCTGCCTCACGAATGCCAGCTGCTTTCCCTGTCTTGGGTGGATCAGCAGCTGGGAGGTTGCAGCCCTTCCCCAATTTTGCAGTGATGCAAAATCTTTATGTGCTCTGATTTGGGGATGGAGGTACAGTTGTCAAATCTTGAGGACAATAAGGTGTCTCTGTGCACGTGGAAGTGGGCCATCCATGTCCTTGAGCCCCCATCCCCTCAGCCTTCGCTGAGTTTCCTTGTCCACAGATGATGCTCTTTAAAGCATGGCCTTGCAACCCCCATATACTTTGATCTTAAACCCTTGATACAGTTGTAGCATAGAGAAAAGCTGATAAGGTAATATTTTAGCAACCACATTAATCAAATATTTATAAACTACAATATAATTCCTTACAATATCATAGAGCTATTTCACACAAATGGAGCATTGGTAAATTTTTAAAACACTCAGACCACTCTGAACTACAAATTTAATAGGAACACCTGAGTGACAGCTGGCTTTCATGAGCAGAAATTCAGCTCGGAGAAAAGACATGATCAGCAGGCTGGCCTATTTTGGGGAATGGCCGACTGTCTGGCACAAGGGATTCACAGGCATGTAAAGCATATAACTCGCAGACAGTCATAAGGGAAACTCATAGGGTCTCAGGTGATCAATGATCCATCTCTTTCCTGATAAACTTCATTTTTACAGCATGTAAGAGCTGCTGCTGTGCTTTCTCCACCTTGTACAGAATGCCCTTCTGAATTAAACCCTTTTTAGGGAATACGGTTTCTTAAAATTTACTCTTTTTCCAGCATTTATCAAATACGTGCTGACCAAGACCTGCTTTCCTGTATACCCCTTCTCAGTCCACCGTGGTCAAGATGCTATCATCTTGCTGATAGCATTTTCTCCCGCTATCAGGAGAAAATCTCCTTTCTCAGTTTGACTTCCTATCTGTTCGGGATGCCTTGCCTCAGGTGAGATCTTGGGTCGAGTTATGCAGGTGAGGTCTTGGTCCTGGGAGGTTTCTGTCCTGCTGGCAGATGCAACCTGGCTGCCCTTTGGTGGGCTCACCTCACCACACAGAGGTACATGCGTCTTGTTTGCAGGATCAGGCTCTTAAGGTGCAAACTCCTCTTCTCCGCTTTGGTTTCTGGGGCTTGCAGCACGCTTTGCGACACCCCAGGATATACTACAGAGATGGCAACACGGGTCTTTAGAAGGGGAGGGGTGGCCCGATGCACAGGAACCCCGAAAGTCAGAGCACTTGAATTGTCTTCCCAGGTTTACTTCTGACTCGCTGGGAGGTGCTAGGCTCAGCCTGTTCCCCAGTTCTTACAGCAGCATTAATATTGCAGTATGAGCCGATGTCTTTATTAAAGTGAGTTTTATGAATGTCAAAATGAGGATTATTTGGCTCAGCCGCATTCTTCTGAAATGCTTACTTGCATGAAAGATTTTTTTTTTTTTTCTTTTCAGAGGTTTGAAAGATAATTTGGCTAGATTGTTCCTTTCAAGTAAAGCAATCTCACATTTGCCATGGCTGGATGCGAAGTTGTTCAGTAGTATCATTGCATTACTAGCTTGCCATTCATGTTCTCAAAGAACTTCAGAAGGGATGCTTTGACGTACTTATGGACTTCTTCCAGCTGGTGTATAGCACATAGTGTCTGTGCTTTTGTAGCAAATCATAGCTTGACTTGTAGGATTTTTAGCATTTTACTGACTGCCTGAGGAAGCATACTGAGGGGTGCTTTTTGAACAGCATACAGGAGCTGGATAACAAGATGACAGTCACAAATAGAATATTTACATCAACAGCAAAATACCCTGTGCTCCCAGAAAGAGCTAACCGCTTCTAAAATCTAGACTTCCCTGTAGCTCCTCTTTCGATTTCTGCCAAAAGAAATGACAGTGTGTGGCATCTGAGTTGCTTCTGGCTTCATTTCTCTCTGTTTCTCAGCTTCCCAAAGAGGCTTGTTGAAATCCCAGTGATCAGCATGTGGATCTCAGCGTAATGGTCCCACCGGCTCTGCAAGCCCAGTGGCACAGTTGTTATCCTCACCAGGTGGTAACAGGGGTTATTGAAACTCCTCTCCACGGGAGCAAATGGTTAGTGCTGGGAAGGCACCCAAGGAGTTTTAGAAACAGTTTTGCCTGGTGAGAAAGCTTAACTTTCCAGCCAAACTGTCTGATGCTGGCTCATCAGATGGAAGACACTTGAGAACTGGTATTACCTTGATACAGCCTGCCAGTTGCTGTGTGCCCATGAGACGGTGCTCTGCTGCCTGAAAGAAGGATGCAGGCAAGGTGCTAACAACACCCTGCATCTCTCCTGGGGCTGTATATGGAGTGATCAGATTTGGGACAATGCGTCATCACTGCGGGATCCCTCACCTGTGGTTTTTCCCCAGTCTCTCATGGCCGTTGGGCAACGTGAGGCTAAACGCCAACACGTGAGCAGCACATGGTTGACTCGCTGCTCCAGCAGTCCTGCACTGCAGCTGGGCACCAGGTACCACTGCCACAGCTCAGCATGCAGATAAGATTAGGTCCTAGGACTTGTAGCTAATTGTTAGACTCTAATCTTTACTTTGAACCTGGGCCCAGAATATCTACAAAACGTCCGGACATGCTGGGATCAAGACCAAAGCTGATAACAGCCAAGTGATGACTGGCACTTTCTCTATCGTAGAGCTGAGGCTCATCTGTCATGGGCATGGGCCTTTCTCAATGGCTGAGCCAAGACCATGAAACTAATTGTGCAGGAACTGAGGACCTTCACCAACCTGTCCATCACATACTCTGATGGTAAAAACCGTTCTTTGAACCGGCTCAAATACGAATATGTTAAAAGAAAACCTGCATCAGACCAAACTAAATAAAAACCCTATCAAAACTGAATGTTCCACACAGTCCAGACTTCTACCTGTGGGGCAAAGCTGAGAAGCTAAACAGTGTCTGACTGATTTTTAGGTCTGTTGCTTAATGCACTATGGGTCTGTTGCTCAGATGCTATGATGATGAACATGTTATAATAACTGACACAGAATAGAATGAGTATGAAAAAATTCAGACATCATGTTGAATTTGCGATTCAGATTGAAGTGCATTAATAATAAATTGAACACATGTATTATATATGGAGGTTCCTATTGAAACATTTCTTGAGGGCAGCTGAATTTTACTGCCGTAGCAGAATGATAATAGTTTTAGAGGAAATGTAGATTACAGTCATTTTTCTTGTAAATTGTGTTGAGCAATAATTATGAACAATGACAGGGCTCACATGGCATATATCACAGGAAACTCAACATACTGTTAAACTCTGCATTCCCACCTCTGGCCACAGAGTCAGATCTTACCAATCTCTTTGGTGAAGGAAGAATAAAAAATATGCTTCAGGTTACAGTCCAAAAATCACAAGGAGTACGTCCAATGATTTTAAAGGAAAATCTGTTGATGCTGGAATTAAAGACCTCTAATTGAAGTCACATTGTTCCCAGAAACCCAAACCCCTCTTCTTATAAAAAATGTATGAAATAGTGGAAGCTTTCTGAATACTCATTTATGAGCTTAAGGATGATGAGTTGCAAGTCATATCCAGAGGGATTTCTCAGAATCCCTCCCTCCTCCACGTGAAGGCAGGAAGAGGTAGATCAGAGACATAGTCACAACAGCACCTGCTCTCGTCCCCTCTGACCCTTCAGATCTCCCTCTGTCCAAAACCCACCATAAAACCCCTTTCCTGCTACAGAGTGACAAAAATGTTTTTAATGTGCTCTGTCTGCCCCCTGGAAATAGGAGAACTGGTAGCAGGGAACATCTGGTACTCATAAGGGAAAGGGGAGATTTGATTATGCTGGAGTGCAAGCACTGCTAGCCTCTTAGCTAACTCAGTACAAAATCTCTTTGCTCCTTCCCAGACTGTGTAATTCAGTGCAGGAGCAAGTCAAGTGGCCCTCGAGGCTCTGGGTAGCAGAGTTGCCCTTTCCATAGATAATGGTGCCTGTTTCCCCCGTGCAAGGTGTAGTAGAGGTGCTCTCTCCCTAAAAGATAAAAGAGCAGATTTGCAGTGCCTTTTAGTACTGAACCCAAACTCTGGTCCTTTTCTTTCTGCACAAAAATTTTCTGTTGAGAGTGCTTGGGGACGCCCAGAGATTGTAGCTGGCCTAGATCATCCCTTCTGACAAGTGTGAATACTTCATGCTCGCAGGGCATCCCTTTCATGCCACCTGTGTGGGCCATATTGGTGGATTTGGGTCCTTAGAAATGACTGGGATGCCTGCCCACAGTTCAGTGACTTTCTACTTCCCTAAATTTAGAGCAGAGAGGAGAAAAAGCCCATGGAAGGGCAGCTCCCCCATTACTCAGAGACCCTTGAGGTACCAAACATAGGGAGCATCACCAGCCTCAAACAGGACATTCTTATTCAACTATGGGTTTCCCTCTGTCAGCTTCTTCTGTTGCTACAATAAGAATTTTGCCACCTCTTTCTTGGACACTTCAGCTCTGCCTTAGTGTTGCTGGCTATCTCCATTCCGGGACTTTCACTTTGGAGCTGAAAAGGTTGAGCAGGAAGGGCGCTTTCACAATTTTGAGAGTCAATTTTTGTTTTCAGAAATGCTACCTATATGCAGGAGCTGGATGCAGGAGGAGAGACAGGATGATGCCTCCTCCTCCTCTTTTGGTGCTCTTTCTAGTTGGAGGTTTGACCTGCCTTTGTCCTTGCTTAGATCCCTGTGTTGATTACATGGCGATTATGCGTCCAAAATATTTCCTTTAAACCCGTGATGACTAAAACACTTTTTTTTTCTTTTTTTTTCTTTTTTTTTTTTTAAATGAAAGCTGTGTTTGTGATGTAATTACAGGCTTCAGAATCAGAGATCAGGGACTGAGCATGAGTCCTGGATTCTCAGATATGCTTGAGTGCATAAACTCTTAAGGGGCCTGGGACATAGCACCTATGCCAATAACATGCCCTGCTTTCATGGTCATCTATTTCCAGGTCTTCTAGTGCTAACAGACAGTAAGGACAGTCAGCAGGGAAGAAAAAGTGGCTCACAAATTAAGGAAAGTAAATGACTTCTAGATGAAAACCAAAACAAAAAATGTTCTGAATCTTTGCAGAATTTTTCAGGAGAAAATCACCTAACCTAGAGGTGGGAGAGACCATCAACATCAACACCTCTTGGCTCTGCCTCAGCCCTGGTTGTCCAATTTCAGTGATACAGCCCCAGTTCCTGTGTTCAGTACTCTTGCCATGGAGCTAACTAAGCCTTCATGTCAGGATGGGAATAAATGGTGATGTGGGTCCCATGCTTCATTTCCTTCAGTATTTCAAAGACTTAGGCACTGATGTAGGCAATAGCGTCCTGAGTCAGGAACAGGGGATGGAAAGGAGCCACATAAACTTGCTGAATGTGAAATTGAAAAAAAACCCAACCTCTTACAGAGACTGTGAAGATTTTCATCTTTTCATTTGAAAAAGAAAAGGTGGGAGTTAAAAGCATTAGGCTTGGAAAGCAGACTTTTGTAGCTCAGCAGAAGATCTAGACCTCTTGAACCAAGAGACCAGGAGAGAGAGCCTTTATCTGAGAAGAAAATGTGGAGACTTTGTAAGTGAAGTTCTAGTGAGCTATAGGCACAGCTTCTAACATCTTCTAAATTAACCTTTGGAAGAAATATTTGCAAGGAGCTTGAAATTTCTTTCAAAATAAAGCAGCCATATTTGACTGTTAATTAGCAGAGCAGGAGAATAAATTAAACAAAGTCCAAGTATGTGGTTCAGTAAAGATAACAGAGACGTGAGAGTTAGTCAAGGCAGAGGAAAGCTGGGTTTTGCATGGCATTTGCATATGAGCAGGGTGTCGGGATTCCCATGCTAGCTGATTGAGAGCTAGTCAGCAGCTAGTGGAGCCTAGAGAATGATTCAGGAAACTCTCAGAAAATTGAGGGCATGATTCAGATGTCATTTGCAATGCCCTTGAGGAACCTAGACATCTCCATGGGGCTGTCAGATATGTCACAGGATCTACAGGGGACCTCTGATCTCCTGTAGTGGCTGCTGGAGGCATGGCAGATACCCAAAGGCATCCCAGATGGCACCAGAAGGCTAAGTTGAAGCAGTTAAATCCGTCTGAAAAGGTGGCCTGCAGCCTGGGCTCCACTGACCGTCTTTTCTTCACTGGCTATATTGGGAGCTAAGACACCCAACTTATGTGTAGCCACTTGCACTTATGTGCCTGGAGCTGAATCTTGCCAGAAAAGCCCGGCTAGGAAAGGGAGGGGATTTGTCCTTACCCAAGAGGCTGCCTACAACCTAAAATATGCACCAGAACCTGCAGTGTTAATAGAATTTAAAAAAAAAAAAAAAAAAGAGGAGCTGGGGTGCACTGTGCCACCCCTGCCAGGGCAGAGCTGGGGACAGGTGGTACTCTGAGTGCATGCCAAAACCATAGGGCATCTGGGCACAGGAAGACCAAAACCCCCAAGTCATGGAGTTACTTCTTTTAATCCAGCTTCTGTCTCCTCAGCTGGAAGTTACAACTCTCCCAGCCCTGGAGATCCTCAGTGCCAGCTTGTTAAGCTGTTTTATCAGGCATGGCAACGGGCTGTGGGCAGAGTATGGACAGATAGAGCGCCTCAGATGAGAGGTGTGGATTTCCAGCCAAGGGGTGAATTTGCAACATTGCTAACTCCGTTTTTCAGGTTTGGCTAACCAGATCTTGAATGCTCAGGAAGCCTGGGTCAGCCCTGGGCTGCTCAGTTACACAGCCCAGGTAACTTATGCCTTAATTCTCTATATGTGTAAAAATAGAGATATTGATTCTGGTCTCCTTTGTAAATTGCATTAAGGTGTCATGAGGAAAGGGGGGTGGGGGTGTGTGTGTGTGTGGGGGGGTGTGTGTGTGTGTGAAAGAGCTAACAGCAATTAGTGCTGAGTCAAATGCAAGCTTACAAAAAACCTGCAAAAAATTGATAAGAGCATTGTGAGAGCATGGTCAAGAGTTCTCAGCTTCACTGTCTTGCAGATGTCAGCATGGGGATACCTTATATAATAGCATAGCTTCTGTAGCCGTTTGATTTAGGAAATCATAATCTAATGTTATCTGAATTTCTTTACAAGTGGGAGAAGTTGGACTTAAAATTGAGCTTCTTACTAGATCTATAGTTTCTAATTTCACAGCAAGACTATTGGGACCACTTAAAGAAGAAAAGTCACAGAAAAACCTCATTTTTTTCATATCTAGATGGGGAGCCCTCACTCATCTGGGTGCCATTAGGCAGAAGACAGACTGTAATGATAAACAGTTGTCCATGTTAAAATTTTATGTTATGAAGAAGGAGTATCACACATTATTTCATTGGCAAGTCACAACAAGCCAGTGGATTTCAAAAGAAAAATTAAGGTATGTGGTTGAAAACAAATTAGCTGAACTTCTCAAAGTTTATATCTTTGAATATCAAATCATAACTATAAAAGAAAAAGGGCAAAACTAGACTTAGTAAAAGGAATGACAACTTCTGAAAAGCTCGACAAGTTTTTTTATAGCTGAGAGTGACTATTGGTTTACAAGCACACATCACAGATAGCACTGTTGGGAGGCCACAAACCATATGAAGAGCAATAGCTGATTCCTACACATGTTGGTTACACTATTTAGGGAACATGGAGATGTAATAGATCTATTAGTATTTCAGGAGGTTATTTTTCCATCAAGCTTATCTGTCCAGTGAAATTCCACTCAGGAGAATTTGTTCTCTTGCACCAAACTCTAACCAAACCAAATCAAACGTGCCCAGTTTTCAACCAGATACCATTATCCACAACTGGGAGCTCTTTCAGCGTGAAGAGAAGCCAAGCCACAGCCTGTCTAGGCTAAGGTTTGTAGGATGAAGCACCCATGAGATGTGGGCAAGCAGAGCCATAGTCACTGTGGTGGTCACTGTGCTGGCCAACTGTCCTGACCAGAGGGCTCTTCTCTGTTTGGGGTCGGCAGGGCTCCTGTCTCACAGCCGCCGCCTTATTGCAGAGAGGGCACAGTCAAAGATCTTCACTTGTACTTCTGTATTTACACTCCCTTTTGCATAGTGTACACTAATGCCAATCTGTTACCCAGCTGCTGACCTTTTTGCCAGTTTTGCTAAGCACATATTTAATCTATAGCAATTTATCTGGGAAAGGAAATCCCAAGTTCGCTAGGGTGAAAAGAAGCATATATGAGGGCTGAAGAGAAAGTGGGGAGGGAGTTGGGGGTGTTTCTCCTAAAGCATACACTTGAAACCTACTGAAAATACACTGATTTTGAGAATGTACTAAGCCAAGTCTAAATCGGAGTGGCTACAAAGTAAATCTTCCCCTTCATTACTCTTCAAGTATTCATCATCATTATGAAGTCCCAGCAAAAACGTCTATGACAAGAAGGAATATGACAGATTGCTTCTGCATTTTACCAAATTTCAAGTCATGCTGTGAAATGATACTTCTACATTTTAAACCTATGTCAGACTTAGGCAGGTTTCTCGTAGCTGAGTTACGGTTCTTGAATCATGACAGTGTTGCAGAACTGTTCTTCTCTATGACAGAATATGAGAGTTTGCAGTTCTTATTTTGAACTTTCTAACTCCAATTTTTGTATTACTTTTCCTTTCACTCTTAAGCTGATTGTTATAGTCAGGCATTCCTTTCACCTGTTTCCTCATTCCCTTAGTAAATTTTATTTAGCCTTGATCTAAAATCAAAATAATAATAATAAATGGATAATAATAGTGTTCACACAGCAATGAAGTTCAACTAATTACAGCTATTTTTCAGTCCCTGTATTTTCAAATGTAATTCAAGTTACATTTCATTGCTATCTATTAAAGTGTTTCCCATTACTGAAGAACATAATTATATTCAATTTCAGCAAAATTTAACTGTGCATTTCTGAAGTAAAGGACACCATAAATATGTTACTTTCAAAAAACCCAAAACCAACAACCCCAAGCGTGAAACATGCTTGAACATTGAAAAACAAGCAACTAAACCAATCCATAATCATGAATTAAAGAACAGTAGAAGAATAAGAAAGGAAGTTTAATGTCTAGCCCACTGATCAAGACTTTCCTTAGAGGCAATGGAGAGAGATACGCATCTCCTTTGGGCAATGTGAGCCATCCCTAAGATAAGAATCTAAGCTAAATGGGATCACATGCTTTCAGATGTAATTTTTTTTGAATTTAAAGATCAGAAATGCATACCTTAAACCAGATGCCTGACCTTTAGATGGTGATGTTTAGGTGTCCAACCTTATCAACTGTCATTACAGCTTAATTACATTTGTGGGAAACACTTCAAAACAGTCAGCCACTGACTCCTTATGGCAGTGATGCTGAAGATATCCAGATATTGGCAGAGAGTTTCTCATGCCCACTATATGCAACTGTTTGACCCTATCATGGATGTCAATCTATCCATATTGATGAGCTCTTCGCACCTTTTGGTGTCTTATTTTCAGCTCCTCCTGAGAGCTAATTGGAGCAAAACGTCTCTTGTCCTGCTGCACTGGGAGTTCAGTCTTACCAAGCTGACTGAAAACAATGATATAAATACTTAAGGGAGTATTAAATGTTTTCTAATAAACTTTTTCAAACCATGTGATTGTTTGGAACAAGAAGAGAAAGATGCCTTTATGCTAGCAGAAGCAGTTTTTTTGTCCAGCACCAAAGTGCAGCTTAGAGCAGTGAAATTGCTCAGCCCAGGTTCAGGTGCTAAATTTCCACTGCTTCCTTTATCACCGTTCTGAGATGCAGACTTGTTTACCACCATGTAGTTATGATGGTACAGTATGTAGCATTAAACAGGAATCTCATTGGCTGGAGGAGCGTATATAACCACATTGTTCTCAGAAATAAGCTGCCTTCTGCATACTGTTTTCTGTACCCTTACACAAGCTAATGAACATTAGAATCATAGAATCACTTGGGTTGGAAGAGACCTTCGAGATCATCGAGTCCAACCATAAACCTAGGCCAAAACCACCCCTAAACCATGTCCCTTAGCACCATGTCTACCTGTCTTTTAAATACCTCCAGGGACAGCGATTCCACCACCTCTCTGGGCAGCCTGTTCCAATGCTTGATAATCCTTTCAATAAAGAAGTTTTTCCTAATATCCAACCTAAACCTCCCCTGGCACAACTTGAGGCCATTTCCTCTTGTTCTATCGCTTGTTACTTGGGAAAAGAGACCAACCCCCACCTCGCTACAACCTCCTTTCAGGTAGTTGTAGAGAGTGATAAGGTCTCCCCTCAACATTCTCTTCTCCAGGCTTAACAACCCCAGTTCCCTCAGTTGCTCCTCATAAGACTTGTTCTCTAGACCCCTCACCAGCTTCGTTGCCCTTCTCTGGACACACTCCAGCACCTCAATGTCTCTCCAATACTGTGGTGCCCAAAACTGAACACAGTACTCAAGCTGCAGGCAGAACCAGGATAAAGGAAACTCATGCAAATTCTGGTACCCTGCTTTTTTTTTCCCTGTGCACGCTTTCATGCTTCTCATGGGGTTTACGACCGCATTGACACAGCAAAAGTAAGAGGTACTTTCTGACACTTGCACCCTGCAGCTGCTTGTTCCTGTCCCTGTCATGGTGCTGTTGTGCCTGCAGCGCAGTCTGTGGCCGTGAGAGCACTTGCCCATCATTTCTGTGCAAAGTCTGGTGGCCTGAGGTATTTGACTTTGCTAAAGGAATGATCATATATCTTTTCTATTGCCTGCTGTCCTGCTGGAATAAAACTTATGGCAGAGGGCGGTGATAACATCTTAAATCATCGTTGTCTATTGCTAGGTGAAGGTACGTCTAAGCCCCGGGGTTAACTCCGGCAGATATTCAGAATTCATTGGTCAGAATCACAACCATTTTAGGGGTGTCTTAAAGATGAGGACTTAAAAATAATAGATGTGTTATTTTCTAATTGTCCAGGTTTTCTTTGCAACTGGGAAGGCTACATGATAAAATGGAGATTGTGGTTATTTGCATGATTTCAGAAGCAGGATTTAGCAGAAAACACACAAAATATTAAGAAGTAATATTATGCTGCAACAAAGAGAGAGGGTCTGTATATTTACTTATATATTTAGGTTAATGAACAGTAATTGATGATACATCAGAGTTTTTTATATTGTGAGCCAAAGTGTATTTCCTTGCAAGATAGTGTTTTAAATTTGGATTCCTGAAATATAGAATTTTTTCACATCTTTTGCTAATCAAAAAAAGTGAACAAGGATGTATGTATTTTCCCTGAAGTTCATTAGGTTCCAGGATGATCTGCAAATATTTAACTGATGGTTGCCTGGTCTTTTATTGAAGGTGCTTCGGACTTTCTTTGGTGAAATTTCTCTTTTCTTCATGGAGATCTAAAATCTTGAGATTGTGGAAGAAATTTCTCGGTAAGTTCTTTCTCTGAAAGTGATTTGAGCAGTTTGTCTCATGTTGCGTAGTTGTCTAAAGAGCAAGAGTGTCATCGCCCTTGGGTTCAGCTTCCTTTTTCTTTCTCTCTCCTGGAACCAAAGTGTCCAAGCAGAATGCTCTCCCCCAAGTTAGCTATCTTCACTGCCATCATCAAAATGATTTCTGACAACACAAGAGGTTTCTGATATGCCTCATCTGTCAGAAACAAGATGAGTGACAACCACAGCAGTAGTCTCTAGAGGAACATCTCCAAAAGCTGTCATTAGATCTGTTTTTAACTTTAGCATGCATATTCACTACGTGTTGATCGATGATATTTAAGTAACTATTTTCCCTATGTTACTAATTGAAGCCTCTTTCTTATAAAAACAAATTCCTTTCTTACTCCTTTAACACAAAACCCTTCTGTACTGGCAGTACCACCACATGACAGCAGATTATCATTGGGTTGTACAGGGACATCTTGATAGTGTAGGTCTTTGGAGCGGTGTAAAAACCCAGACTTAGGCACACAGTTTTTAAATGCAGGGCTAACCAAAATTATTTAATTGATTGTTTTTTTTTTTTTCCTGGGTGATCTATGAACTGGAGAAATTGAGAACAAATGAGGGTTTTTTCTTCATTCTGAAGCACCTTGAATTCATATAGCTCTCCAGGTTTATCAGTATTCAAGTAGAAGAATAGACAGCAAGTAACAGGCTAATGCAGACATTATTTTAACACTAATATTAATATCATAAAACAAAATGTAAAGGGTTAATCTGCACCATTCATCCATTTGATGAAAATAATAAGCTAAAATGCCCTTCCTGATGGTGACTGAAAGCCAATACTATTAACACAAGGCTGATGTCTGCTGTTCACATGCAGCAATTATGTTCAGTTAATTGCAACTACTTTGAAAGGATTTTTCAATTTTAGTCTATATTTTTTGATCTCTTCGGGTCATGCATCATCCGTTTCTATTTTGGCACTATAATTTTTCCCCTATTTTCTTTTCACCCTGGGGTCATTTGTATGACAAGCTAGAAATGCGCATACCCCAGTGAATGACAGAACTTGTGTTAACCAATGAACAGAAATTGACTGCAGGCCGTCCTTGCAGAATGGCACAGACTAATAATCTTGCATTTTTTGAGGAGTAAAGCACTTTCTAGTGTGGAAAAAAATGTCAGAAGCAGCCTTTATTTGATTAAAGGAAAGCCGCTGGCTGTACGGGCTTCTAAATGCAAATGCTTATTTGGATCTTGGAAGATCAATCTAACTGAGGAAGGAGCAACTTAATCAGATCACCCATTTTTTTTCTCTTGAGCGAACTATGTTTTCTAGTCTCTTTCTGAAGAATGAACCGTAGGCTGTACGAGGGTGGAATAGCCCTCATGTCAGAAAGTGGATTAGAGACATTTCTCCTTATGGATTCACAGTTATCCACAACTGCAGGGGGGAAAAAAAACCTAGAGAATCACTAATGTCAAAAGTAAGGCGCACCAATATAGCATTTGATAAACAATGACAAGCTGTTGGGAAGAGTTACCTGCAGAGTAAATGAGCCATGGGGTGAGAAAAGGAAATAATGTAAGACAAAAAATGGGAGAATAAAGCAAAAAGAAATGCTCAAAATGATATGGAAGTGTGGTAAACTTCCTGTGGTGTTTCATGAGAGTAGATGTTTTTTGCCGGAGACACATGTGGAGGACAGTGGTCTTGAAGATGAAAGGACAATTGCTTCAAAATAAATAAAATCAAAAAACAGAGATGGTTAAGAAAAAGTCTATGTAGGTAAAAAAGTAAGACAGTGTCAGGAAAGAATTGGCTTTCTAATGAAATCTAGTGTTCATATATAATAGCTTGTTTTTTTCACAACTGAAAGGAAAGCTTCTTCTGAATAAAACAAATGACATGTTTATTCCTGATGGCTCAAGAGTTGTCAATTTCAAATTTTTATTTTAGCAGCAAAATTGAAGGGAATACATTGAGAAAATGCCCTTTTATTTTACGGTTCTTTCAAAATTTTTGGCTCGTGAACTTTCTGTTCCTCCATAAAAGGAAATCAAAATGACCTGAAAAGTGTAGAATTCTTTATCAGTATAATATCAACAATAATAACAATAATTATTCTTAATAATACTGATATGGGAGTGGTTGATTCTGCAATCTCTGTAGGACATCATTTGTAGAAACTGAAAGATGATAAAGATGATCTGTGCCAGATGTAGCATTTCTGTGCATTAATTAATAAATCACTTGCTGCAGTGCAGCGTAAGGACCACATTGCTATATGCATGATGAGATGTGTCAGACCTTTCATACTTTATCATTGTGCCCTGTTCTTATACAGAATTGATTCTTCTGTGTAATTTAATATTGTATGTAAGCTAATAAAACACTTTTCTATGGTTTCCTCTATCAAATGCATTGACTGTAATTGAAATGTGACCTCCATGGAAGAGTTTATGCAGAGCGGATTTTAAAATCAGGTAGAATGGCAATGCCCAAGTCAGAAAGAATTTTAAATAAAATATAAAAATGTATTTTACTTATTCCATGACTATTCTCTGCACCAAAATCTGTGGAGTTTGATAATCTACAGCCATTTTTCTTCATTCACTTAATTAACTGGATAGTTAGAATAGGTTGTCATCAAAACTTCCCACCAAATCCCAGGGCTAGCTGGCTTCCTTCCAGGATGCTACTGCTTTCTGCTACCTGTGGATATGGTTGAACTTGCCAGAAAAAAGTCTCATTACCGGAAAATTGACTGATTATCCTATGCAGCTGATGTGGTAGGAGAAGTTTGTAAGCAGGCATGAAGTATCATCCTACTGCCTGAGTACCTGCATCTTTAAACAGCTTTTGAATCCTGAACCCTTTAAGGTCTCAAAACTTTTATCCTAGGCACTGTTGAAAGTCTCTTGCCCCAGGTTTTGAAGTTGGCTACAAAAATTCTTGGAACTTCCCAAACCATATACAGAGCAGTAAAACAGATCTGCAGGGTGCATGTTCATTTAAATAAGCAGTAAAAATGAATGGGTAATTTCTAGGTATTTTTTTCTGATTTGTGTTTTGTTTGCCCCATTCAAAGCAAGAATACTCTGCCTATATAATGGGGGATATCTGTGCTCAGCCAGCCCACAAGTGCGTGTCTGGTCTGGTGCTGGGAGAGGGGCCATGGTGCTGGCTGGAGAACCTCCAGAACGGTCTATGTGTCTCTCTTGGCCAAAAGATTTCAACCAAAGAAATGCCTCCCAAATTCCATGCTGTTGGTTCAGACACAGTAGGTGCTTTAATCAGTGGAAGGTTATACTTACTGTAACTATCAGTGTTGTCAGACTCTAACTATGTTGAGGATAAATGCTTCAAAAAAGAAAACATTTCTCATGGCAAATAAGGCAACGCAACCAGAACACTGACATAGTTTGCATTGCTGTTCAACAACCTGGCCAGTGGCAATGCGGAATCATATCGTTAAATTAGATGGGGCATGTATCTTTTGATATTTTGCAACATTGTCAGAAATATCTTTCATTTCCAAAAAGAGAACCTTGCACATAATTACATTGCCTCTCTACAGGCAGACCATATCACGCTTTACATTGCTCCAGGTAGTAACAGAAAGATATGAACTCACTTTGTTTCTTTAACTATACCAGATGAAAGCACCCTAGAGTAAACGGGCAAAATCTTTCCTTTTGACAGAGAATGGAATGGAATTATTTTGATTCAACAAAACCCCCTCATTTAATTGCTGTGCCTGGGTTTTTCCCCTCTGTAATGTTATATAAGTTGTCTTGAATGTAATTAATTCTAACTGAAATAAAGCGCTTTGATTTGAAATGTTTTTAAATGAACTTGCCACCTAACCAAGCTTTTAAAACCAAATAAAATAACCCATAAGTTTAATAATACTTGACATGGAAGGAGTTGGTATTACGCGTTAAAATTCTACTGCCAAAACTCCTTGGTTGGTTAATTTTAAGTGGTTTTAAGTAGATAAAATGCAATGTAAAAAATGTGATGTCTAGGTGAAGCTAATGTTATTAAAAACTCTAGGCTTAGCACTTTTTTACTGAAAGGAAGGAGGCAATCAAGTACTGCTGGAGTATTTGAAGCAGATATTTGGTGCCAGTTTACAAACCCAAGCTGGAATGCCAAGGGAGAGGTAGTTAAATTTGTGTATGTGATTTGTGTACATTTGTAAATGCTCATGAATCTATTTGAATTGCAAATTTCTTACTAAGATCCAATAAAAAAAAAAATCCCTCAGCTGATGCATGCATTAATTATTTGCAGTGCTATAATAGAGTTAAAAGTGTGGGAAGAAGCCTGTTATAAAGGATTTATGACTTTTTTTCTGTCTTCACTGAGTGAATTAAATCCAGTCTGTAGTGTCAGTTTTCCTTAAAGATGGACAGGACTGTAATGGAGCATTAATGAATGAAGGCACCAGCAGACATTGGCAATGCAAATGAAGTGATGAGAAGGAAAATTCAAATTTGCAAGGCAGATCAATACAGAGCTGTGCGAATCTTCTACACAGTTGTTCCTTCTCCTGGAAATTAAGGTCACTCTCTAACAAGCTGCAATAGTAATTGTTCTGGAGAACTGCAGAGTAAAGCTGCTTGGTTCCAGCCATATTTTCTAACTCTGAATGAAGTGCTTTCTTCTCCCAGGAGTAGTGAACATCAGAACAGATTAAAAGTTTCTTTTGAAGCATCTGTGCTTCTACAAGCAACCTGGAAAATTATGTATGCTTTTTTTCCTTTGAGACCTTGGACTGAGGTAGCAACACCAGGGAGTCAGTGTGCCAGAGCCCAGACTGGTATGCTAAAAATGTTGCCCTAATGCAACCTGGGGCCCAGCTTCTCCTTTGTGTTTCAAAACTTCTCCATATTTTATATCCTCACCTAAAAGATTGACTCCTTCAGACGGTCACTCCTGTGTTCCTTACCTCTCTCTGTCTTTCCACGGAAATCTGAGGTTTTTCAGTCAGATAATTCCATTTTTTTTCCATAAAATATTAAGGAAAAAGATATTTTTAATTCTCCCCAAAATTGCAGTGGCATTATTATGAAGTAGATGGGGTTTTGGGTGAAGCTATTTAGTTGTCAGTTGTTCATCATTCCAGGGTTGTTTAAGTGTTGTGTTTCATTTTTGCAAAAGAAGGTGTTGTGTGCAGGTGGAGGGAGGACACAGATACATTGTGCTGAAGTCCTGGGGAGATTCTGTGCAGAAGGTAAAAATCAAGATGTAATTACTAGTGCTGGATGGAAAACAACTTTCATCTTTTATAAAATGAAGTAATCAGAGCTTTGAAGTCTTTTTACCTTACATTTTCATAGAATCACAGAATGGTTGAGTTTGGAAGGGACCTCTGAAGGACATGTGGTCAAATCCCCTGCTCAAGCAGGGCCACCTAGACCTGGTTACCTAGGATCATCTCCAGGTGGCTTTTGAATACCTTCAAGGATAGAGACGTCACAGCCTCTCTGGGCAACCTGTGCCAGTGCTCAGTCACCCTCATGGTAAAAAAGATTTCTGATGTTCAGAGACACCATTGCCTCTGGTGTCACTGGGCACAACTGAACATGTCTGCCTCTGCCTTCTTTATACCCTTCCTTCAGGTATTTATATATGTTGATAAGATCCCTCTGAGCTTTCTCTTTTTCAAGCTGAACAGTCCCAGCTCTCTCAGCCTTTCATCACAGGAGATATGCTTCAGTCCCTTAATCATCTTTGTGGCCTTTTGCTGGACTCTGTCCAGTAGCTCCATGTCTCTTGTGTACTGAGGAGCCCAGAACTGGACCCAACATTTCAGGTTTGGCCTTGCAGGGCTGAGTAGAGGGGAAGGATCATGTCTCAACCTGCTGGCACCCCTCCTCCTAATGAAACACAGGACACCATTAATTGCCTTTGCAGGAAGGATACATTGCTGGCTCGTCTTTAATTTGGTGTCCACCAGGACCCCCAGGTACTTTTCTGCAAAGCTGCTTTACAGCTGGGTGGAAAGAATCACATTTTGCAGAAATCCAAATATTTTCTTAGCAAAAAAACTTGGCTGGATTATATTCTTCCAGGGGAAAATAAGAAGAGCCCTACTACTGCCTGCTCTCCATGAGAATGCCCTCCTGGAAACAAAAGACATGCAGTTGTCTCTGACAGCAGGGCAGAATGATATGGAGAGCCCTTTCAGGTCTCTGTCCAATAAGTTTCCACCAAAACAACATCAATAACAAAACATTTGCCTGCTGATTAATTGTTGCAGGCTTTTTCTATTGAGTGAGGGTTTCTCCTGACCTCTTCTTTGGTCAGTAGCAGCCCTGAGATCAGGCTGAACACAAGTTTGCTTTTGTTTCTAGCTCAGGACTGATTTAATTGCAATCTCTTTCCCTAGTACAACCCCTGTGCCCTTTCACTTACCCACATACTTTCATTTTCACTGTACCTCAAGGTTACACTCAATGTAACTCATAGAAATGAACACCATTTTGCTTTAGATTCCTTTGAAGATGATAGAAATATCAACTCCCTTTGAAGGTTATCGGTACCACAGACATTTATTTGTAAAATGTTAGGTATATTTAAGTCATCCGTCTTCATGACAAGCTGTTTGCATTAGTCAGAAAAGGAAAGGAAATCAAGGCTTTTGTTGTGGCTGTCACTCACCTGACACCCGGCACTCAGAACCTCCTCCTGATGGTATCTCCTCTTACCAGTCCTTCAGAGTATGGGATTTCTTCAGTATGCTTCCAACATCTCAAACAGTGTGTGTGGTTGGCACCTAACAAACGGTAGCAAGACCCACATATTTAAACATATTTCACCACTTGACCCAGGTTGCCAGGATCTGTCAGATTCTTACATGGCACCTTTAATCCCTACACTAGAAAAATGCTTTTCAAATAGAGGCAAGCACTGCTGCCCACCCTGGTGCCTCATTTTTGGGCAGTTCTGCCTCCCCGATCACTTACTATCGAACTAAAGTAATCAGAGGGTTTACACGCCTCAAAGTAAAATCCTTACATGAGAATGAGAAAGTCATTCAGTGAGAACAGAAAAAAATGCTAATAAAAGAAACCTGAAGGCTTTAAGAAAGAACATATAACAACATACAGGTCCAAAGGAAAAGTACTTGGATCTTATGCCTCAACTTCTAAGAAGAGCTACAGTTTTTACCACCTTATTTTAATTGTATTTTGGAAGAACTCTTTGAAAAATAGGTTTTATCTCATTGGGTAAGTTATTCAAACATGCAGAGAATTTGTAAGTCCGTTTGTTCAACCATCAGGCTCATGTTCAATATGCTCCCCCAACACATCTTGGAGGCAAAATGCACGTGTCTCTTGCCTCGCCCCCAAACAAATGCTTTTGCATGAGTCATAGACTGTGGAACTATTAACCCTAATTGAAATGCACATCTAAGCTGACACTTAACCCTGATTTTTTTAAGCAGCACATGAGGCTGTGGGCGATACTGTCTTATTTAGATAGCACCTTGCAGCCTGGAGGCTTTAAAAGTGTTCTATTTACATAATGTCTCATTTATTTTGTAAGAATTACACTCTCCCCATCACTGCTATGATCTTCTTTGGCATAGAAAATATTCAGCAGCTGTTTATCAGCCTACAGAAATGCTGTGTAATAAGAAATAAAAAGAGATTGTGCATCTCAGTGAAACCACAGAGTGAATCAAGAAGGAACACCATCAAGGAAAAAAAAAAGGATAAAAGCAGTCACTGGGCTTCCGCCTTTCATTTGTACGGTCCTGTGGGTCACCAGTAGACATGGAGTGAGATGGGAAATGAGCAGTTTCCACCTGTGATTTGTACAGTCCTGCTGCTCACCAGCAGGCGTGGTGCACCAAGGCACAGGAGCCACCCTGGGCAATCTCTGTGAAGAACAGTATTTTACATAACCTGAAAACACAAATGCATAAGCCAAGATTTTGAGAAGTGACACATGCTTTGGCTGCTGAATAGAAGGTATTTTTAAAGGGGGTAGAGCCTGTGAGGGTTTTTTCAAAAGCAGATACCTATGAGGGAACACTGATTTCACCACTTGGGGCAGCCAGTGACAACCACAGGAGAGTGCAGAGAATAAATTGCAGGAGGTAAATTGCATAAACCTGTAGAAGTTACACACTTGCTGAAGCAGTTTGCACTTTTTATCGTTTAAAATAGTCTGATCGATATTCTTGTTTGGGTTTGATTAAGATAACAGCACAAGAGAAACATCAAAACATTATTAGCTGGTTCCACGAGGTGGGCAAAGCTTATTATAGTTTAAACATGTTTGATTACCTCAGCAGTATAGTGGGAGAGATTTTTATAGAAGAAAAAAGAAAATACTGCTGGTATCTTACAGGTGGGAGAATACTTTGGTGTACAGAAATGCAATACAATTTGACTTGTGAAAACTATAGCCTTCGCTAATTATGAGATGTGAATTACAAAATAAACTATTAACAGGAAGTTTACTAAAAAAGATTAGATTTTTCAAGATGCATTTTAAGTAAACACCTTGAAAACCGGTTCATGTAAACTTGCCTTGAAATACAGAAAAGAGTGAAAATTAACTGAGCAGCAGTTGCGATGACAGGCTTTGTGAATTTATCTCTTCAGAAAGAATGGAGCATTTGGAAACAAGTACATTGCCATTTGTCATTATCAACTGTAATTGAAATTGGGGCAACTCAACACTTTGCTCTGAAACTGTGAAAACTGTGTCATCAGGTATTGGGCTAACACAACAGAGGGCCTTAATGTTCACTGACAAGAAAGCTGTGGAATATTTAACGCCCTCCCTCATCAAAACTCTAGGTTATTAAATATGACAGTAGAATATGTATGTAGGGGGAGAAAGAGCCTCAGCCATAGATTTTACATCTTTTTAAGTAGTGTATCCCTTGCAAAGGTCTTCCAGGTGCTCTTGTTGTCACTGATACATGTTGGTAATTTTATTTAGGGATTGTGTATCACTCCAGCATCAGTCATGCATATTCAACTGACTGCAAGAGAATGATAGAATATCTACATTCTACGCTGCCAAATAAATTCAACTGTTACATGTAAGGACTAGAGATTAAGGAAACACAGAGCTACAACTTGTAAATTATTCAGGTTCTCCAGGCTGAGGTTTTGCATGCAGCACAAAACCTCAGGTCTGAAGGAGAAGAGTGGCTGCTCTTATCTATATTTCTTGCCTGGTGGCAGGGACTTGCAGGAGGGCAGGATGGCTTGCTGTGAGTCTATAGCCTGCAGGCTACAGGCTATTTAGCTGGCTTTCCTTTTCTAATTTTTTTCTATTAAATAATTTTCTTCTTTGCCTGTCAGACTCTTCCATAAATAACAGCATTCGGGTACAACTGCAAAGACTGATATAGAAAGAGAGCTGTGGATTAATTTCAGCATATGGTCTTGAAGGTTAAGGATGAGATATCTGAAGAAGAGGTATTTAGTCATGTCAGTCACCAAGATCCCCTCTACAGACAAGGGAAGGAGTTCATACTTCAGGAGGGTGATGCCTTCCATCTAAAGGGTTTAAAGTGGGTAGGTTGAATTGCCCTTCAAGGTGCCTGACTCTCCTCCACCAACAGTAGAGATCAGATGACGAGCTTCCATTCTGTCTCTAAGGTTTTGATGGCTAAAAATGAGATAATTCCCCAGCTGAAGTGAGACAATTCCCACGTTTGGAGGCCAGAACTGCCCTTCATACATTTTCTCCTGGTGAAAGGGAGAGCCTGGACAACCAGCTGTGATGAGGGACGGGACTCCTAACCAATATGAAAAACAGTGCGACCTCTGTGGTTTCTTAATCTCAACAAACAGGAAGCTCCAAAGGGTGGGTAGTACCATCCTGAATCACTTCAGAAAGATGGGGTGAATTTTCCTCTGAAGATGTTATCCTCATCTTAGAGAAAAAAATCTTCTTTAGACAAACTTTGAAATGGTGAAAGTTAGGTGAGATAATAGCTCAGATTGAAATGAGGCGCTCTATTCAGTGAAGGTGTCAAAGTGTTGGCACAGGGGGGCTGCAGGGGTGGCCTCTGTGAGAAGAGTCCAGGGGTTACCCTGTCCTGGGCACAGATGGTTCATGCTGGTCCTACCTGATCTGCTGGCAGGACATGGCTGAGCCTATTGGCCAAGCTGGTAGTGCCTCTGGGAAAACACGCTTAAGAAAGGGCAGAATGCCACAGAGAGTGGAGGAGGGAAGGAAAACAGTGAGAAAAAGCAGAGGGAACACCAAGGTCATAGGAGCAGGAGGAGGAGGAGGTGCTCCAGGTTTAAGAGCAGACATCCCCTGCAGCCCACAGAGGGAGTTTTTGTGGAGCACAAAAAAAGTATGAGATGGAAGGAGCACCAGAGAGAAACTTCTCTGTACTGACCAAAATAGCCCAACCCTGTGCTGCCTGCAGCACGAGAGAGGAGGGTGTAGTGAAAGCACGAAAAAGGGGGAAGGAAAGATTTTTTTTTACTGTTTGTCTTTTTTGTTTTCCATTACCTGAATTAGTAATTATGTTTTTATTTTTGTTGGCAACAAGTTAAGTTAATTTCCCCCCAGCTGACTCTGTTTTGCTGGCAATGATAATTAGTAAGTGATCTCCCTGTCTTTATCTTGACAGATAATATTTCTTGCTCCTGTTCCTATTTTCTCCCCCATTTTGCTAAGAGGATGGAGTGAGCAAGCAGCTGGGTGGGTGTTAGCCAAGGCTAATCCACCACAGGCACATTTACCCTCTATTATTATAAATTAACTTCACATGCCTTTTTTAGGGAAAAAAGAGATCCTGAGTGTACACTGTTGCTTTGGAAAGTACAGCAAAAGTCCATATGTGGTATCTAATACATGGGACATACAGTTAATGGGAAAATATAGATAATGACTTAATATTTCCTTTTCCCAGATAATTCAGGAGGGAAGATTAGAATAGTCTATCAGAAGATTAAATGGCTTTAGCAATATCAAAATATTTCCTAATATACGTGTGGAATATGTGCAAACCTATGCTAATGTATGCACAAAGCCAAGTGGCTGTCAGCTTTGCACTGTAAACTGAATAGTTGAACTGGGAATGTATTTTCCATTCGAAATTCTAATTTTCTAAATGTTTCACTTGCTCTGAAGTAGAAGGAGAGTAACAGCCATTCCAAAAACTGTATCAAATTAGCTGGATTGTTTAGTTTTGATTTGGGGAGACCAAACATTTCATTTCAAATTTCACCTTTTCATGAAAGTATTGTTACGTTAATTTTCACTTTAAAGCAGATTTTCAATATTGTTTTTCTAAAATGTTAAAACTGGGCTTTTCTATATCACAGCATGATTTTTTTTTTCCTAAATGCAAGACTGTCAATACTGACACACGCTAAAAACATTTCATTGTGGGTGTGAATACTACTTACCCGGGAAAAAAATTCTGACTAAAATATTCTGACTGGCAGACCATTTATCTCAGGCTAGCCTTTTCTCTAACTCCTCTTTGTCATTGACGGTGGAGCAGGTTTTCTGTTCAGAAGCAGACGCAATAGCCTTCTGGGTTGCTGTCACAGCAGTCACCTCCTCAGTAGTCACTATGGTTACATGGCAAAAGCAGCGTTCATCCTTCGTGCTCACTATTCAGCTGTCCCGATTCCGCTTTCTACCAGGACTCTGTTCAGCATACCCGCAGGGCTGCATTGCTTTTCTCCCTGAGAATGAGCAAAACCCCTCGCTTGGCCTTTCTCTTAAGTTTTAACCCCGCCACGTCATTCTGAGAGCAGCAACATTTTGCAGAGCGTGTTCATTGATAGCCGTCAGCTGCGAGGGATGTATTTTGTGTGCGGGACTGCAGCTTAATAACGGAGTCTTGCAAATGGCCTCTGAGAACAGAATTTTCAAAGCCTCAGATTCATTAGGTTGGGTATAGTTGTAGCTGGGTACTCCTAGGAGCAGAAAGCAGTTCTGTAGGCATTAGGGTAGGGTAAAATGGACAAAACCACCTGAACAGGATACACAAGATGATCACGTATGATCCAGCTTGCTTCAAAGGAAAAAAAACAAAGTTAGGCCTCTTTTAAAACGGCTTTTTGGTGTCACTTTTACATTTCTGCCACGGCTTTTCACTCCTTGTTTTGGGCCAGGACCAACAGAGCAGCTCTGAAGTGCCTCAGCAGGCATATGGTGTGTGTGCTGTTTCCATCATTAACTACCCAGGCGGCAGGGAACAGAGCGCCTGCTTGAAAATATTGAGGGAATGGGATTTCTGGTGCTTGAAGCGCAGGAGTTTGTGATTCAGATTGTGGGTATGCCTCCTTGCCAATTAATACCTGGACAGAGCCAGAAATTGAATATTACAAGGCTGAAGTATCATTTTGACACTGATTCTGTTCACAAATGGTTATATTTTCGTTTGTTAGAGATACCTATTCACAAAAACAAGCATTCATACTAAGCTCTTCCAACTGCGGTTTAAAGTGGTGCTGTCATTACCGAGCTGGCACATTGTGTACACCCTGCCAACTTGTTGACAAAAAGAGGGAAACACATAATTTAATACAGCTGTTTTACTGCAAAAAGTATCAACAACACTTCAGCCTCTTTATTTCAGTCCTGTCAATCAACAATATCCACTCCACCAGATAAGTTAACATGCCCTGGAAGAATGCCTGTTTTTGACAGGCATTCAGAACATGGTGTGACATTTTTTTTTCTCTATTTTATTCTCTGTTCCTTTGGCCTATTCACACATCTGTTTGTTCAGAAGACTACAGCCCTCCTCATTGACTCCAGTGATTAATTCAGAGAAAGTTTTGGACACACCCCTGGAGCTTTGCAATCTTTGCATGTAAATGAGTAATTTCAGCTGCACAGCAGATATGTATGCACAAAATCATTATTTTAGAGTATGAACATATCAGACGGGTAAAGTTAGCAAATTTGTTCCTTCTCTTAGAAGTAAGATCAGGTTTTGTTAAAGATGAGATCCCATTTATTGATGTTTCTTGGATTATTACCTGTACCAACTTGCATATTGCTTTGACTAACTTCTTGTGCTTGTTTGGCACTGACATTTCTGAAGGTTTGATGTCAAACTCTGGTTTTATTAAATCCTGCTTTTTGTTGAAACTTGACAAGATGTAGTCTTCTCAGCAAATCCTGACTCCCTCACCACCTTTTTTCCTACTTTCCTTTTTACCCTCTTCTTTTTAACAATCCAGGTCTATTTATAGTTATTTCACACTCTAGCTTATGTAAAACAGCCCATTTGAAGTTGCAAACAAACCTGTCCTGGATGGACATTAGACTTCTGTGTCCTGAACAGGAAACATGGAAATGCACATTACCTGGACCAACAGCAGTTTAGGTTTTTTTACAAGACTTATATTTCTTCCATATAGTTCATTTTTAGTCTTTCTCACATATATTTTTAAAATAGGAAAAACATTCTGTGTGGACACTACCTGATGATGTTGTGAGTTTCTAGCCTGTGAAATTTTTGTAGCACTAATTCCTGAATTAGTAATATCCTAATGCAATATAGCAAACCCTGACTAGGCTACCTGTCAGCAGGTAAATAATATATTTATGAGATTTATAATCCAATTTCTAATTTATAATGATGTTTCAAAAAAGGAACTGGAAAGGGGAGTCAGCTAGATTTTGACCTTGCTTACACTGAGTGTTTGTAACTATAGGGAATCTGACATCTTCCTGGTGAGCAGGAAGATTTATGATCCCTTCAGTGAGAATTCATAGGCTGAGATCTCTCTGCCAATAAATCTTCACATTCATCTTGCTTAATTCTCTTTGAAGTCAATGAAGAAAATTCTTAAGGTATAAAAGATGGTTTGACTCACTGTAAGTTTTTAATCAGTGATAATAAGATGAAGTTATTCAGGAGAAAGAAGTCATTTTGCTCTGTGCTGTTTTTCATGGATTCTGTGACAAAGGAATGAAGTAGCATGGTGGGCCCAAGCAAGGTGCATATTTTTGGCAAGGGCCAATGAATTTTACATTCTGTTTCAGACAGAGCTGTCCTGATGTAAAATTTGCCATTTCAGCAATGTATTTCAGCACTGAAAACAGAGCTAACAATATAGCCACTGTGGTGCGTAGAAGGCTTGTTAGGGCCAAATTTACTTGGCCAAGTGTGGCTGGGGAGGAGTCCAAGAGACTTGCTGGACCCCACAGCTCTGCCCAGAAAAAGGAGCCAGAACCCTATTATACAAAAGATATATCTGAAAGTGACAAATACAAGGCAAAGATGCAACTGGCACTGGAAACCATGGCAACAGGTGGGTGCATATCAAAGGAGCAGGAAATCCAGGAGCAGGGGTTAAGACTAAAATATATTCATCTCTTCTCTATGAAATCCCTGTGGTCTGGGGAATTGTCTTTTTGCAACCTGCAAGATTTCACACTGTGGAACATTTTAGGAATGTGTTCATTTCTTTGAAATATTTCAGACGCATAATCATGAGCCAGGTATCTACACAGTATAACTGCATCGAGGTGAAGATGTGCAGATAGGACCACTGTGCCCCAAATGTGCTGTACAAAATTCAAGCCTAGTAAAGAATGCCAGATCTGTCCCTGAATTCAAAATTCAGAATCCTCTAGGATCTAGTAGCACTTTTCATCGGCTAGGGGGAACCTGTCTGTCTGTCCATGGCAGGTTGAAGTGCAACAGGGCACATGGTCACCCAGTTTGTTCACAGGCCAGTTTCTCTGCACCGTAAATGACTTCAGGAGCACTTGCCACTGGGTGGAAGCTTAAGTGCCTGCCTGAGACTTCTCAAGTGCAAGGAAATCGATTCTTAATCATGCACTTAATTCCACTCATCACCATCATTATTCTAGCAAGGCAAAATTATCATGTTTTAATTTATGGACCTGTGCATAACATTTGTCAGTGTCTTGCTACTTTTTACTCTCAGCAATATGACACAACAGTCTTATTTGGTGGCAATACTTTGATACCATATTGCACATTAAAATTAATTACAAAGTCTCTATGCTTTTTATTAACATCGGTGATCTCTCTTGGCATTTTTTTGTATAAAGGTGATGAGATGCGTTTCTCAAAACATCTGAACACGAAAGTGCTAGATCTCTGGTTTACCTGCTTCTGAAAGATTTAACAAGTCACTGCGAACACAATAGTTCTAAGGGATGGAAACAAAGTCAATATATGCACTTCTACACAATTTCTTTTTCCCCCCAAATTACAGTCAAACACTAGATTTTTTTAAAAAAAATGTTTGATTCCTTAAAATGTTTTAAATTTATAGACCGATGGTTGTAAAATTCAAATATTTGGGGCAAAAAAAATTTAACACAAACATATGAAATTCAAAATAAAGATCAGTTTGCTGACTTTCTTCTTCTAGTAATATTCAAGCTGATAGATCAGCTAAAGGTTTCACTCGGTTTAGGTGGGTCAGAAAGTCATCTTTTAACTCAAAATATATTAAGAGCATTTTGACATTTAAACGGATATTTTGTTTCCATTCCATGTAGGTTCCTAAAAGTCTCAGCAACTCCATCACCAAACTCATGTGCATCCCCAGAAGACAACTGATATCCTGTTACTCACCCACCACTATTCTGACAGTCTTGCTGTCCTCCAGAGTACCTGAGCATATTCAGAATTGAGCGACTTAAAATTTGGTGCAATATGGATGTTTTCAGACATCTTCCAAATTTTTAGGTTTGGCTACGTAGCTATTAAGAGGCAACTATGCATGTGTTTTTACTTTTATTTTCTCACAGAGGAAATCTGAATGGAATTTTTTTAACAAGTTGCCATTCCTGCTCAGTGTATGTGTTTGTTCCTGGAGATCTTTGTAGTGCTTCTATCTGTGTCCCTCCAATCCAGCTTTTGCTCTTTACAATGGATATCCTGCCTTTCGTCTTCCTGCTGATGGCAGCAAAACATGCCTATCAAGCCAAATACTGTCCTTTACCATTTAATTATCTTTGAATTTGTGTCATGATCATCAATTCTTCCACTGACTGACTGACTCCAAGACTGACTGAGAAAATGAAATGTCCCGGTTCACAGTCTATTCTCTAAAAATAACAACATGAAGAAGTGTGAAAGGCTTGTTCCTAAACCCGGTTAAGTCCTGCTCAGCCTGCACTTTAATAGAAATCCTGTCATGGGACATGTGGAAACTGAGTTGAATGATAGTTTTACAACAGTAAAAGGCCAGTGTTTCATCTGGTAAGTTTTGATGAAATAGGTAAGATGCTGACTCCTTTTGAAATCATTGTGAGTTTCACAATAGTGCCTCCAGGATTACGTTCAAGGGGTACCTCAGTACCAAGGGGTGTGCCTTGTGTCTTCAGGACTCCCAGCTGATCCATGCTGTGGATCACTCACGGTCACTTTATTCATTTTAGTGACTTGAAAGTAATTTACTACCTCTCCAAAAAAACCCCTCTAATATATTATGTAAAAAAAATGGGGAACAAATTAATGCACTTATTTCTTAAAATGAATTAATTCTCACAACTGTAGGAGACAGATACTGCCTCCTTTTCGCCTACAAAATACTCACTTTGGCTCACGCAACACAAATTCTGAACCTAGACCACTAAACTGGTCTTCTCCTGACTCACCTACGTGAGTGCTGACTCCTAACTTAGCTAAGTCAGGAGAGTTGGTCGCTGTCCTGGCCCTGAGGTGTCCCAGTGTCCAAGGTGTGTGAGTGACAGCAGGCAGGGGGTGATGGTGGGGACCTACCTCCTGGGGATACCCCAGGGGCACAGCATGGAGAGGAACTGCATTGCCAGAAGCAGAATGCAGCAGCCGCCTCTCCCTCTGCTCTGCTCCGATCCACCGGGGGCCGGGTACCTGGTGGCCACAGGGTGGTTGGGAGACGGTGATAGTTGGCTGTGCCTTCAGAGAAGGGTTTCTGCCATCAGTGTGCCGCAGGATTGTTGGCAAAACACACGTGGTGCCTGACTAATTCATAAAACCTACTATAACTGATCAGGTGACTGATCCAATGCCGAAAGAGAAACAACATTAAAAATTGGGAGAAAATGCTTAAAATAGAAAGTATGAACACATGTCTGCATATGACTAGACAGATGGCATCTTTTTAAGCAGGGCTTATCCATATGGCAAGCTAGTAGATTGAATCTGAACGCTGTATAGGATCCCAGTGGAGCAAAACCCGTATTTTTTGACTCAGAGAGTGTATGCGATATATCTCACTTATGCTTCAGATGACAACATAAGCAGCTTTATGCCATCAGCTTCTGGTATTAGGTGCAAATAATCAGAACGAGAGGGAGAGATGAAGAAACATGAACCTATCAGAGAGTTAGCAAACTCTGTGAGTGAGGGTTTGAATAAAAAGGAAAGAATAAGAGAAAAAGAAGAGACATCCAGTTCCCAGTAAGGCAGCTTTCATAAACAGTCAAATTTAATAGCTGACTAAGAGAAAATCGCAATTACTGCAGCTGCCCAACTATCCAGCAATAACTCTCTCATTGAAGAAGCCTGGTCATTTTCCTCTCTGTCCTCTTTTAGCACTGACGGACAAGAGTCCTGCAATACCAAAAAGTCCATGTCGGTCTGGGGGAAGGCTGCCACGGACATAAAATTTCTCTAATACGGTAGGAAGACCGTCCAGGTACAGAATATTTCTGAGTCAGAATAAGCACATCCCTTGCCTTTTTATCCCTCAGAGGAGCTTAAGCATTCTGCTCATGTGCTGGTTACTGCTCCTGAGCTTCAAGCTCTTCTCAACGGAGATATTCCAGGCATAAAGGAAAGGTTGTATCTGAGAATGTATTACCTGCTGTGGCACTGGGATTACACTGTCTGAGCAGGAGGAAGCCTGCCTGGCAGTCTTAATGGAATGGAAGAGCTGGGAAGAAGCCAATTTTATCTATGAAGAAAACTCAAAAGGTAGTTACACTATTAATTTCAAACCAGAAAGTCTCCATACCCTTTAAAACAAAATGTAATGAGGCTGTGATGTTTGAAAATGAAGAAAGTGAATGTATCAATATGAAATGTCTTTATTTTAATGGAAGTTTAATTGCAAGATTGTACTGAGGACAAGTTCAGTCAATCTCATTTACTTGTTGACATGTGAAGTGTTGAAAAACGTTTCATAGTTTTTAAATACAACAGGAGCAAAGAAAATGTAGTAATAAAAAGAGCCCAGTTTAAATATTTCTTAGCTAAATAAACATGCATATCTGCACATTTGTTGGAGTGGACAACTAAATATAAATAGCTTATATATTAACACTTCCATGGAAATTCACATTTTCAATTCTATTTAACAATCCCTTATTGATTATAAGACAACGTCATCCTTGGAACTAGGAAAAGATGAAGGGTTGAATACGACATTAAAGAACTTCTCAGGATAAAAACACGCCTGCGCTCACCTGCAAAAACATAGGAAAAGCTGATGATTTGATAAAATGTGCTTTTACTGCTATGTGCCAAAACTGATTGAACCAGTTAAAGTAAGACCGGAATACCAAACAAACTGAGAACCATCTGAACTTCATTTTCAAGCATAAATTTGTACTTTCAAATGAAACGTGATGTCTAAATGGATTTCTCATTATTTGCAACCATCTTGTGCTGCAGTAAGACCTGAATACACAGATAGCCGTACCTATGTGCTGTCGTGCAGAATTCAGTGGTACCTTGAGGGCAATAAGATGCCTATGCAAATTATGGTGGAACACAATAATCAAGGCCTGTCTTCAAAACATTATTAAACTCTTTCTGAGTTGCATACAAGACTAGTGTGCATGCAGTGGATGAAATTTCAGTCATTTACCATCTAGGTACCAAATCCCACAAAGCCTGATGAATTTCAGGTTCCATCCATCCCAAATTTTATAATTCTTCACAAATATTTCAGAGGGTTTTTTGGGATAATTTTGTGTTCTCTAGCAACAATATGTGCTATCACTAACTGTAACTATGATCAATTATTAGTACTTGTCAGTGTATTGTTAACTTTTTCCCTAGTCTTTATTGCTCACCAGACACAGAGAGCATCTTTGACCTTTCAGTCTGGAAGATGAGGCTCAGTAAACCATTCAGCTCTTCAGCGCAAGGAAGGTTGAGGACTGGCAGTTCTTCCCTTCCCTCATTTATTATCTATAGAAAGAGGATGTAAACTTGTGAATGTATATCAGGCTGGTGAGTCATGCTGATTAGCAGATATTTAGCCAGGCTCATTTGCTTAACCTTAATGCTTGTCACATGTCATGCAACAATCTGCACTGTGCATTACAAAGGATTTGACATCATGGAAGCAATTATTCCAAAATGGTTCTGATAGATTAAAAAAATAAAACATGAGGCAATTTGGCCCTAAAAACAGCATTCTCTAATGAGACTGTTTCTGGGTCTGCAAATCCATAGTCATGTTTTATTTATAGACCAGCCTGTGATTCATCATTAGACTTTCTTTCAGATTTTGGAAGAAAAATTGTTCTTCCATGCACGAGTGTTTTTAGATAACCACAGCTGCTCCTCACTAGCTGCAGTTTCAATAGCAGAAAGCCTAAAACTAGCATTCTTATGCATCTTCGCTCCTATCTGCTCACATTCAAACCCTTTTCACCACACACAATCAATCCCATTGTAAGGGCTTCAGGCAGCGGCCACCGCAGCCGTCATTTGGCTTGTCAGCAACCATCCCCTTTTCGTTGCAAGGAGGAACAGCTGATGGGATGAAACTTTGCTGCTGGCTAGAAATCTTTGAAAGGATGGTGCTGCCCCAGCCCTGCTCTCATCCTCTCCCACAAAAACACCGCCTGTGCCAAAACGCCTCTGAAACATTTTAAGGCAGTTGTCGGAAGCTCTGCTGGGTAGGCAGCAAAGGAAGGAAGGATACTACCTAGCCTTTCTGCTGCTCCAGCATCAAGGGCTACAGTTTGAATTTTTCTGTGTATTGCTTGCTGGATGACAAAAGGAGGAATGGTCTAAAGCGATTTGTCATTGAGAAAATTGGTTTTGGAGGTTTGGTGGTTGCGGTTAACATTTCTGCGCTCTCATTTTAAGAGCCTTCTCTGTCAACGGGTAGGTTTACAGGTTATTTAAGAAGCAAAGCTTGAGCTAAACTTTTCTGGCAATCCTGTCCCCAAATATATTTTAGTCATCTCTGCACAGACATATCTCTCTATATACTGAGTAAGGTCTTTTCTAAGACACAACCATGTTGAACCCCCGGGGCTGTGGGGCTACTGTTTAGCAACAGATGCTTCTGCACTTTCAGATACCACACCAGGTTATTATTATCCTCATGTTTGCTCTTTCAGGACCTAATCAGACTTGAATTGAGAGAGACCAGTGACTGTGCTTGAGTTAACGACCAGCTCACCGAATCTGGCATAGTTTACTGAGTACCTCTACAGACAACACTGGAGAAATGAGACTACAACTTCACACACATACCTGGCACAGCAATAACAAATGGAGCTGTGTTGTTGTGTCCTCTTTGTTCATCTTTATGTTGGAGATGGGTAGGAATAAAACTTTGATGGGAGATGCAGAGGTGGGTGAGCAGCAGAGCAGGGTTTGCTGCACTTGCAGCGCTTTGTGAGTCAAAAACAACTGAAGCTTTGCGACTGTAATCAGCACATCTGGGAAACTCCTAGGAAGAGTTTTTAATCTTGGCCTAAGGTTGAGAAAGTGAATGCTCTTGTCACTTACCCTACTGGCAGCTTATTGCTGTCTGGGAGCTTGGAGAAGACAGAAAACACTGTAGGGAGTAGCTAAGTGGATGACTTTTGACTCTCTGTAAACAGAAAAGGAAAAACTGAGGCCCTTGAGCAGTTCTATAGCTCCAGTATAAGGAATCTGCTGGTCTGCTACCAATTTCACTCCTGCAGGCAGCCAGAAGCCTTGTCCTGTTATATTCCCTCTTCAACAGTCTTGTGATCATATGGACCTACAGTGCGAACCGTCTCATACTGTGTGAGTACTTTGCCTAGTTCCCATAAAAATTATAGCATATACACCCATCAAAGCAGAGCAGCTTCACATGAGTTCTGCTTTTTTTCATTAAGACCTACATGATCATACATATTCACTAAATATATATTTGAACAAAAACACGCCGGTCATCAAAAATAAAAAATTTCTTTCCGTGAGAAAAGGAATCACAGAAGAAATACTCATACTGGGATCTGTTTTCTGCTGTTGGTAATCCCGTATTCAGGGAGTTTGGGAAACAGTTGCATGCCCCTTCCTAATTGTTCTGTATGTTCTCAGTGTAAAATACATGCATACTATCTGTACCTCTTCCAGTGTGATTTCACCATAAACTGTTTTTGTATAACTTTACTTCCAGTGCCAAATTTGTATGGAGATTACCTCTTAAATATGCTAAGCCAAGAGGTCAGAGCTCTCTCTATTTGTTAAACAAATTAGTGTCAGAGATCCTGAACAATTCCAAGGCAGAAAACATGACAAAGGCAGTGAAAGAGAGAGGCAGTTAGAAAAACACGATGAAAATGATTTTGTATGTCAAAAATCATAGAGCTGCTAATATAAAGCTCAGCTTCCCCAAAAAACTCTCTGTGGAGGAATTAACCTTAGTTTAAGTTAAAATGTAAACTCCTCTGACTGTCCCACCACAGAAAATATAATAACTATTTCTTTAAAATGTGATCTTGGAAATGTGAACCTGGTAACTGGAATAACTGGGGAACTACTGAGGATTCTCCACCTCCATTTAGTTTGAGTAAAGGTCCATGCCTATTTGGATACATAGCTGACATGTGTCTTTGCGTGATTCATCCCATCTATGCTTTTCTTCCTTTCCGTATCACAAGACAGCCTTTGGGCTATTCTGCTTCTTCAGATGGGAAACCAAGGCTCTTAACATACAGACCACCTCCCTCCCTCGCTCAATTCCCAGCTCATCCCTGGCCATGTGCCGCTCTCCCCTTCTGGATCCATGCACCACTTGCACTAGTGCTACTGCGTGACTGAGCGTATAGCCAGGGTTCCATGAAAGGCTCTGATCAGCACGCAGTTTACAAAGATGCCCAGCGGTTTACAGCCAGGATAGTCCCTGCCTGCAAATTTATGACTTTTAAAGAAAGGCAGGCAGGGAGGGTAGCGTTCACACTCGTTGCATAAGGAAGCCCTACAGTAATCTTAGATGAATAAGAGGGATGATGAAACGGAGATCAGTCTTAAATGGAGAAACGGAAATCTATTTGAAAGAGAGGAAGAAGGTGAAGAAGGATCTAGAGGGAAAGAATTGCTGATTGATCAGCCATCATGGGAGAAAAGCAGGAAAGAGAAAATAAAAAGAAAAAAGAAGCAATACTCCCTGCAGAGGGAGTAACAAATTTGAGGGAGGAAGAAAGACCAAAGGAAAAAGATATAAGGCTTCTGACTGCTCTTTTGGTGGTGGTTGTTCTTTTATTAAAGGCATCAGTACAGTATGTTTACTTACCAAGCAGGTGTGGTGGTTTAAAACCTCACTGCCTGGGGGCTGCTTGTTATCACCTTCTCTTGGAGGTTACCCAGCCCAGCTGCTCCCAGCAGAGCCGAGCAGAAAGAGAGAATAGCAATGGGCACCCCTCTCCCCGCTGGCTGTCGGGCAGCCTGGGCTTCACTGCTGGTGGTGATAAGCTTAAGATGAGCTGCCTGACTTCTCACTAAAACAGATAGGGTCCATGCATGCAGCAAGTAAAGCAAAAGTGGCCCATGCACGCGATCAGCAAAGCAGATGGTGTCCAGGCACAGTCACTCGGGCTGTGGGTCCAACAGGTAGGGTCCATGCACGCAATCCCGTCAGCTGCCACAGTGGGAACCTCCAGCAGAGTACTGAGAAGTGGTAAAGTGTTTTTGCACTGTCACAGCTCCCTCCCAAAAGCCACAACAGCCCAGAGGTTTTTGAGGGAGTCATGTATCTGTTTGGCCAGGTGAGGTGTTTCAGCCAAATAAAAAAGGTGCTGCTTCACTGGGACCCCTTTTTAGGAAGTCATCGTACTTTGTATTAATTTATTAAGAAAAAAATCAAGAAAAAGCATGGATTTTTATCCTCTGTTTGTGAAGTACAGGAAAACCATGTGAAAATTGTACTGCTGATTCATTTAATGAAGGGTATCCCTCTTTCAGGGTCTTTATATGAAATCTTTTTGATGATTCAGATGAACTATCGCATTTAAAATATTCTCCAAAGTACAATACAATTACGTTATCAGCGGAAAATATAAAAGGATAATTTGATAAATAACATGCATCACCGTATGATTGGTATCTTCTGGAAAAAAATCATAGTGATACATTTCCTTTTTGAAAGCCAACGGATGTGCTTCCATTACCTGGTGTCCTGGCCAAACTTTTATTCTCCAGAAAATAAAATAAAACTTTCTTGAATTAAACATGGTGAAATAAAACCTTTGCATGCTGGATTTTTAAAATAATATAACCAGTTGTATGTGGTTAAAGTTAAGCTTAAGGCACTGTTTTGGAAGTTACAGCTATTTTAAATCATCAAAGAGATATTTGAATGCAATCTATTGAGAATAAACACGTAATCTCACCATTTATTCATAGTATTCTTATTTTCCTCAAAATTTTACTGAAAGTGGTGGAAAAAGACTGGATATAGAATATTAGGGCCAAAATTTTCAAATTTGAATGTCTAAAATTAGGTTCCTAACTCCATTTTTAAATAGCCAAATATAAGTAGCCTGATTTTCAGAGCTGCTGAGCAATCCCAGCTGCCACTGAAATCAGTGGGAGCTTTGGGTAAATACCAGATTGCCTATTTAGGCTCATTATCTTGTAGAGACTAAATAGGGATTGGGACATTTTAGCCAGTGTTATTAATAAAGGTTACTGCGATAGGACTGGGATCTGTAGAAGAACACAACAAGCTCTCAGTGGCTTTCAGAGGCCAGAGTTCACTTAGGCACTCATGTAGGCACAAATCCTTCCTGAGCCATCTTGCCCATTACCTTAAAACCGTACGAAAGTGGCCCCATGCCACTTTTGAATGGACGCTAGCGACAGGGCTGCAATTGCTCTCCTAGAAAAATCATTGCACCAATCGCCATTATTGTCTACAGGCTTTTCCTCATGTATAGGCTTGACCTGCCCTTTTTTCAGCTTCTGTTCATTCCTGCTCTTCCAAAGGCAAGGCGTGTTTCACTCCTCCCTATCTCCTTCCTGATGCCTGCCTTCGAACCACACCATCCACCCGTGCCTGGGCACCGGCCCCTCATCCCAGCCTGCTGCCGGGGGGATGCAGCCCTCCAGCACTCCCTGGCTGTGGATGCTGCCCACCTCTTGCACGTCGCCAGCCCTGGGAAGAGTCGGTGTGTGGCTCTAAGCACCTCCTGGCTGCAGTGCCCTCCCTCCTGGGGACTTCCCCAGGTACACCGCTGCTCTGTGTAAGGGCGTCTGGAATTCACAGCCTCATATTTCTCCATGCAAGGTGGTCGGAGACGATAGCACAGCTCCTGTGCTGCCTGCTCACCCCGCAACGAAAGAGGCTCTCTTGAACGGGCGCCCTCACCGGAAGCCGCACGTTCCGTTTGTGTTTTTTGAAGCAGCGCTGTGTAATGTTGTTTGGTCTCCATAATCTCCTCAAGCCTCTTTCTCTACGATAAGAGTTACGCAATGTTTATCTTCACTCCGCATGGCTGCGGCCGCCTCAAAAGGTTTTCTGAGCTCTCCGCAGAGCCCAGAAGGAGCCGGCACCCAGCTGCCGGCCTTGCTCTCTCCCTCTCCGCCGAGCCCTGCAGCAACTGGGTACCGCAGATTATAAAACGGAACAAAAGAGAAGCAGCTTCCCTTGAACATGCAATTGATGCAAAGATCAAAGCAGAAGCAAACAAAACACAGCTTGAAAGGGAGCAGTTCGAGGAATCAAGCAGATGCTTTTTTTCCCTACCTTGTGGTGCAGATGCAGGATGAAGCCTCAAGTCCCTGAAGTCAATATCCAACCTGACAGGAGCCAGAATTTCACCTCCAGTGTTTTAATCCCTGGTTTATGTCAAAAGTGCTATATTCCTCACATTTATTTTTTTCCCCCTCTCATTCCACAGTATTTTCGCTGCCAAGGGACCACTGTTTTTTAACATAGATCCTCATCATTCCTTGGAGTAAGATGGATCTTCTGTGTTTAAGACTTGCTTTCATCAGGCTTGTGACCTCCAAGAGTTATATTTCCGTTTAGCTCCTGGAGGCTTATTTAGCTGTCATAGTCTCATTTGGGGCCATGACTCTGGATCTGGCAAAATCTAATTTATGCTTTAAGCTGCTAATGTTCTTTCTGATGGCTTATAATTTCAACAGACTTCAGCAGTTTGTGTTCAAATTTTTCATGTAAAGTGTCTGCTTTTTTTTTTTTAATTATAATTATTTATCCTTTTTGGTAAAAGGTCAGCGAAGCATGGTTAATATTTCAAGAGGGAAGAAAGGGCAAAAAATATTTGGTTTTGTCATGTTAAGGAAAAATATAAAATAAATTGGCATCCAGTAAACTGAGACGTTTAAATGCTTCCATGCTTGGGAGCAGGGAATTCTTGGGGCAAGCTGAGTGAGCAGAAGAGAGACCCCTCTATTTTGTATTGGTGTAATTTTCTGTGTTTGAAGGAAGTGAAGTTTGTACCTAGAGTCAGTGGACAAATTGCTATCCTTAAAGACATCAAATACAAAGAAAATAGAACTGAATGCTTTCAAATGCATTTACAAGCATTACAATGTGAATATTGATGGGGAATGAAGAGGACATTAGGTTTTTGGAAGTGCCCGAGTGAATTATAAGCCTGAGCAACACTGCATTTGAATGATGATTTGGGAAGCCTGCCCGGTGTGAGGCAGCACTGGGCAGCCACCTGTGAGAGAGCATCAGCCAGAGTGTTTCGGGCAGAAGGCTCCATCACTGGTCCAAGCCCTGGTGCAGTGGCATGCTCAGGGGATGATACTGTCCACCGGGCCTGAAGTCGTTCCCTTGAAGGGAGCTGCCCTGTTAGGAATGCATTTATCAAATCAACTTCATCTTTGTAAGGGTGGCATGACTCCATGCCACGCTGAATTGCTCAGGGTAGACGTGACCATACATTCCTGGGTTTGTAATGAGATATTTAGACTAAATGCTAAAGACTAAGTAGGTTATGGGACTATCAAAATCACCCAGTCATCTACTAACGTCCTAATATGACCAAGAGTTCTTCACAGTCGGCCCTATGGTATTTTGAGGGGATTTACCTACAGAAAGACAACACTGAATGGAATAACATGGACTGGTGACAGTAAGGGAGGGGCAACCTTTGGAAATGTTTCATAAGCATTTAGAGAGAAAGGTCTGGAAGGAAGATAATAGGAAGTAGGTAAAAGAGGAAGCAATAGAAAGGCTATAGCAACAGTAAACAATTAAAGCTTGCATAAATTTTGGTGAGAGAATCTTGAGCCCGAGAAAACTGACTGGGGTGGTGATGGGAAGTGATGTCTCACTTTGCACGGAGACTGCTTTTGTGCAGCACGTAATTCCAAAGTCATAAAGAAGCCCTTGGGCTTCCTACTTTCAGTGGGTGGGAATACATGCCTTGAGCTCATCTCTGATTACAGAACTCAGCCTAAAAGAGCTTCCTGCTCGAATCATACCTAAGCACAATCATTTTGTTACGGTGTCCTATAATTGCAGAGAGCTGCCTGTATCAATTTCTGAATGAGAAATAAACCTTGATCTGTGATGAGAGAGGCTGCCTTCTGAAACCTCTGCATGTAAACATCAGGTAGATCTTGCAGGCCCGCGTGGGTTCATTTCCTTCATGGAAGTGAACAGCAATGGCTTTGCTAACGTCCTGAAATCTGAGGCAGGCTGAAGCCTCTCCCTTAACATGTAGGAAAGGGTATATACAATAAGTTGCCTGCACAGCTGCATCTCCTTATTTCTGAAATCCTACTGAACCACAGTTGGACCTGCGTATGAGCAATGAATAGGATTGTATTACTTGTTGCTCCCACCAATAAAATGTCTACAGCCAAGTTAATTCAGCTTGCTTGTGTTTTACCATAGTCAGAGAGTTTCTCCACCCCTAGAGGTGCTTCAAAGAAGAGGAGGATTACTCAGAAAATAGTGCAGCTTTGCATGTGACAATTTAGCCTGGAAGACAATATGTCCATGCCCAGGAAGCTGAGGTCCTGCAGAATGCTGAGAAGACTTGAAGTAGATTTTGCATTTCAGGAGCTTTGTTTTGCTTGGGAAGAAGCCCCAGGAGCAGGGAGCAAGGAGCAATGGGAAACAGGCTCCATTCCCAGTGGAAAGTCAATTGCTTGGGCAGTGCTGTCACCCTGGCAGTGGCATACTTTCCCAGGCTGCTTCTCAACACCTTGGTGTGTGGCTGATTGAGTGCAGCCCACAGAGCATCCTCCTTTGGGACCATAACCTTGACTTGGAAGCATAGGGCATTTGACAGGAATCAATGACTTTGGATGTAATAACTCCAGAAAGGCATTTATTTTTTCCCTTTTTCCTCCCCAGAATTGGTTACACAGTGCTACCTCAAAATCAACCTCCTTCTTTAAGAGATATTTTACCTTTTTCCCAAATAAATAGTAGTTATTTTGAAAAATTTGGTTTTAGAATTTGGCTAGGAATATCTTCCACTTATTTTTCTGTAAGAATTTTCAAAAACAGTTTAATTTCGTGGACTTTTAGGCATAGTTTTTACTTATGGAGGAAAAAAAAAGCCACATTAGTCTTTCTTCTGGTCCTCCTTTACCACAATCCAGTCTGATGTGCAGGCCATAATGACCTCTACTGTCTGTATGATCCCTTCCCCTTTTCTGATTGCAGCTTCCCCTTCCCTCTCCCTTTCCCCTTCTTGGAACTAAAATTTAATGCTGAAAGGACACAAAAGTATATAACAATTGGAAAAGTAGATTTGTAAGAAAAGCTGAAAGTGCTGGCAGTCAAGCAGTATTTTTTGTATTTCAGGTAATTTCATTCTTTCCAAACGGCAGGAGAACTTTGTAATTCATTGTGTAGGTAAATGTTTTTGGGCATGTATTCTTGAAGAATGGATTTGATTGTCAGATACTCAGAGGTGAATTTTTTTCCATTGTTATTTGTAATGATGATGGTAAAGATTATATTTTGATACTGTAAGTTATAAGAAAATATCTTGTCTGACCAGAGTCACTCTCTATTTTTTTCTTTGACGATATTCCCATCATTGCTGCTAGACTGTATTGACTCCCCCTCATACTTCTTCACCATCTCTTGCAAAAATGAGTCCAACTAGAGTTTCTGCCCTCTCCATCCTTTTGCTGACCCACCGCTAATCTCCCCTTCCCTGTCACAGCCTGTCTCCAGTTCTGAGGTCTGAGGACTATTTATGTGCCTCTCACTCCCTCAATCCCTGCTATCTCAAGCTTCCTTTCCTCCTGTACTTCTGTTCTCATTATCTCAGCCTCACCTTCAACTCTGCTGGCTCTTGTCCCACTGCCTGCAAGCATGCTCTTGCATATTCTACATCAAAATAAGGCTTCTTTATTCAACTTGCCCACTTACAATCCTACCTCCTAAATCACCTTTGTTTTCAGTACAGCAGGGCCCAGATCCAAAGTTCTATTTAGGCTCTTGGCTTGTCCTTGAATGCTGAAAAGTATTCTGAATGCAGCCCTGCCTCAGTTTTCTTTCCTCAGTTCTCATGATGCCCTTTCAAATTTCTCTTGCACCTTCCCTACTCTTCTGTGACAGCTAAATTCCTTTGTGGGAAACAATCTTTATATGTTTTGGTTCTTTATGGAAGGGACATCATGGCAGCCAACCAGGTTTGTACTTATGCTCTTGGAGCCCCTAATGGTGGCTTCTTCCAAGAAGGAGCTGAGAAGGAACTTCTTACTAAATCTGTATTGGACCAGTCAGCACAAATTAGTTCACAAAAATAAAAGGAGAAATTAAGAGTAATTCCCACACTCATTCTCTCTTCATCAACAAGAAACTTTCCCATATTTTAACAAGACATATTATGGCCTTCTCAACCCTGCTGTTATTCTCCAGTCAGACAGACTCCTAAGCTGAACTAACTAATAAGACAATGACATACATGACTGCTTCACAATAAGCACATCTTAAGATTGCTAATAAGCCTAACTGTGCATAGGCAGTGCCCAGACCACAGAGGATAGGGGAGCAGCTTGACACAGAGAACAGAGGCCGATGGAAGGAACTCTGCCAGAAAGCATAAAGAGAAAGACATTCCTACATTAGGAGTTTTGTTTTGCACAGGTAAAATGGTTTAACTGCTTGAAGTCTTCAACACAAGTTGCAGAGGATCCATAGAGAAGACCCAGGTGTTGCAATATGTCATACTACAGCATCTTTTAGCCTTGTAGCCACCTAGCAGGACTTACAACGTAGCACTTAGAAACCCAACGGTAAGGGTCCATTGGTCCTGGATACAGCAAGTGGGAAGTGCTCGGAGAACGTCAGGGAATTTGAGTACTTCCCCCACTCTTTAGACTTTCAATTCACAAATATTTGCAGAAAATTACCTCCTCTCCTCCTTTCCTTGGAGACTAACAGTGCTGAACTGTTCGATGGAGTTAAAAAAAGGCAAATTAAAGTCCTCTATTTTAAAAAATTGACAAGGAATTAAGTTTTCTTCCTGAAGCTGGCTGGGAGGACCATTAAGACACTAGCAATACCAAATTACCAGTGTTTTCCCTAACAACCCCCTGGTGAACATATATGCTTCTGGCTTGTCAGAAACTGGCAGAGGTGCTATAAACACCTGAGTTCTATGTTTAGGTATCTGAGGATAGTCAACCAAGGTCCTTTGTTTGGATTCAACTCGCAGGTGTTGGCCTTTTAGTTGTGCCTGACAGTATTTTATGATTCTTAGTTTTGCATATGAATGGCAAATGGTCTGTAACAAATTTTGGAAGGGCACCTAAAGCAAAAGTGTAGAATAATCATTGCTCTCGGTATATTTGTACATGCAGTAGGGTCCTGATTTTCTCACTTGGGTTTCAGGATCTAGAACATCTGCAGCATTGCCTTCCAGTGCTCGTTCTTTGCAATGCTGTACACAGAGGCTAACAGCAAATCTGAACTTTTTAAGTATCCTACCTCTAATTTGACCTCATTGGTATAAGCTTAGTTTGAATGTTTTATCTTAGACTTCATATCTGGTTGGAAACGACATCCTGTACAAGCGCAGAAATGAAAGTCTCATTGCTTTAATAGTTATCCGTGGACATTGGTTGATTGCCACATTTTGGAGCTTCTTTACGTTTTAGGGGAATGGAAAACTATGCTAACTTGCATCAGTAGAGCATAAAAATATCTTCCACTCATAGAAATGAAACATAGTAAGAGATAACATTTTAAGTGATGTCAATAGCTACATTTTCCTTTCAATAATTTAGACTGCATAATACCATTTGTTTAGCTAGATCACTTACTCCCTGTGTATCATCTCATATCAACCACAGAACAACATAGTTTATTAATACAACAGAAGAACGTAAAACATAATTCAGTCTTTAAAAATGCCATTATAGTATCACTAGGTTCAGCTGACTTGAAGACTGTGAATATATTTTAACTCTTTGCCATTAAATGCATCATCATTAACTAAAATCCAATGGTATACAGAGTAGGAGTTGAAGAAGGGAGATCTCATGGTGACATGATGTAAAACACGATGATCACAACAGAGGGCATGCTGGAATGTTTTGTGACCTTACAGCCAAAGACAACACTGAAGTTTCTGTTCACAAAGTTCATCAAAACTCAACTGAATTTCATAGAGCTGCACTCATGTATTCTAATAGGGGATTATCAGACAAAGATAAACCTTCTCTGTTATTTCACTTTTGGTGGTCCTTCAGCTCATTTGCTCCAGTCAATAAAGAACTGGAGGGAAAACAAAGTAAAATCAGGTGTGATAACATAGATTCTAATAGCCTTCTGCAGAAAAGATGGGAACAGATGTAACAGATGGAAGCTAGGCACTAGAAGAAGTATTAATTCACCTCCATCAGAATGGCTATGAATGCTGAGTGACCAAGTCATTAGTTTCATTAATTTTTGAGGCAAAAGAAAGAGTACACTATTGGAAACATTTCATATTCCTTTCCCTATGAAATCCTTTGGTTATCACAAGAGCTAGCAATACCCTTCTCAGAAAGAGACACAAACTTGAATCAGAAACCTGAGCCAGCAACCTTTCAGTGACGCAGCAATAAAAGCTGCCCACCTTGCATGCCAAAGAAGTTTAATTTGGGAAGTAAAAAGAAGAGAGGGAAAAATGAGAAGCAGATCTGAGATGAAAGAATGGGAAATCAAACACTCTCTTTTTTCCTTTCTTGCCTCCTCTCCTGGAGTGTCACAAGAGCCCACAGGAGGTGGTGTTCTGGTGCCACACTTCACGCCGTTGATGCTGGGATTGCAGCTGCCCTGGAAACATCCCTCTTGCTGCAGGGTGAGCAGAGTTGGGCTTGCTGCCAGTGAGAGGTCTTTGCTGTGATTGTGCATTTGTTTGAATTACAGGCTTCTTCCTTCCTTTGGTTTGGCTGCCGGGTAGGACCCATATGCAAGTACTTGGCAGCTCTATATCCCTCTCCAGAGCTGGTCTGGAGTGCTGAAGAACCTTGGCAGCTTCATGTGCGTGCTGGGATCCCCACTGTGGTGGGGACAACAAGGCAGGGCTCAGCTGGGAGCTTGTGAAAAACTGAGTCTCCATGCCATGTATCTGGCAATATTCATACTCTGTTGATCTGAAAAGGGGACACTGTTTTCACATATATTTAGTAACCCAATTTTAATGAAGTCTGGAGAGCAAAATAATCTAAGGAAGCACGTGTTTGCTTTGCTTAACCTGGCATTATACTTATCTGGATGGACAGAGAATGTTGCCAAGTTCAAACATCATTTCTTCTGCTTCTAAATACTGACTAATATGTAATACTCAATGTGATTGTGTGCATTTATAGCTTCAACACTAATTGTGTAACTATACATACAAATAGACAAAATAGATATATGCGTACATCTTTATATCTCTTCAGAGACACAAATGTACTTAAGATAAGCAGATGCCTGTTTAAATAACTTTCTTATAAGCTTTTTTCATATATTTTCCCCTAAAATAATCTTCTAAACAATAATAAAAAGCTGAATATAGTATAAAAGTTATGGACAATTCAGGTCATGGAAAGAAAAGAGAATTTTGTCGTTCCATAGTGATGTTAAATAAAAAATTGTCTCAAAGTCTGGATTTCCTTTGCTTTCTCTTGTGATGAAAGCTGATAAACATCAATGAGCTTTCCAAGAAACTCCAGACTCATTGGAGCCAATAATGTGAAAACTCTCTGTGCAGTAATAAATTCGGAAAGTCATTTATTCTTAAGATTGAAATCTTAGGCTGCAGGGGTAGCAGCATCGAAGGTTCTCACTTTGTGCATTTTCCCTGAAAATGGAAAATAAATAACACTGTGACAAAGCCTTTTTGATCTCTATTGAAAACTCTAAAATCAAGACTTTGAGACACAAACCAGTTACTCTATGATAACAAACTCCCACTAACACTTAGCGTACCCTCACCCCTTTTATGTGGTACCCCAGAAAAACCTGAGGTAACTTATCTCCTTCCCTGAGGAGAAATTCCTTTACAATTGTAGAGCTAGTGCCAAGTCATTAAGGTGCTGAAATATCTGGGGATCTGGGGTTTGCACCTGAGAGCTCCATCCATTAGGCAGAATGGAACTAATAGTACTTTGTGTTGCAACATCTGCATTTTAGGTTCTTGGCCCTGCACCAGCACCCCTGGTCTCCACTGAGTCTGGGTGCCTGCCCTCTGTAGCACACCCAAAGCCAGGGAGAACCAGCACAGGAGTGTGGAGCTGCATTAGGAGGAAATGTGAGGAGAGAAGTGGATCTTAGTACAATATATGGGCCTTATTCTGACAATTCCCATCATTCACGATCCATAAGACATCAAAATATTGGATTCCTAGGGCTTTTCCTCCAAACTGCTGATGTGCCTTTGAGAGCTAATAGGTCAGATGTGACAGTGGGACGTGGGAGACTGAATTTCCATTAGGGTTTTTTGTGCCTTAGGATTTAATCTCATGTTTACTGCCTTCCAAAAGCATTCTGTAACAGCAGCATTACAGGTCTCTCTCAGGCCCACCCTCCTGCTTAATGGCTTCATGTGCAGTGTGTTATCCTACATCACGTGTGTGGATGCACAGGAGAAGAAAAGCAAGGGGCACACAGTTCTTTATCTTGGTGGTTTGGGCACTCATTTGGAAGTGATGAGACCTGGGCTTCAATGCCTGCTCCTATTAATGTTTATGAGCTTGATTTTTAGTCATCAGTGAATAAATGTATCTTTTCAGCGCTTCAAAGACAAAATCATTCAGCACTGAGGTGCTTCTGGGCATGCTTAGACCTTTGGGCACCTAAGTATTTCTTTTTTTTTAAAAAAGAGATATCTAGAGCTCCCAAGTACCTTTTTGTTGAGAAATAAATTTATAATGTGCAATGTTTCAAGCTTTTGGAGATGAACTTTGACCTGATCATCCAAAAATAGAACTTGGATTTTTTGCAGCTGACAATCCACACTCATTAGTGTTTATACCTTTTCCCATGGGACAAAACCAAATAGGTAAATTACACGCAAAATAACCTTTTGAGCAGCAAGGACTCCCCTTATGATATTCATTGCACTTTCTGGGTACTAGACCAAAATGAAATGATCTTTTATCACAGAAAGTCAATAAAATGCTTAGTTGTGTTCAGCCCTTAGTAAACACTGGCTCTGATTTGGGATGTGCTATTTTTGGTGCTTTGTTATGTTATTTGATATCCAGAGTTGGTAAAGTACTTGAAAAAGGTGAAGTTTTCATGGAAGTGCTCTCAGTCCCAGAGCATCCAAGGTCACAGGGCTCTCACAAATAGGAGAATGCAGATGAAGAAGAGCTGGCATGTGTCCTGGGAAGATCCTGTTAGTGGATCAAAAGAACGGTCTAAATCCCTCAGCAGTCATTTCCTACAATTCAGAAACTAGGGGCAAATTGAGACTTGAGCTTTTGGTAATGTGTGTGTGTGTGTGTGTGTGTGTGTGTGTGTGTAAAAGGTGAGAAAGCAGTAAATATGGAGATGGAATCATAGAATGGTTTAGGTTGGAAGCGACCTTAAAGATCATCTAGTTCCAACCCCCCGGCCATGGGCAAGGACACCTCCCACTAGACCTGGTTGCTCAAAGCCTCATCCAGCCTGGCCTTGAACACTTCTAGGGATGGGGCCTCCACAACTTCCCTGGGCAACCTCTTTCAGTGTTTCACCACCCTTAGAGTGAAAAATTTCTTCCTGAGATCTAATTTAAATCTACCTCTTCCAGTTTGAAGCCATAACCCCTCATTCTATCACTACATGCCCTAGTAAAAGGTCCCTCTCCAGCTTTCTTGTAGGCCCCCTTTAGGTATTGGAAGGCCACTATAAAGTCTCTCTGGAGCCTTCCCTTCTTCATGATGAAAAACCCTAACTGTCAGCCTGTCTTCACAGGAGAGGTGCTCCAGCCCTCTGATCATTTTCGTGTCCCTCCTTTGGATCCTCTCCAACAAGTCCATGTCCTTCTTGTGCTGAGGACTCCAAAGTTGGATGCAGTACTCCAGGTGGGGTCTCACCAGAGTGGAGTAGTGGAGGAGAATGACCTCCCTCAAGCCTCTTTTGATGCAGCCTAGGACGTGGTGGGCCTTCTGGTCTGCAAGTGTGCATTGCTGGCTGGTGTTGAGCTTCTCATCAACCAACACCCCCAAGTCCTTCTCTTGTGAGTCATATCTCACAGGACAGAGATATTATCCTGTGTATCCAGTGGAGATGCACAGTGATTGAAGAATGAGAAAGAAATAGCAGAAAAGCAGACTCATATCAAAGTGTTCCTATGTTTTGATTTCCTCCCCATGCTCAAGTCTTCAGACCTGATACTTCTGGCCAGCTCTGGGCCCAGAGCAGCTGTACATAGCTCAAGGGATCATGCCAAGAACACTTTGTGTACAGAGAGGGGCAGGACCCGCAACATTTGCGTTACTCCAGCTTGCTACTATGGAAACTTCCTAATTCATGAGCTGATGGCTGTGACTGCTGGGGAGCAGCAGCGGAGCACCCTGGAGAGCCTCTGAAGGTGGTGGTGTCTGCTCCAGCTGCTGATGCTGCAGCCTGCCCTTCTCTAAAGCATCCAATACAAGGAGTCAAAACCCTGCAAAATCTCCATAGGATAACTTGAACCCATTATTTTTACAGTTTCTTACACATTGTCATAAGTGAACCTCTTGCAAAGCATTTGTGAAGGCAAGCTCTGCCTAAAATGTAGGAATCCAAGCCTGCACAAGAGAACTTCTCCAGTGCCCCAATCTAAGTGAGCTTTTTACATCAAGAGACTGAACACCACCACAGGGAGAAACAATCCACCATTTTAGTGAAGGGTGGATCAAGAAGACCTTTTGGGCATGTCGAAAACTTTTTCAAACAGACTGCCTTGGACATTGCAACTTTCCAAATTTCTTAGCTGGAAAGGCCCTTAGCTTGCTTGTGGATGCTATTGTGTGCTGTGGATAAATTATAAACACACAGTGCTTGAAGTGTTATTGTCTCAGGAGTCAATTTTCGTAACTGTTCTGTACAACAGAAGACTTCAAACTCTCCTGCAATGGTGGGAGGAATACACTATACAGTGAAGGTGTTGAAATCAGTACGTTTGTGCTGATATTAATGCTTTATCCGTTACTTGCTCCATTTAATTTTAATCACCTGAATTTGCTTGACCCAGGATATGTAGGTGGAGGAATGAAGGAATCCAATTACTACAGTTCTACTCAGCAAAAATTAGAAATAAAAAAGAAATAGAATGCCAAGTAAGGTTTTATTTTTAAATAATACAGTGATGACCTGCCTAATCTGGAAAAGTAGTTAAGAGAGACTGTGACTGTATTCCTGTTAAAAAAGAAACTGCTCAGAATGAGCAAACATGACCCTGTACCCATTTTGGAGAATTGCTTATTTTTATCAGTCATTTATTTGTCATGTTAATGCTCTAAACTGAATATGGAATAAAATGCTTGTCAGGGGCTTGCTTTCTCTGCAGCAAAACTGATAATGGTTTAAACTCTCTTTGTGCTTCAACCAAAAGGCACTGACTGAATATATCCAGAAGTGAGTTAAAGTATATTCTACTCCTCACAAAAGCAGAAATACTGAAAATTGTATTGTGATGCTGACAAATCATGTTTTTCCTAAAGTTGAAGATCCAAAAATGGTTCCAACTTCAAAGCTTAAGAGATAATAGTTAGTTAGAGCCAAAATCACTGTTAAGAAGAAATTCATAACTAGTTAAACCCCAAGTACCATGCATCTTAGTGCCTTGCACAAAAGAAACTCATACATAAAGTGAACTCCAGTACAGTCAATACCGTCAATATGTGTGAGTAGGTTAATGGTCCATTAAGTGCCGAGTCTCACGTTGCCGTTTCCCAGACTCAGGACCTAAAGGTTCCTTCCAGCTGTCCAGCAATTGTGTCAGGACCCAGCACATGCCACTGTGTTATGCAATGGGGGTTTCATTCAGGGTGGGCCTTTTTGTCCTGAGTCTCTTTGAACAACAGGAAGGATCCTCCTTGTTTTTCACATTGCTATGAGGGTATGTAAATACTCAGTTGCTGAGCCAGAGACACATTCAGGTTTGCTATCCTCTTTTCTTCAAGCAGTTATTTGACATTTTTTGTTTTGGTTCTGATCTGCTGAAGATGTAAATCCCAGTTGGTTGCTGACCTGGAAGTACTTGTATTGCCTATCTGGACTTTCTGAAAGAAGCCTCACTTTGCAGACCCAAGGACACGTAGTATTTTGGTAGAGGAATGATGAGGAAGGCCAAATCATAACCAAGGACACATAGTATTTTGGTAGAGGAATGATGAGGAAGGCCAAATCATAACCAAGGACACATAGTATTTTGGTAGAGGAATGATGAGGAAGGCCAAATCATAACCATGTAGTAAAGCACGATAGAGTTAGGCAGTCATTAGCAACCTGGAGTTTCCTGAAATTGATTGATTTTTTCCCTACTGCCAGACTGGATACTAGTGATGAGGACATCCCTAGACAATGAAGCACAATCCATCAACAAGCCAAAAGCAGCCCTTTTAGCAGAGTCAAGAAACTATTACATTTTTTTTTGGCCAGTAGAAGAAGTCAGATATTTGATTACCATCAAAATTTGGGCACAAAATGAGATTAGTATTTTTTTTCTCGATGCTGTTAAAAACAAGGCTGGATAAAAGTGATTTCTCCAGTTGTCAAAATACCTATTTGCACTTTGTTTTCAGTGTCTTTGACTTTTACAGTCCAGGGAGCACGCCCACTAAGCCACAGAGGTGGACTAACACTGAAAACAGTCCTCCAGCTTGCTTTGCTCCAGCAGTATATGAAGGGAACAGAGTATCAGCATATTGAGATCAGGCTCATTCCTGTTATCTGTTTTGTGTCCTGAGTTCAAAGGCATCAGAGCTGCCTTCATGTATGGTGATGCCCCATACATTATAACTCATGTGTGCTGAGTGGTGACATAGTTTGCTGGTGCGCTGCACTCGTACACGGTAATCATTGTCCCTACATTGTGCTCTAGGCACATTGTCCCATACATTGTGCTCTAGGCACATGTATCTGCTAGCCAAGCGGGCAACCAGCCTCGCTTTTTAAATTCCCTTCTCAAATTATTCAAGCTTGTCTGTAGTATCTGTATCAGCATTATCCATGCTTAGCTCGCACCTGGGCTCTGTGAAATCAGGCTGCATCACCCTCTTCGTGTTGACACAGGGAGAGTAACAATTCAAAGTCTGTCTTAATGAAACATTTTCCACAGTGCTATAGACTGAAAGAAAACTAAATAATACTTGCTTATGAAAGAAAGTTTTCTTTTTTGTAAGAAGAGAGCTTGTCTTCTGCTGACAGGAAGATGTATATCTAAATCTAGGTATGCCCTTTTTCCTGCCAGCAGCAAACTGGAACAGCGCGCTTCTTGCATCTCCATTAGGGATAAAGATACCATCATCTGAAGTTCATTCAGGCCTCTTGCTGCCCTTGCATAAACTCTGGAAGCAAGTGTTATGCAAGGGGTGGGTAAAGGTAATATTCCCTACAGAAATAAGAAAACCAGAAGCATGTTGGTATGAGCACACTGATGTGCTTTAATACAGTGCGTGTTTCCTTAATAGCCTTAATTATAATCTAAATTATTTGTACCATTTTTGTTGTTGCTTCTGTTAATGTTCTCATAAGAGACTAAATGTTACTCAGGTTTGTTTGCATTGATTTTATTTATTTTTTTTTCAGTGCTATCATCCTTTTGCCTAAGGGTAAACTACTGCTGAATGTACTTAGGTAATTCTCCTGAGGGAAGGATTAAGTTACTGTTCTATTCACACTATTAGAATGTGTTACTCTGAAATGGGGCAGTTTCTGTGGGAGTAGAGAACGGGCGCTGAAGCGTGGCACGGTGGTTTTCCCATCTGTACATACCTCTCTACACTCTGATTCAACGTGTGTCTGGCTTGCAGGGTGTGCAGCCTGGTCAGTGTAATCCCACAGGGCACACAAGTCCCTGGGAGTCATGGGACAGTCATCAACAGCCGTTCAAAGCGAGAGCCTCTGCGTCATCGTGACACTGGTTTAAACCGGTGGAGGGAAGAGATCACAAAGAAGGCAGAAGAAAAATGAAATGGCAAAGGAAAGATGAAAAATGGAGAAATAATGTATTTAATGTTTATTAAAACAATGTGTTTTATGTTAATGTCTAAACATGCCCATTTAACAGTTTGCCTTTCAGGAATTTGGCATACTGCTTGCTCTCTTCATTACTTTTTCTTTTCAATTAATTTAAAAGTTAGAACACTTCATTACAAGATTCAGTGGTAGGACAGCTTTCCAGTAGCTTGATAATGACTCTTTCTCTGGATAATGAATCTCTCTATTGTGCTCATTGGGGGTCATTCCACTGATTCACATATTGTCTTATAGGGAGTCAGTAGCCTCGGGTTATCATTTAATAAAAGATGGTTTGCTTTACTCTCCTTTGCTGTTATGCTTTTGATGTAATTATGAAGCCTTTCCTGATCGACTTGTTTGTGAGCATTTCAGATCCAAGTTCCAACCTTAAATGAACACTAAGTGCCCAGAAAAAACACTGTAGGCCTGATGGACTGTTGACATGGACAACCGTGGGAGCAGGATTTGGTGTGGCTCCTCCCAGCCCTCCCACGGCTCGCTGGCATTTTCTTGGTGCTTCCTCTGCCTCCTCTCCCATTTACTCTCATCCTTTCTCTGAAGAAAATGTGAGTGGGGAGAAGAGCCCTTTCTGAAGCAAGAAGAAAAAAGTGGCACTGAGAAAATGCAAAGAAAAGGAAAGAAAATAATATGTCATGGCAACAGCCACGTTACTGTAAACCTGCTGCTTTCTGAGCATGACAAGGGCTCCCTCAGCCCTTCCTTCATCTGCCTTGCCTGTACATTTCAGGCAGCTGCCCAGCAGCTCTGCCTACTGCCACTGGCTCCTGCTGCAGAGGTGTGAAGGCAGCGCAGAGGGCCAGGAAGCGCACGTTTCACATACTTGAAGAAAAGAGCTGCCTGAACTTGCCTCAGGGTCACAGAGACCAGGACAGGAAAATGGATGGTTTATAAGTCATGGTTTTCACCTAGATGTGGTGTGGTCAGCTCTGCTGGATGCCTAAGCTATATTTTGCTCTTTTATGACAAAAGTGCTTCAAGTGCATCCCAAAGGTGCAACTTCTAATGAGCTGGACCTCACTCAATTTTTTTGTTAAAATAGTTGTTCTTGGCCAATTGTGCATGTGCTGGTCTGTGTCCCCCCTTACCTTATGATGGAAGTGCATCACACAAGGCTCTTGGAGGAGGGTAATTTACCACAAACCATCATATACAAGCCCTGATTTCCCCTCCTGTCACAAGCAACCATGCAGCAGATGTTCAGTCCAAAAGCTCAGCAGATGTTCAGTCCAAAAGCTCCGCAGAACTTCTCTTCCTCATATCCCTGCTCTGCAGAGGCCACAAAACACCGCTGGTAGCCTGTGGCCAAGTTAAGCCTAAAGTATAAGGTTAAAAGCTACAGCTATTTTGTGTTACAGGAAAAAAAAAATATAAAGGGAAGATCATGTGGCATTTCTGGGATGAAATCAAGCAAGCCTCAGAAATGGGCCATGCCCTTGTCTTTAGAGAAAGGTAAAAATAGACCCTGACAATCCTGATTGGGGGAAAATTCTCTCCTGACCCCAAATCTGACAATGGTAATAAACAAGATATACTGGGCTAATACTTCTGAGACCTTAATACTGTGAGGAACAGCTGTGCACTTCATTTTCTCTGTCCTGTTTCCATAACCAATCTTCAGTACTTCAGGAAAGGGCAAAAACCTACCTAAATGCAAGGTATTAAACAAGTAAAGATCTAGTCTGGCTCCTTCCACCAGAATTAGTGAAGTTTCATGAAATAATTCATTAACATAGCCTAAATATGATACAGTAAGAAACCAGTATCAAAAAGGGAGGTTTTGCCTCAGCTAACATGCAAGTAGGACCAGGGGCCCATGTGAAACTGTCCAAATTCTGACAACTGTTTGAGCACCTTGTCTCAGAAATACTCTTTCCCTGTTTCCCAGCAGGGTCTTAAGTGATCTCATTGTAGTGAACTAAAACATTTGTAGGAATAACCTTTGTGAGGTTATTCAGTCTCAAATCCTGTGGTCGGACTCTGCTTTTGTAGGAGGTGATCCTTTTGGATAGGTTTATGTGGACCAGTGCAGTTATACAATGAACCTCCTCTACAATGGTGGGTTGCGTGACTATATGCCATGAGTGCTCCAAGTCAAACTGTGCTGCAAGACCTCCACCACTGCATCCGCCTCACAAAAGCACCTGGAGTGACTCCAAATGTCTTAGCACTGGAGTCAGGATCAGTATCGCTCCACTGACAAGCATCCTGCAAGCTAACTAGTTACTTGCCTGCTTTTGGGACCCTAGCTGATGTGTTGGCATTGTGCTACATAGGTATTTCAGCCCACTTGGAAGTGTCTCCAATTAACCCTATGGTGAAGAGACACTTCCTTTTACAATATACATCTACCCTTCAGAAATGGGAGGATGCACGTTTTTCCACTTGGTAGCACACTTTCTTTTAATCTAGACCTGACATTTTGCAGAAGGCTTCAGATGTGACTCTGAATTTCAGACCTTCTCATGTCTGTCTGACTTTCAGCTTCTGATTTTCACTAGTCCCACAGCTGCCACAAAATCTTCAGTCATATATGCCACAATATAATATGTCTTTTATTCAAAAGGCAAAGAATTAAGGGAAGCTGCTCTTCATAGGAGGCCAAGGACTACAGAACATGCTATGCAATGGCAAGGGCCTCTGTGAGGCTCAAGCACATTTGCATTTAAGACAAACTTATGCAAAAAATCTCTGTATCACAGTGATTTGCTTTTTTTTTTTTTTTTTCTGTACAGTAACTTGCATGATAATCAGTGTAGGAGGTAGATCACTTTTCAAGGATGAAAGGTTTTAAACTGACTGGACGCTTTTCATGAGACATCTTGTAGAGAAAAAAGACCATGAACCAATTAGAAAAATTTGCTTTATTGAAAAATCACTATATTCTTTTTGACTGGTTTATCAGGTTGTGTTAAAGCACATGACTCATGCCTGCAGCCGATTTTGATAATTAGTCAGAAACTCAAGTGAGCAATGCAGAAAGCACCAGATGAGGGCATAACAGCAATGAATCCTCAGTTTAGTCCTAATGCATAGGATTTACCTGTGAATTTGCATGGACTGAAACGCTGTATGTGGTGTAGCAGAAGGAAAACTTCACCTTGCATCACCACCTTCTTGGAGCTGAGGAAACTGTAAGTAATGCATCATTTCCTGTGAGAAATGGGGACCCACAGTCCTTGTGGTTTGTGTGCTAGGGACACTACTCTGGAAGGATGTGGTTGGTGAGGGGAGAAGTACAGATGTTAAATCCTGCTCCTAAGTGGCTTTCATGTAGTCGTGGTGTAATGTCTCCCCACTGAGCACAGGACCACTATTTTTGGATGGTGCCCGCATGCAACAAAGCATACCATTTACATTGCTGTTGGCCTTCTATGACTATCAATGAGAAGGATGGGAATAAATATGGTTGGACTTGATGATCTTAATGATGTATTCCAACATATATTATTCTATGATTCTGTGAATGAAGGGCTCAGCAATAATTCTAAAATGGAGGACAGAGTGATGTTGCCAGCAGCATTTATCTGAACAGCAGCACAGACAAACTCACCATAGCTTCCTTCCTTCTTAACCTGGGCTATTCCCACCTCAGGGACTGGAAGCACTAAATTCAGCTCAGCGAAGTTCTGCAGGTCTGGCTCTTTTGAACACATTGTTTTTATCCTGTCCTGCTTCAAGGCTTGCCTTATTTACGACTTACTCCCCCTAAGCTGTCTTCTCCCCTGTGTTTTTTATTCTTTTTGTTCTCTTTGCTTTCTTTTTCACTTCATTCCTTTCCTTTCCTTGCTTTGACCTTTTGCTTTTTTCACACTCATCTCAACCCTTCCTCTCAGGCACTGTCCCATTTTCTTTCTTCCTTTGCTTGTCAGTCACGATCTGCTCACTTCTAACCAAGTCACTGTGCCTCAGAGCAGCCTTACTCCATCCAGTCACCCAGTCCTCCAAACATCCTGCAATTACAAGAAATTCCTGTACTAGTCTATAGGAAACAAAGCAGCTCTGCACACCAGCATTAGGTGGATGGGGAAGATTATTAACCAGTACAATCAATTGGTTTTGTTTTATGGGTCTGAATGATACATAGGCTACCTCTAGTGTAATGAAACTGGGATAAAACATGGATCAGTGCTGGCCCGTGATTGTCCACACTGTTTAATAACTATCATGCTCCCTAAAATGGTTTTGGACTGTGCCAAAGAATCCTCAGCTAGCCAGTATCTGGCACAGCCTCCGGGATGGCAGTATGGAGGAGAACCTTGTGTTTGAGGGACAGCTGTGGACTAAGTTCTCCCTTCGGGGCTGATATCCTGCTAGGCAGTGCTGTGATAGTCACAGTCCCGTGGGTCTAATTTATTTCACTCCAAGAAAACAAAGAGTAAACACAAGCCTTCTCAAAACCAAAAGCTGCAGGGACCTCTTCAAGAACATTTACCCATCTTTCAGCAGAGGTTCAGGATAAGAATCTGTTACAAAAAGACTTTGCGTTGGGAGAAAGCTGATCACACCGAGCAATCACCATCTGTGAAAGGGAAAACAAACACACACACCAATAGCTACTTGTCCTTAACTGCTTGCTATGGAACTGAAACAGTACTAAAATAATTCAGGACATGTTATAAATCATACACAATGCTCAAAAATGTCCATTTGTACTTTAGTAATGCACCATCTTCTACTTCTTAAGAACAAGTGTTATCCTGGAGGAGGGGAACAACTCATTCTGGTTTTTACAGTACAATCCCCTATACATTTGTGTTATCTTGTAGGCATGCTCCATATTATGCACTTTAAAGGTATGACTATGGAGAAAAATAAAAGAATTGTAATATTTGTCGGGTTTTTTTCTTGTCATTGATTCTTACAGCAAGATGGCTAGGAATCTTAGCTCCTAAACTTATTTTTGGAAGATACTTTGTGTCTCCTTTGAATATGTGGAATGAAGAGATTAATTTGAGAATCTGTTCTCTTTCCACTAGAGAAATATTACGGTAACTTGAAAACATTTTTTTAGTATCTTGCTTGTTCTCACAGGAAATGACGTGATATGCAGAATCCTGGTTCTTCTCATGCATTAAATAACTGCTGGTGTTACTGAATTGTGTGTTTATCTATATGGCTTATCTGTATACAGTTTTTTGAACATGTATTTTTTTATGATACTGTTGATAAATGGCTGATCAATGGTAGAGCAGTAGAGATGGTTTGATGGAGGAGTGGTGGTTACCACCTCTACAGTGGACATCATTTGGATAATACTGTGGATGATGGATGTGTTTGGTCTGTCTTAGGTGCCTGCTGCAGACTTAGTAGTGCATATTATTTGTAATTTGTAATATTTTTTTCTGTGTCTGGCTCAGGAAGAGGTTGTGTGTCAGGGACCACCTTGGAGATGATGTGAAGGGGAGCAAACCACCAGCACAGAAACATGTGAGCTTACACAGGACAAAATAGCTGGCCAAACTGGGGAAAAAAATTATCACAAAAGGGTCATTGTCCTCTGACTCCTGATACTGAAGAGATAAAAAACACCTTCAAAAGATGTTCCTGGGAACTAGAATTAATAACTCTGTTGGATCCTAGGTGTCGCGGTATTAACAGAGATACAGGTTTTACGGCACATTAGTTTCCCAATCTCAGTTAAACTCCTGCTCCATCAATATATTCTCTTATTGTTCTGTTAAAGATAGCAGAAATGGGGATGAAGGAGAAAGACTTTCAGTGACTGAATATTGCTTATATTCCTATTTGCTAAGAGCTGTTCCTTTATATTGCTTTCTTAAGATTAGAGCAATCTGTTCTGAAGCTTCTAACAATGCATTGGTTAAATGATAAACTATATAAAAATGCTTTTTTTATAATAAATTTAGGTCTTGTCTAAAGAAAGCATCATAATAAACCAGAAAAAATAGGAAGATATTTCATACATTACTTGATATTTAAGTCTCCTATATATGGTTCTATATTTAATTTCAGGAAAGAAAATTATTTTAACCTGATTCAAACATTTCTCTGAGTATTAGAAAATAATGAATATTACTGAAGTTCACAAAAGGCTAGACATGAGTTTTTGTATGAGGCATTTTATGTAATGCAAGATTCAGTACAGCATATTTATTTTCATATGCTTCAGCGCATTGTATTAGGAATTAGTCTAATGTTCTGTCTTTAAATGTTTATCTTCCCAATTAATTAAAAATTGTGAAATATATTGAAAAGATTTAAAGGTGCCCCTCTCAGATGCAGCTGTGAGAAGAATATTTTGCCTCAGTATACAGATTAGAATGGATTTCAGGAGCATTTTAAATATTGTTTATTCTTGCTTTCGAATTAATTTTATCTGTAGAAGTAATGAGTTTAATAAATTGGTGTTTGAAAACATAAGATGTAGTGAGGTATATGCAATATTTTACAAGTATCATTTCAACAAATCAAATGATTCATGATAGTCGAGTTACACTTTCAAGAACAACAGCAATGTATTTTTGAGAACAGAGGGAAAAAAAATATGAAATGATTTTCTGAAAAGATCTGAAAAGATGAGACAACACCTTATCCCTTGTGTTCTGGAGATTTTTTTCTTATGCCAGTGGAAGAAAGGTGGTCATTCTCTTTGACTGAACTTGTTTACTTAATATTACCCACAGAGCGGCTTTAATTCACGCAGAGCTGCTTAATAAATCAAGCAAACTGATTCTTCTATGACTTCTTGTTTCTATAAATAGCAAGAGATAAAGTAAATTATTTGCCTTTCACAGCTAATTTCACATTCATCTGACATCATGTGTAAGATTTAGCCTATCCTTTCAATCTAATCTGTACAGAAAGACCTTTGAGATCAACCAGGAGGCTTTGGGCTCAGATAACCAGACATAAAATTGGAGAACATCCTTTGCTTCGTAGTTCTGATATCAGTGTGTTAGTACCAGGAAAAAACTTATGCTGACCGTGTCACTGTCTTCCTGCCATTTTGGCGCACATGTTTCCAGATTTAGTTTTCGGATGCATGTGTTTTACAGCAGAAAACAACGCATGATGCAACCTAAATGAAGTTGGTGCATTATACTTTTATCACAAGGACTGAAGGGCTTTGTGCTTTCTGTAGGACAGTACTAGACCCTGGCCTTCATACATATGCCTGAGGCATAAGTATCATGTCGTGGTGGCATAAACTCTGTAGAGCTCAGCGGTACTGTGGTGAATGGGCATTGGTCCAGAGCAAAATGGTGGATCGACGAAATCCAGGGCTGCTTTGGCAGATGGGGTCACCAGGACAGAGGGATGACTTGATTAACCCCCTGCTCTGTGGATATTGAGGGTGAGGAGAATTGATGACAGACCAGCACCAGGCGATGTGTAAGCTTATGTAGGAGCCTGCACGATGTGGTGGCTTGTGCAGCCAACTTGGTAATGCCCTGGAGAGCTTGTGCAGATCAGCTTTGTTAAGATGAAGACCCAAGGTCAAATTTTCTTTTTTCTTTTTTTTTGTTTGTTTGTTTGTTTGTTTTTTGTTTTTTTGTTTTTGTTTGTGTGTGTTCAGGGACGAATTTGATTCTTGGTTGCGCTTGCACTGATGGCACTAATAGAATCCACGTTACAAAATGGGCTCTGGCACTGGTCTCCCTGCTGTGACATGAAGACAAATGACGGTATCATGAAACCTCCTGGTAACAGATTATGTGTTCAGTCATGTTTCCTTCTGGTGTCTGTTCTGTCAGAGAAACAAAAGGCTTAAAGTGTAGCAGAGGCCTGGAGGGGTATCATGATTTTAAAAAACAGGACTGTTTCTGAACTCTTAACAAAAATGATACCAACTAATCCAGAAATAATTCTCTGCTTTTTTAAAGATGAGCAAATGTTATAATTGTGTTCTATCAAAGAGATGTATTTACTCAGGTAGAGAAAAAACAGCCCAACAAAACAAACAACAAATCTCCCTTGAGATTCTGGTGGAGAATTTTTTTTTTGATTACTCTTCCTTCCATGTCATCATATCGGATTTTCTTATTACAAAAAAACCCCAAAACAATACGCCCCAAAAAAACCACAAACAAACCCTAAAAAAGGAACAAAGCATCTTTTTAAAGGAAAGTGTTGTAGAGCTAAAGGTAAGCAATTTAAAATAAAAAGAGCATATCTAGTTTTACACTGTTTCATGGTTGATTAGTAAATCATAAATCCATTTAAAAGCCTAAGACAAAAATGACTAAGAAGTTTATGGGCAGTTCACAATAACACTCATGAAGAAATCTGCGGGAAAAACTGCTGGTTATTTTCTCTCCCTTATCTTTTTCCTGAGAAAGAAAGCCAATCTACTTGATGGTCAGTACTTCCAGTTTTTGCAAGGCTAAGGAGTGTCAGTGTTTCAAAGGAAGCAGAGAATATTATATTTCGTTCAGTAGTGGAGCATATTTGCCAGAACTCAGCTCACAGAGGAATATGCTACAGGGCAATGTGGCAGCCAGGAAACAAGCCTGTCAGTCTTTTGCAGAAAGTTATTCTCTGGTCTTATTGATGTACAAACTACAGTTTGAGACATAACTACCCGACCATTTTTCCCAAATTACCTGCATTATTTCAGTAGCTTTAGCAACTGCCAAACAAGGTTTCATAGGCCCTGTTCATCCAGACCCATTTGAGTGACAAATTACTGAACTCTGTTAATGCCATGAAAATTTATGATTACTTTCAATATTTGAACAGATATTGATCCAATAAAAGTTTTATTATATCTTTGAGTCATGCTGCAGAAGGAAATTACCTTTGTAATGATCTTACTCTGTAACCAATGGTTCCAGTACATATTGCACTGAAAACATGTGGAAAGGATGGGCAAGGGAGAAGTCTTTCTCAAAGGAGTGATTTTTATGCAGTATGGCAAGAAATCATCCATCCAATGGATTTCTAATAATATTTAGATCTGTAGAAAGCTGTCAATGCAGCCTCTTGCAGCTTATTAAGCCCTCAATTTCTAATGAGGAGGAAGACCCGGGCAACGGTTGATGGTGGGTTAGTTTTCTTTGCTGAAGGCCTGGAAAAGCTATGACTTCAGGACATTCGGTGGTGTTTCTGAAACCCACAAAGCGACACAAACAATAAACTACCGGTCCTGTTCTGACTGGATTTTTTAGTGTAAATCCTCAGAGGTACTGATGAACACATCATAAACCGCACTTCAGAAATGTACCTCTTTTGAACGTGAAGGGTTTTAAAGAAAAAATATTTGACAAGTTGGATTGAAAAAATCCATAGCCTTAAGCAGTTTTACTTTCTTGGGGGTCAGTTTTAGACTGTTTTCTTCTTAACAGTCATATGGTGAGCTACTATCACATTGAAATACTTTTGCAAAGCTGTACACTATCCTAAATCTGAGGTCTACCCTTAGATCTCAGAAAGCAAAATTGTAAGATGTAGCATCATTGTGCTTGCAAGGCTTGTCCCTAAGGACCATATATCAATAGACATTTGTGATAATAAGACTAAGCTGCTATTTTCCATTGACGTGGGCTAAAGAAATTGGAGCAAGAGAGAAAAATACATTGGGATGATAGTAAAAGCAAATAGATATGAGACAAATGCTCCCAAAGTTAAGAGAATGTCAACTTTCTCTTCTCCCCTCTTGGAGGTCAGGAAAGAAACTTTGTAGGAGGTATGTTATTCTGTAACCGCGGATGGCAGAAATGGTATTACGGGGAACCATGGCAGAGGAAGGGCGTGCATAAAGGTTATATTTGCGGTCTCTTAAGCCGGTCTGAATATTCATCTTGCATTACATGACACTACTGTATGCTAAGACTATTTAATATAGATATGCCAAGTAGTGGATTTCTTAAGCACAAAAGTATTACTGACAACCTTTGTTCCCTGAGTTTGCAGATTCATTTCTGTAACATTTTCCCCTGTGGCCTTCTTACTATAAATCCATGGAATCCTTAAGAAAGCTGGACTTGCTCTGTGAAGATCTTTGAAAACCTCACTCATTTCATCCACATGCTGCAGCTTTGTGAACTCACCGCTTGTACAGTTGCAATTAAGCTCTTTTCTTGTCTAGCTCAAACGTAACTGAGGCATAGCAATAATAGCAAAAAGGCCCTGTGGGTTCCCTGTTATTAACTTCATATTTTGTACCAATACCATGATTAACTTTGCATCTGCCATTAATAACACAGATAAAAATTGCAGGCATTCTTACAAAACATTCTAATTTCACAGGCTCATGAGAATTTACTTCCTTATTATTGCTTTTGTTTCAGAAGTGTTTGCTGTCAGATCTGTGGATTTAGTGTGGGAAAATACCCCTGGCTGTCAATGGTTTGTCATTTGTGCCTGCGTCAACCAAAAGACAAAGCTAGCTAATTTTCCTTAGGATGCAACTGAAGGGGAAACACTGTCAAATTCCATCTGTCTGCAGTTCAGCTGGAAAGAGCAGAAACACCTGCCTGGAGGGATGGAGATGTGCAGCTCTCTGGATCCACAGGGTTGGAGTGCTCTTACTTGGATGCCTAAAACCTGTCAGGTGTAATTTGAAGAGACCTTTTCAAGCCTTCAGAATATGACATCACAACAGATATTTCTAAAAGCCAATCAGATATGAGACTAGTGAAAATTCGGGTGACCTATATGTAATAAGAATTATGCCCAGAAATACCACAAAATAAAATAGCTTCATGTCTAAGCGTGCATGCTGCCTGGATACAATTTTCCAGATCAGGACACTTGATTTTGAAGAAAGCCAAACCTCATTTTGTGGGTGAGGTTGTAGCTCATGACATTCACCATTCCTTTCTGACTTTCCCTGTTTCTGTGACAAATGGAATCTCTGTATCTTGCATTTAAAATTTAATATATAATTTTTGCGGTTAGATGAAGCAAAACCAATGTATTCTTACTCAGTCAAATCTTCATCTCAGTGCCAGCATTCATCTCCGCATTTTTACAGCAACTTACCTAACAGCACGTTCAGTATTTCAAGAGGTTACACATGGGATTTGTTTCAAGGTGTGGACTGGCTGTAAGAAAAGAGGAAGAGTCATAGTTGTCCAGTGATGGGGGAGTCCACAGCAAGTCACTCTGCTCTGTGTGTCCCCCATAGCTGAGGGCAAGGGTCTGTCAAGAGTGGGGAAAGGACATGGCTGATGTCCAATGCTGTTCCCAGCTGATTTGTTAAGAGTGTTGTTAACAGTGTTAAGCTGTTTCTCATCCCAGCAATTATATAAAGCCTCGACACCATTTTTTCTCCCGAACTCTCTTCATTGCTGAACTCTGCTGCAATAGACAGTTCAAGAAGATGAGAATGGCTTATGATGAGCAGAACTGGAGCTTCCTTCAGCTGGGGAAATGCGTGAGTGTCTGTGGCTGGCTTGGCCCGTGAACTGCTCCACACGTTTGAACTTGACATGCATGTTGAAAGGAAAATTGACAAGAAGTGACGGTACAGTGAAAGCAAATAGGCATAGAAAACTTAAAAGATATGAACAAAATTAGGATATTCCGTGATTGGTTTATGGACAGGTCAAATAAATACAAAATGATGCAGGCTGAGACTGCTCTCCTTCAAAGTGAAGGGTTTGCACAGAACAAACAAGAGTCCTCTCTCTCTCCTCCAAAGCAGGATACTTAGAAGCAACTAAGAAATTGCTTTCCAGGATGATGAACTAAATAATGTCTCCCCAAACATGTCTGATAAGCAACTGGCATAAATTGAAAAGCTGAATGAAACTATTTTATTATTATAGATCTACAAAACCTGTAACTCTTTTCCACAGCACTAATAGAAAACAGACAACCTCATTCTCTTGCACTTTGTAAAATAGCGCTTATACGTTTCTTTAACCACAGTCCACCAGCAAGGCTGGACTATTAGCCTGAGACAACATGGGCAAACTGAGCATTTGTCTTCTAAGATACTGAAGACACTTGAGAAATTCTCTGTATGCTTGTATCTCTCTTCTAATTCATTCTTAACACAGGCAGACCCATTCAATTTTCCTTTGTGCCAATAATGTCTTCTCTCTCACCAGAAACAAACCGGGCTTCTCTCTTCCAAGATGAACCTCTTCAGCCTTTCTTTCTTTATGCAACAAATGCTCTTGTATTTGGCTCTGGAACTTCCTTTCCCATCCTAAATGTACCAAAAAATATGGCTTGCTGACAGGTTGGTTAGGAGGATGCACCAGGGAAGCCCCCAGAGCTGTGGATTTCACTCTCATGCCACAGAAGTGTCATGGGCTCCCATCACATAAAAATTACCAGCTCTTGCAGCTCTAATGTCAGGCTCAGATATTCACACGTATCTCATCTTTCTTTCGGTCTGGTGCACCCCATGGCTAGAAGAGCCACCTCCATCATCTCCAGCTTTGCTCACAGCCCAGGGAAGAAGACAATGGTACCTGTGGGGCAAACAGGCCAACCCTGCAGCCAGCTGATGTCCCAGGGCATGGGAGAGGTCAAGACCCTGAATAAAGAGGCCCTCAAGGCTCGCCAGCAGGTGAGAAGCAGGGACAATTTCTTCACCCTCCTCAGGTGGAGATGGTATATGCAGTAGCACAGCTACGGGCCAAAGGGGTCCCTTCGCTTTGATTGGGCCACGCATGAGTGGTGCTCCTCTCTCTGGAGGAGAGCTCGTGGTCAGGCACCAAGGTCAGCAAGCTAAAACACTTATTACCCTTGAGGTTTATATTAATGTGGGGTGGGTCTGCCACCACAGGTTGTACGGTACAGAAAGTAGACATAGTCAGGAAACAGCTATTCCACATCAGGATACACACTTCATCCATTGCTGTGGGGCACAGTCAGTCTTTTCCCTTCCTTCATGGAAGACAATTGGAATCGAGTGCAGCTCTTTAATACAGAAGTCAGGACTGCCATTCTTGTGGGGTGTTGGCATGTTGAGCACCTTCTTGTGGAAAGGCCACTGCATTGCTGTGCTTGTGGTGCGCATTGCAACAAACAAGGAAGGAAAACAGCAGGAACGGGAATCCAGGGAGGGAAAGGACCACTACGGTATGAACATTTCACAGGATGCCAAAGCTGGGCTTTTGGAAGTAAGCTACTTAAAAGTTTCTGGAAGGAGACGGAAAATATAATGTAAGTTTTATTTGTCCGGAGATTTGAGTAAAGTCTCTGAGGAAACATGTTATTATAATTTGAAATTATGTGAGTATTATAAATTACATTATAAATCATCCATTTAAGTCAATATGTTTCCTTTACAGCCATGGGCAGACACATAGGAAGGCATACTCTAAAAACAAGTAAGGGAGAAAGAGCAAAAAAGTGAAATGAATGTAATTCTGCCACTGATATGGTCAATATTTTATACAGCTTCATAAATCTAACTGTCCCAAACTGTCCTTGGTAAAAAAGTGAAACAAATTACTGTCGTCAAGTTCCCTGTAGGTGTTAATGTGTGACATTCCTATGGTCTCCACTCTTTGCACAGTACTGAATCATTCAACTAGAAATGCAACATTACTTTCTTACTTTGCAGCTGACAGGGATTATTGGTTGCCCAGTCAGAATCTGGCAAAATAAAAGGCTTAGAGAAACACCATGTCTCAGTGCTGTTTCTGAAACACAATTTTGCAACCACCATTAAGAAACACTGGACTGAACCTGTCATGCTAGAAAGTCTCAGCCCTAACTTACTGATGTAAAGATCTTGTCTGCTTTTCCAACTGCATTAATAAAGCAAATCTAAAGTTATCTTTTTTTTTACTTAATTTTCTCTCTTCCCATGCTAAGAATGTATGCACTTAAAAAAGCATTTGAGACACACAGCTTGGAAATTCCTTGGCGTATAGTAGACGTTGTCCTTCTGGATGGTAGTTCATTTTTCAGGAAGAGATCTTAGTTTGTAAAACCAATAAAGTATGTGACCAATTTATTATGGTTGAAGATGAGTGAACATGCGGGAATTCATTTTTTATAGGAGCAGAAAGTACCTGATGGAACATGATGACAAGTCCTAGTTGGAGCAAATGCCAAACTCTGGAGAGTATTGCAATTTAATAAAATTGTATTATAGATTTGCTCAAAAGCATTCATAAAGGTGGTTCTTGGGCTTACAGCGAGATTCAGAGTTTGCTGCCTGACTGCAGCTCAAGGATACAAACTACCCTCTTTCCCCAAAGTAGTGAGGTCTTTTGTTGAGGCAATTTAATGTGTAATGACATAGATTAATTTAGAAAGTGTGTCAGCCTTGAATAGAGCCATGAGAAACTACCCAACTACTGAGAGAAAAATAAAGAAATTAATTATTTATTAAAAAAAACCTCCAGGAGTGTCAGTAATCTAAATGTCCTTTTACTTGTTTCTGTAACTCAGAGGCCATGCTAGTGCGTTCATGACATATGCCAGTACTCAGGGATTTGCATCACCTAAATCACTGCTGTAGACTTGGGTTAGTTACTGCCTCTTACTGATAGTCACTGTGAAGAGGCTGAAAACTGAGACTTTGGGTGACGATCCTGATCTGCAGTCCTAGTTCTTGTGTCACTTTCCCTGGTAACTCCAGCGAAGGTTAAACCTAATGGCTGAGTGCAATGCAGAATAGCACGCTGCTGCGGCAGCGGTTGTAGCTGTAAGAGGAGATAAGCACCAGAGAAAAATCCGTAGGTCTATTAATTATATTTCCTGAATTTTCTGAAAATATTCTCTTTCTTAAAAATTTCTGAAAACAGACATAAATAGGAAGAAAACATTTTCATGAGTCTCTTTAAAAATAACCAGACTGATTTTCTGTAGTGACACAGTAACACTAAGATCAGTCTGTCCTGGCAAAAGTTTGTATTTTAATTAAAAGGGGCATCATGTGTGAACTCTTCCTTGCTGAATACACTCTAACCAAAATTCTTTCTATAGACAGTAAATTTAACATGTTAAATGTCACAGTAACTAAGGCCCTCTGGAATGAGAGCCAGACTATGACAAAAGTCAGCATAACTCATATTGATGTTATCTTGTTATTTTATGCAACAGCATTCTAAAGAGAATGAAGGACCTTCATTTAACTGCAAAGAAAAAACGTTCCATCTTGGTAAGACCGAGAAAAAAAAATGTCTTCAATTCATTAAGCTGTGTTGGATATTAAAGCTATTTTTCACTACATTTTAAAATAATAGTTTATTTGCTTTCAGCTGATTGTCACATTTTCTTTCCATTTGCAGCAGTTATTTGCTAAATTTCTGCAACAATGGACGAGGGCTGAGGATTATAATGGATTGTGCTATTTATGTTGCGTATTTTACATACAGACACAGATGCACATGTACAAACATAGAAAATGTTCCATAGACCCCCTGTACTTGGCAGAAGGAAAGCTCTTACTTCCAGAGTTTCTCTGGGTGAAGAGAGCTCGCTCACCCCTGGCAGGTCGTTTGTGGAAGCAGAGGATCTGTGAGCTCACAGTGGGACAGAAGAGAGGACGATGCCTCTTTTTTTATTTAATTTCAAGGCACAATGATTGGAGTTTATCTGCAGCTCTTCAGTAACTGAATCAAGACTGGGTAAAAGCAGAACACAAACAAAAAACCCCTTAAATACTAAGTAATGTCAAAATACTTCTGTAATCGTATGCTCTTGCTGCATGGATTCTCTAAAACATAGCACGCTCCTGCCTTCATCACCACATATTCCTGGTGTATTTAAATATTCTCTGGTTGGCTGAAGACCCACCACTTTGCAGCGACTATAATGAGGAATGATAATCCACTGGTGAAAATAGCCTTGTCTCAGGCTGCACTCCAATAGGGAAGGACATGTCAAGGGCAAGGCATCAGCATGCTGTTTACTGAGATCTTCTTTGGAGTGAATCTCTGCATTGTAGCTGGTGATTGTGGGCATATTATTGAACCTCAGTTGTCCTCTCACCAAACAGCTAAGAATAGATTTGGCTATAACAAAATAAAATTTTGCCAATCAGTATTCTTAGTTTGCTCCAGTATGGAAAGTTACATGAAAAAAACCCAAAAAACCCAAACCCAAACCCTACCACTATTGCTTGTAAAGCTCAGTAGCAGGGATTGGCCAGACTGACCAGGAAACAAATGGTCCCAGCTTTCTCTGGGTGCGAACCACCTTTTTGTTTGGGGTCGTGCGCCAGCCCTCTGCTGTTGGAGGCTGGGGTCCCCAAAGCTAAGACCAAGGGGATTTGAGAACAACAGATGCTTGTGCCAGTCCCCTACAGAGACCTGGGCTCTGCTCTGCAACGCAGCTCAATGGGGACTTTCCTATAGGCATGTCATCACAGAGCCTGAAAACTCCCCAGACCTTCAGAAACTTTTCAAAGCCCCGGTGCAAGTGTGTGCCCAACATCAGAGATGAGAACTGATTCTCAGAGCTTTGCATTCACAGGACTTTTTGCAGCAAATTTAACTTTACATGAACTGAGTGCACTGCTCTCCTCTTTTGACATGTTCTTTTGAAGATATCTGATAGTGCAGGGGAATGTAAATCATTCATGGGGAACTAAAAATATTGGTGATATGTTGTGATGTTTTCCCCTTGGTCTCAAATGTTTATCAGCTATACAGTTCGCTTTGCTGCTCTTGAGGATTTTAAATTTAAAACAAGGAAGTGAAATCCAGTCAACATTTCCTTAAGGATGTACCTGCTTTTCCCAGATGCAAAGGTAACATCTGAAGCATGAATAATCTGTTTTACTGAATTAACATGCAGCAATGAGATCTAGGTTTGGGCTTTGACTTCAGCTTAATTATCTGGTGGCATTTCAGAGATCATCCGTTCCACCAGCATCTCCTCTCCAGATGTTATATAACTGCATTTCAAGGACTGTGCTCTGCTTTCGGGTTAATACCAGTGTATCTGAGAGCAATTTTCTTCACTGGGTTGACTGCTGATTTACCTCAATGTAACACCAAAAACAGATTGTGGCTTCTACGTACGTGATCTTTTCTTTCTCATATTTTGGTGATAAAACACATACAGGGATTCCAAGTAGATATCTGGGGAATGACTGGGGAACTGTGTAGCTTGGGAGAGAGATATACAATAAATTGCAAGTGCCTGGGATTTTTTGTTTTTTGGTTTTGGGGCTTTTTTGTTGTTGTTTTTGTTTTTGTTTTTTCTGTATAACTCACAGGAAAAGATTTTTATTACATTCTAAGCTACTCTTGTCCAGGAAACTGTTCATAAAATAATTCACTTGGCATATTTGTCAATGCAAATACACAACGGCTTTGCACCACGAGGGTGGGTTGGTCAGGAAAGCAAATACATTCCAACAGTGCCTTTGCAAGGCATCTCCTCTGCCCTGACACCTGACCCAGTAGCCTGTGGAAGAGGAGTCCAAGGAGAGTTTCTCGGATTTTGATAACCTCCTTGGTTCCTGATGGTACCACCAACAAGGAATTTGTGCAGCTAGCCCTAGAGTTCCTTTGAGAAGAGGGTCTCTAAACAGCTTTGGTCCTGCTGTAGTGAGTTGTTCAGTGCTGTCCCCAGGTTGAATGACAGCTGTCTACCTGATTAATTTCTGCTGGTTTGGACAGGGAGTAGGCTAGGATCATGGCATTCATCTCACACAACTCTAGGTGCTGCCCGACCTTTTTTGTAATCTAGTTGCTCACATGTTAGTCCTAAAGTATCACATCCTTATAGTCCTGCAGTCCTGGTAGCACCCCGCTCTTCAAAAACACCTCCACGCATCCATTTTCTCTTCTGTCAATTTAAGCATCCTGCCTGGATTATTTTGTCCTAGAACACAGTTTCTCCCTCCAAATAGAAAAATAATGTGGCACTGGAGAAGTACAGCTGAACTCTTCAGACACCACGTGCAAACACTCTCGGGGATGTATTTGCCACACCATTCAACGAGGCTGGACTCATGTACCAGTTTTAAACATCTGGAAAAGCTGTCAGCTGTGTGCATGTACTTTGGCACTCTAAGGCACAGGTTTCAGTTTGTTCTTTTCCAGGCCTTTCTAGCTGACCATTTAATCCTTCCATAAGCAGAGTAGGCTTGTCAAAGCTGAAGTTTTCCTATAGCTGCAGGATATTTCCTGGACAAAACCTGACAGATAGACATGCCTAAAAATCATAGATTCATTTATTAATACATTTATTGATCTAAATCTCTCCCAATTAGGAGGTAGAGGTGAATAAGTTTATAACAAGCAATTGCTGTTATGACATTCTCCTTTTGAATACCATCTGAACTGGGCAAATGCTGAATTGAGAAGGGACAAACTGCAGTCTGTGGTGGACATGCAAGTGTGGAGCTGATGCCTCTGAGAGCTGAAGGCACTATGACTCCATGATACCCTTCAGAAGATGTATCTTCCCAGTGTATTTTCAATGGAAATTGTCTAAAAAGGTGCTTTGGGAGGGAAGTGTTACCTTGTCTATGTGACTGATGAAAATGACCTAGAATTTATAATGCTCCCTCTTATAAATTACAACCAAACATGGCACAGTGTTAAGTCACACTGCTTGAAGTCCTTTACAAATGGGTTCTTCACTAATACCTTGGCGATGCTACTTCCTTGACAGACAATGGAGCAATTAGACAATTTATCCCACTGATAAGCCACTGACTCACCCTCTCGGAAGGCTTGTCCCCCCCCATGACCTGTAGAGGAAGCTTGTGACAAGAAAAACCTTAACTTGAGCATCCAGATTAAAGGACTAAAATGAGATAGGATGTTTTCCAGTGTATTGTCTTTTCAGAGANAAAAAAAAAAAAAAAGGAAAGAAAAAGAGAAGATGCATAGCTAACATCCAAGACAAAATTTAAAACTTTACATTTTACAGGAACATCTCTGAACTCAAAGCACTGATAATCCCCCAGGATCTGGCAATCCCATAGTTCTCAGGGTATTGCTGTTGATCAGTTCACTCAAATAATACAAACTGGTCTCTATCTTTACAGCAAAGAAAAACTGCTGAGCAGACTGCATAAAGTCTGTCTTTTAATTGGACTAGTGACTGGAGGCTAGTGCAGGAAAAAGAAATGTATGTGTTAGAGTAACCCCAGGATTAAAAGCTCATTGTTTGAGGAATGGATACAGGAGCTACAGGAAATTGTTTCTGATTTCTGCTATGCTATGTATTGTATCTGTAAACAAGCCTTCTCTGGGAATAAAAAAACCCTGAACTGTATCGTTCCTCAGAGAGCTTTTGAATGCTTTAGCAATGTCATTGGAATGAACCTAGGGATAAGTCACATCTCTCAGGAGACTGAGTTGTGCCATGGAAGGAGAAACATTACCATCATTTATCTGGTAGTGGTATGGGAACCAGCTCCTGCTGGCACTGCAGGAACCCAGCATTTTTCAGCTCAGACCCTTTGCGCTTTTCTGGTGTAGGCATCCCTTAGCTTGGGTTGCTGAACCTGACTGTACCAGCAGGCCAGTAAATCAGTCTGTCTGAAACTGTCCATGTCACGCACTGAAACAAATGGCAGTGCTGGGCTGGCCAGGCTGATCCTAACTGGGTAAATCAATATCACTGCTGCAAGTCGGTGTGTCATGCTGCACTGATGAAAGGCATGACCTTCCCTTTGTCCAAATCCTGCCGGTGAGAGGCTCTTGTGCCAAAGCAGTGTGGAAAGGAGTTGAGTTCATGCTTCAAGGTACAAACATTGTTTGAATTTAGTGTAGATGTGACCTAATGACCGTTTCGAGAAATATGAATTTTTTCAGAAGTTGGGTAGAGATTCACAGAACTAACCCTTACCTTTCACTGATCAGATACTGCCATGTGTACTACTGACATGCTGACAGAAAAAAAAGGGGTGCAGAAAACTAGTGTTGGAATAAAACATTATTAATATTTATCAACTCTGTAATCTTGGGTGCAAAATAAGAAACTAGCAGGAGTTTAAGCATCAATTCTCCAAAATGGTCCTTTTGTCTGAGGACTAACTAACATCACAAAAATCTGACAATACAAAAATCTTTGACCCAATCCTCCAAAGTATTGAGCTGCCTTACTTTTATGTCATTGGTGACTTCACTGGGTCCTGCAGACTTCTGTGGGAGTCCTTTACATAATGAAGGCCTAGGTGCATGAATTTCTTTGGAAGTTTGGAAATGCTTTCTTGTTTTTATTGTTTTGGTTTTATACGATCAATTTGCTTCCACCTGCCCTTAGTATTTGCAGTAACATATTCACTACTGGCATTGACTTGCATATATTCATTTTTTTTAAGCGCTGAAAGCTGGCATCTTTTGCTGTCGGCTTGTGGGAAACCAACTCAAATGAGAGTGTTTAAAAGAAAAGCATTTACAGTGGTATCATTAAAGAAGTTGTGGCTGCATATATATAGCTATATTTCATTTTTGAAATAATTATTTCTGTTCCCCCTCAATACCTAATAATTTAAAATAGCAGGGGTCAGACAATACCTATTATTCAAAAAAAACCCACACCACATCAAAATTACTGCTGTTAGCAAAAACTCAGCACTTTTCACCAATTTATTTGTAGGATGTTATGAATTGGTGGGAAATTCCCCTCAGTCAGCTTTAACTGTCTCATATTCCATTACAGCACAGTATACAACATTGGCAGAGCTCCAAAGGACCCCTTTGGATAGAAAACAAAAGCTATTTCCACATGATGTAGCTGTTGCAAAACTGATGGGATGAGCAAAATAAGAAGCGAGTGGGAAGGATGTGAACAGTCTTGTCCTGACTGTCTAATGGAGGCTTCCACCTTCAATCAATTTAGTGAAAAGGCTCCCTCCGTGCCTGTTTCATTTTAACTTTTGACATAGGCATGTTCTTCTACAAAGCATACCCAAGTCCACTAGGTGTTTCTTCAGCAAGATCAATCCATGATTCACACTATGGTTCTGGCAGAAACTTGGGCCTTTCCCTTCCTGAGCGGTTTCCGCCTCAGCTCTGCCCTCTGGCATCCTTCACATCTTTCTCTGACTCCTGGTGCTGGGCTAGCCCTGACTGCTGGGCTGGATGTGGCCCCTGAAATTTCTTACAAAAGTTTTGTTTACATGTCCCCAGGAAAAAGAGAGAACTAAGATAAAAATGAAGGGGATGGACAAAATAAAAGAGAACACAGTGTATTTTCTACCATCCTCTGTAAGAGCTTTCTTTCCCCAAATGACAATTCTTCCTGCGGTCAAGTGTCATGTTTAGATATATTCAGATTAAAAGAAGACAGAGGAGAATAATGAACAACTTGGCAACCTAACCAGACACAGCTTAGTCTTAGCAAAACGGATGGAAAATCACTCAACATTTATAAGGAGTGGGAGAGGAAAGGGGGAGCAAAGGGGAATGAAGTCAGCGAATCAGTCTTCCAAATATAAAAGCTCTGCAGTGGTTCTTGACTAAATCTTGTTTTGCTGATCGGATTCAATCAATATGAGCAAAGTCCTCCCAAGCCTGTACACATGAATTAAAAAGCTGGTTTTCTTTCATAAAGGTAAGTGCTCTAGTCCAGCTAATCAAGCTGTTCTGAAACTCTTGAGACACATCAGCTGCTCGCTGGTCCAATGCCAGGTTTGTTCATCGTGGGTCTAGCACACGGTGGGTAGGAGCTCGCCTGACTCACTGACCTGCCGTTCGGGAGCTCTCAGAGTCGGGCCAGTGAGCATTACAGCCTGCAAGAGGAGCTCAGCAAAGCTCCAATCCTAACCACCTGTACATGATGGGAGACAAATAATGAATTAAGGAATTATTTCTACCTTTCTTTCTTAATGGCTGGATCAGCAATCATGCTCAAACTAGAGGCATGAAAAAACACACTGTACAAAAATAAATTCTCTTCTTGGAAGTCAAACTTTAGGGGAAGCTCATCACTCTATCGTATGGAAATTTGTCCTCATTTCTTTGTCACCTCTTTGATGGCCACTTTTCACCTCCAGACATTAGACTTTCACTGTATACTCTGTATATCACTGTCCTGTGATTAAAGTGTCACGTAAAAGCAGATGATTTAATCTGTACCATCTGGACTGAAAAATCTAAGCACAGTGGGCTTAAAATTCCTTTATTACACGCTGAAGATGGATATTCGGCAGCCTGAACAGTATTTCTAGTGTAACATTCATTTAATGTTCGTAAGTAAAAGCCACCATGATATATTAAGTTTATGAGTGCAGCAGAAGAAATAGCACATGGAATTAATCTGGTCTTGTTATCCTGGTTGTTTGTTTTATTTGCTATTTAGCTCACAATAGCACCCTGTCAAGAAAAATGCCCAATCTTGGATGGACGGACATCTACAAGATGTAGATCCTTCTGGTCTACAGGTTCACAAGCCAGTCAGAATAAAATGCAGTAAGAGTGTGGAGCTTTGCAACGTGCACCTTTTTAGCGACAGGAGAGTTTGAAATCCAACTTTAAACCTATGCCTGCTCAACTGGCTTCCTGGGATTGAGTTGTGATTTATCATAACTTTAATAGTCACAATCAACAAAACTAAGGTTTTGTAGCTGAGGGAACAGCATTTTGGCACCTCCACCCATGAATTATTACCTATGCTTTAACTATAGGATTCTTTCTGCTTCTGCTTCCACGTTTTATATTCCATCTATGTTATATTCCATCTGCTCCATCCACTGAAGGATGAGCCAGTATTTCTTGTGACGTTGAAAATCTCAGGAAATCTTGTTTTTTTCCAAAGAAGATGTATTAGAACAATAGTTTGTTGGAATTTTGGTTGTGGTTATTGTACGGAAATATTCATGCTTGGAAAAGAATCTTGTTTTAAAAGTCTGAATTAGTCAGTCACCTTTATCAAGGTCCCTTTACATTCAAAATGTCCTTGCTGTTCAAGCTGATAAAACGGGATCAGATAGAGAAGCTAGCCTCTATGTACTACTTTTTATCTTGGGTATGATCCATGAAACTGTGCACTTTATCCCATTTGACTTCTAAAACTGATTGAAAAAACTTCTTGAAATACCTTATCACGCCAACACTGCACAGAAGTAAACAGTGTAGCTAGCATAAAAACTTTTCCTTTCAACTGTCTTACATTCATGTCTTTTTTTTATATAGAAGGATGAACAGAAGAAATCTGAGGAAGTAAGCCATTTCTGTGTATTTTTTTAAATAAAAGGCCACGCAATCATGAGTAACATTACATTGCTTTGATGTTGTGTGGTCTTGCAAGTCCCCAAAGTCCTCCTTTGAGCCATGAAGCCTGTCCAAATAAATAACATAAAACCACTTTCTATTTTGTGATGGTCCGTTTTGTTGGGATACATGAGTAGGACACAGAAGTGGAATAAATATATTAGATTCGCTTTGTGGGCTTTAGGACATTGTACAGGCTGTACAATCTTCATTAATTAAGAGACAATTTTTACTCATAGACAAATTTTCTTTTCTTACTTTTGGCATCATTGTGGAGCTGAGTAATTTCCAGGCTAAGATGAAAGGGGAGCTTGGTTTCGTTTTGGAGATGGACTTCATTTTCTTTAGAGATTACACTCCAAACTGTTAGACTCTGTGAAAAAAATCGGTCTTTTTCAAATGGTAGATGAAATGTTAGTAATTTCCCTATTTTTTTTCAGATTTACACCTATGTCTGACACTATCAGAAAGTCTGAGAGGAGATTTACCTGGAAGGGAAGTTTCATTAAAGCTGAAAAGAGTCTATCACATGTGTGAACATAAACCCACCTAATTTAAATGTATCAGACTGCCCCAAAGACTTAAGAATATGAGGAAAGAAAGACTGGCCTCTGTTCTTATCTGCTGATGGTCTGATAGCTATAGATCCCATATAACTAGACATGAGGACTTCGTTCTGCCCAGCTTGGCTGAATGTCAAATCCACAAGGCAGGAGACAGTCTCCCTCTTAAGAGCCTGTGACCCCCTCTCAGTGGCAGTTTTGCAGCTGCCAGGCTTCCCTTGGAAAGATTTCCTCCCCCATGAGATCCCATTGCAGGCAGCAAAACTTTTATGGAAAATCTGAGCTCATCTCCTGATTTCTGGCAAAAGGCTCTACCTGAAAGTGCTGCACAAAATGGCAGAAGTTCGCTTGCCTAAGCTTAAGCCTGAATTGCAACAGTGAATTCTACTCATCGCATTTATAGGGTTATTTCTATGATTCTGTTTTGTCACCAAACATTAAAAGAGTCTGTAGGTATGGAGAACCCAGAGCTATGAAGGTAAATTATCAGCCAATCCCTGACTTCATGGTGAAACTTTGTTGCAAGTTAAATTTTGTTTTAAATATTTTCTGCTTAGCTGAACTGAAATATAGATCATGCCATTTTTCTACTCTTTTGTACAGGTTCTGTGGCTTGAACTGGTATTCTGCATTATCATAAACAAAATGTTGTTAAAATTTTTCACCTTTAATTCATCTCAGAATCTGATGAGTTACTCCCTGTAAAATATCTGTGTAAATAATATTATGACATAAGGAATCAAGTGAGACGTAGTGTTGGGGTGATATTGGGAGGTCAAACTTATCTTCTGTCATGGAGACTGCACCTGTTAAAAAGTGGTGGAACATCTGTTGAAACTGTGCTATTATTCTGTGAGATTTCTGTGAGGGGAGGGAAAGGACCAAAAAAAATGCAGGAATGGGATGCCTGGCAGTTACAACCTTCAGCTCCATTGACTATGAAGAATCAGTTTAGAACAAATGGAGTAAACAAAACACAAGACTAAATTAGATTAATACTCCTTGCATTTTTTAGAAGCAAGAGTAGTTTAGGGGACCTGAGAAATCTAAGCAGAAATAATTAGAGTTCTGTTAAGAGCTAGTGTTTAATTATGGCTGACAAGAACTTAATTATTTAATCAAATAAGGTTTTATTACTAATGCATCTATCTTTAGAACACTGTGACAGAAGGAGAAGATTTTCAAAGATGCTTCTACAAAAATGTAGGCTGACAAGTTCCAAATATGACAATCCAAGAAGTTTGATGTAAGCTGTTGACTTTTTTTTTTCTTCTTACTACAAAAGGATTTGCTTATGAAGCACTTGGCCTTTAGCAAAACCTTAAATAACTTTGGCTTCACTTTTCTTGTTAAGAGTAGTATTGGAACAAATTAGATACGATACTGTGTGAAGAGTGATGAGCAGGCAAATGGAGCGTGCAAATGTGATAATTCTTGAAGAATAGTTTTGGGATTTTAAGAAATTGACCTTTTTGCACTTAAAGAAAATTAGCTGACACACAAAATGAAGGGGTTAATAATATGCATACTTAGAACCACCCATTAGCGTAATAAGACTTACATGCTCATATCAAATGGAGAAATGATCCTACATTTCTTTAGAGGTAAAAAAGGTCAGCCTTGAACACCCATAGCCACCGACACCCACACCCATAGCTTGTGGTATCTTGCTTCCAATGATAGTTAAACAATAACAATGGGATCACTGAAAGAAAATGATGAGTGCTCACAAAAGGCCTTTCTCTAAGCAAAACAAAGTCACCAGCTGGATTAGAGGGAATGAATTCTACTGTGCCTGTGATTGCTGCTTGAGGCACCGAAGCATCAGAGTTCTGAAAGATTCTGTTGCTTTTGCAAATTCACAGGAAAAAAATCCAACCCAAACTCAGCTGACTGGCAACTGCCCCAAGACTATTATGATTAATTAGGTTTCAAATTAGCAAGACAGTGAGTTACATCTTCTGGAGGGCTTAAGTGAGGGCATGCAGTTGTAGCACAGAAGCTGTACAGAACAGACAGGAATCAACTGCAGGTGGTGCTGGTATGCTCTTTGCACTGGTTGATTTGACTCTTCTTGCCCCTGTACAGTGGCTTCCTCAATCATGCTTCTGAAATACCAAGATTAGAAATAGGAAGTTAGGAAATATTTGTCACATCCACAAAATGACAGTTTTGTAAAACACACAATCAGCTCACTTATTACCGTGGATCTCAAAAACATAATAAAGCTGATCTTACATCTTGCTCTACTATAAATCCTGAGCTTGACGTCAAGGAAATTCAGGGTAACTTAAAGGTTGAAAGTGCCTGCCTGTAAAAAAGTAGTGACTTCAGCAGATCCTCTCCCAGCTGCATTGCTGCAGATGGAAAGATTGTCTCTTTCTTGTCTGCTGGGATAGATTTCTTTAAATATCAAAAATGTGGATAATGTGCAATGAACATTAACTATCTAGTGGAAACATCTAGAACAAAGAAGGGAAACGTATTACTCCTGTTTACTCCTTCAAAAATTAAGGGAAAATACCAGAGGAGAAATAAAGCCTATCAAAGTATATCAAGAAGATTACAGAAGAAAAATATATACTCTATAAATTTCTTGCACAGTTAAGCAAGTAGATCTTGCCAATTGCACTTGATTTAGTACAATTTTTTAATCTGTTTTTTAGATAAAATTTTGTCATCCAAAACCAAGCAGCTTCTTCCAGTGCTACCAGTTTATGAAAAATTGTTCTCTTAGTGACATTCAAGTTGTGGTAAGATGTTTGAGTCTGACATGGATTTCTTTTATCTATAGAACACATATAAGTCATTGCTGTACCAAAAAGAAACCATCTCCTTGTAATACATGAAATTTAAAGTTAAATATAACAATTAGTGCTGGCAAGAGGAAAACTCTTATCTCTCATATCAAGGTTTTAATTTTCTTTTTTGATATGTGTATGTCTCTTTCCTAAGAGCAGTCTGACCATCATCATTGGTAGAAGCAGCTGGTGAGTTATCTTACTCTTCTACTATTAGTTGAAATCGAAAAGTACAGTTTAAAATTTTGTAAGGAATTCCTTTATTTCTTTTCTTAGGATATGGAAATTAAACAAATAATTCTCAAAAAGAGAGAAAAATATTTAATAAAATTGAAATGACTGAATTACCACAAATTGCTCGAACAAGCATTGTCTTAATTTGGGACACAGGGGCATAGTATGAAAGATAATGATGATGACACAAAACTGGGAGTGGTGGCTAACACACCAGAAGGCTGCGCTGCCATACAACGAGACCTGGACAGACTAGAGTGTTGGGCATAGAGGAACATAATGAAGTTCAACAAGGACAAGTATAGGGTCCTGCACCTGGGGAGGAATAACCCCATGCACCAATACAGGTTAGAGGTTGACCTACTGGAGAGCAGCTTTGCAGAGAGGGACCTGGGAGTCCTGGTGGACAACAAGTTGACCATGAGCCAGCAATGTGCCCTTGTGGCCAAGAAGGCCAATGGCATCCTGGGGTGCATCAGAAAGAGTGTGTCCATGGGGTCAAGGGACGTCATCCTCCCCCTCTACTCTGCCCTGGTGAGGCCACATCTGGAGTACTGTGTCCAGTTCTGGGCTCCGCAGTTTAAGAAGGACAGGGAACTGCTGGAGAGGATACAATGGTGCGCAGTGGTAGGACAAGAGGTAAGGGGCACAAATTTGAACATAGGAAGTTCCATCTAAACATGAGGAAGATCTTCTTGACTTTGAGGATGGCAGGGCACTGGAACAGGCTGACCAGAAGGGTGATGGAGTCTCCGACTCTGGACACATTCAAAACATGCCTGGACACCATCCTGTGCAACCTGCTGTAGGTGAACCTACTCTGGCAGGGGGGTTGTACTGGGTGATGCCCAGAGGTCCCTTTCAACACTAGTGATTCTGTGATTCTGTGATTCATCCTACCCGGTGGAGGGTTTTCTATTCTGTTTAGTCTGGTGCAGCCTGGTAGTTGGGTATAAATAACATTGACTTTGCTAGTAACAGCCAAAACAGCCAAACAAAAACTTTGTACTAACCCTGAAGGTGCTCAGGATTGAGGCTTAATTCATCAGACTGACTTTTCCTGAACTTGCCATGACTTGCCTTGAGCTTTGTTTTAGCTAAACAAGCAATTTTCTAATAACCAGGTGACTACATCTGGTTTGTTTCTCTTTCACACAGCCTTGTACAATTATGTGGTATAACTATTGTTCTTAATACTGAATTAGTTCTAAGTAAGTATGCCATGTAGAACGAAATATCTATGACCCCAGCATAAAGGCGTGGTGTGGAGGAGTACACAGGCATGGTGGTAGCTGCGGCCTTGAAAGTGGGGACACAGGATGCTGCATAGAGGAGCAAAGAAGTACGGGACGATAATGGAGGGGGCACAGGATGACACTGGCAAAGCAGTTTCAGAGCTAACAACCAGAACCAGGCAGCTGATGTGTGTAAAATACAACGTATATAGTAAACGCAGATATAATGTGGAATTACAGACCAATGAAGAAAAAGCAAGCTTCATGTTGTGTTAATAAGCATATAAAAGAAGAACCAAGTGGTCTCAGGACTGAAGAGGAAGAAACCATGAACATCATACTCATGGCAAAGGACTGGGGGTACCAATGATCGTAGAGTCATAGAGCCATGGAGTGTTAGCGATTGGAAGGGACTTCTGAAGATCATCTAGTCCAACCCCGCTGCCAGAGCAGGTCCACCTACAGCAGGTTGCACAAGATGGCATCCAGGCGGGTTTTGAAAGTCTCCAGAGTAGGAGTCTCCACCATCTCTCTGGGCAGTCTGTGCCAGTGCTCTGCCACCCTCAAAGTCAGGAAGTTCCTCCTCATGTTTAGATGGAACTTCCTATATTCAAGAATGACATTAACAAGAAAGTCTTGGCTTTGCATATAAGGTATGTTCCTTTTGCCTATAACAGGATTTTTAGATCTATAACAGAGTACTATTACCACTTTGGTATTTACTTCAACATACAACATATTAACAATTACAATGACAGCATCTGTAAAACATATTAATGGCTTCCTGGCTTGCAAGAAAACAAGCATTCATCCACTGCCTTTCTCATCTTAGCATTCCTAAAAGTTGTGGATTTGAGTAGAAACATTGTCTCTGTATAGGCAGAACATGAAAATAGTCGCTCTTCATGATGGAAAAAAATCTCCATATCTATAAGATGAAAGAGTGATATCCAGGTGATCATTTCATGTTTTTCTGTTGCTGTGACCTTCATTAATGGATGTGGAGTGAAGCACAGTTCCCCTCTGTTTACATTTTACACCTTAGAAATGCTTAATTGGGAGGCGGAGTTTATGACCACTGACCTGTAAGTTTCCTTCAGCAGTAAAACCATCACTGGGGACCAGCTGCTCTGCAGATTTATTCACAAGTGTCCTGACAATGGTGAAGCATGTCTCAACCAAGCACAAGGTCTAACTACTAAAGCTGCACTACTTCATTGACCCAATGCCTGTTACTTCAGGATACAATAGATGTCAAAGCCATCCATGCAGTGACAGCATATATCTCACGTGCATGCACCCCATTGTTATTTTCTGTTCATTTCAATCCAATGCATCGAGAACACTTTGCTATAGATAAGCCGAATTAGCTCAGTGTGGCTCATGAGATCTTCCTATAGACAATCAAAAATGGGCCCAACCCCAGTGCCAGTCCAGCTGTTGCTCACCATGCTGATGAGCAGCACCCTAAGGATCACCATCCTAAGGATCCTAAGCAAGCATGCAGAACTCAACCCAGTTATGGGCAGAGTTTAACACGAAATTTAAAAATGGCTTATGACCACCATGAATTGGTCACCCCTGCTTGGAGAACCAAAATAATATTTCAACAATTGAAAAAAATACACTCAAAATGAAATGTTTGTGGCCGTTAGCTGGCAGAAAGGGAAAGCAGTTTTTAAACCTTGTCTTTATTCTGCCCCTGGTGAGTTGACAATTTCAATGTTTTTTGCAATATCAGTACCTCAGCGAAGTGCCTTCCAAGTGAAGGAGGAAGCTGAAGACCTTTGGAGATATTAAACGTTTCTAGAGAGTATTAGATATTTGGATCTAAAATACAAAATCAGTAACATTTTAAGTATGAAATAAGTGTGCAGAAAAGACTTACTTTTAAGAGTGAAACAAGGTATAACTCTCAAGCCCTGTTTGGTTCATAAAATAGAATATGTAAGTTTGATGGTTTTCAGTCTAAAATTCACTTTGAGCCTAGTATATAGAATCGTTTTGCAGCTCAAAGGCAGATGACAAAAAACCCTGCATGACTTTGTTTATATTATATCTAATCACAGCCATAACAATTCAGTCTTTTCACTTACGTCTAATATTACCCATGCGGTAGCTGAAACTGCTTGGACACAGATATGCATGGAAAATTGTGACCTGTGGATAAGTGAACTACCAAGCACTTTGGAACTATTGTTTAAAAAAGTATCAGTCAAGTGACTACAGTGTGTCCCTCACTGTGTGTTAGGCTGGAGAATGCTCACTCAATGATGTTTGCTTTCATCTAGTATGGAGCTCCTGGGTTCTGTCACGCAAACATTTCTCATTTCATGACTCACTGGTCTGATGCACCACAAAAGCCCCTTTGGAGATGTTACGGTTGATCATTTCCATCTGCCTTCCATACATGCGCAAACTCCACAGCTGCCACTTACTAAAATCTGTATGGTATTTTAGATAAATACAGTATCAGCTTAATAAAACTACAGGAAATTTCTGTAATTTCATCCTTGTTTGTTGTACAAGTTCTAACACCTCTGAGCCCTACTGGGAGTCAAATAACTAATTCTCCTTTAAAAATTTTTGCTTTTGTGCTGGTTAGTACTTGCTTTTCCTTTGGGGACATTCATCAAGGACTGCACAATTGAAGACACTGAAAGAAATGTAAAATTCAGGACCTTACATAATGACAAAGTAGTAGCTGGTTAGCATCATGCAACGCTTTTGTCTGTGATGCACTTTGTCGTGGGTTGGACTGGATTGGCCCAAGCAAGCGGAGCGACAGATGTTCCCTCTCTCCTGCTGAGCAGGAGAGAGAGAAGAAGAGAGACTAGTTTAGTAAGAACTAAACTACTTTAATGAAATATAAAGAATAAAATAACAAAAAGAAAATAATGAAATATATACAAAACCCTATCAAGCTCCCAGGATGACAGTCACGTCACCAGCAGGCACTGGGGAAGTCCCAGACTGGACTCAGCAAGGGAAGGGAACTGAATTCAGGAACACATGGGTCGGGATCAAAGGCAGACGAACCGATGGAGTCCTCCTCGGACGCTGACCATTGAAGAAGGAAGGCCAGAGCAAGAGCAAGAAGGCTGACCCTTTGATCCCTCAACTTTTATACTGAGCATGACACAGATGGGATGGAATACACTGTTTGCTCAGTTTTGGGTCACCTGTCCTGTCTGCTCCTCCCCACAGGTGGGACCCCTCTATGCTTTTCCGCTTCTGACCCTCCAACAGGGCAAATAACAAAGTTGTCTGCCCTTGGTCATTATAGCAATAAGTATAAGCAAGGGCCTCTCTGCATACCGTGCCTTGGCATCAGCTATAAACATGGGTCTTATCGCTCTGAGAAAGAACAGTTTTCTGCACAATCTGCTACTAATTTCAGCAGTTAGAAGAGGCCTAGTTAGAAAGCAGAGTTACTGAACAAAATTGGTCCTGTTTTACCTCAAACCAGGACAACATTATATACTATTTAATAGTCCTGTCATCCTGACATGTTTTAAGAACAATGACTGTATATTATTTTAATATGGAGATCTTTTCATTTCACCCATGCCTTTATAAATTGCAGAGTCTACCACCACGAGCCAAATCCCAGAAACCTTACAGCTTTTTTTGATAGCAGCTACATGCTGTCCCTTTGCAGTTAGAATGACTTTTATTTCTTAGAGAAAAAAAAGAACAAGTTGCATTTTGTAATATAGCATGTCATACTCTTATGAGACAACCAGCCATAACATCAGAAATGACCTACATGAAAGGCACTGACCTCAGTGGATAAAAACCCAGCCAAATTCCACATCTGAATCACTTTCAAGAAGTGCTCTTCAGGGCAGTGGTGTAAGCCAGCCTGCTACGTGGATACTGCGTCCGTGGTGTTGCAGCCATGAGTGGCATTTCAGTTGTCACATGTAGACATCTGGCTTGCAGGATGGCTTCTGGGTCCCGTGCAGGTTAATCACCCAGGGTCCTTCCCTGAAATGGGATGCTTCCCCAGGGCAGTGGATCTGGAAGCTGCTGTTGAAAGCTAGTAAAGTAGAGGGAGGGAGGTCAGGGGTGTCTAGCCTGAGCCTGTCCTCAGGACTGCCAGGACAGTGGGGCAGCTTTGCAGCAGCCCAACCCTTTCTTTCTCTCCTCTCCCTGAGTCCCACTACATTCTTTTAAAGATGACCATGGGTCACACCTTTTTATTTATTTATTTATTTATTAAAAAATTAACATAGCCATAATAATGTTAGTACTGTTTCTGTCTTTGCAATAGGCTAATTCTTAGCATGTTTATCTGTGATGTAAGAGAATAGGGGTCATCTTTATCTGTCAGAGATTTGTACCTGCTCTGATAAAATGCCGGGCTCTCTGGGGATATTCCCCACTGTGCCTGATGTTTTATGCATGAAAGCCTGAAAATCCTGGAAAGAGTTTACACGTAAGCATGATTTTGCAGTTAGAGCACTCCCTGGGGACAAGCAAAGATCCAGGCTCTTGACATTCTTCCACCATCTGTTTATACATTTCACATGCACCATTCCTAAGCTGCAGTGTTTAAACAGTCTTTGGAGAAGAGATCACACCTGAGGCCTCCTACCACCCAGGGGAATACCCTAAAAAATGGGCACAGGAGACACATTTCCTTTCATACTCTGATTAGCAGTGGCATAGACCATTAAACTCCCAGCTCTAGTTAGGTGGAGGGTTAGGGTACTTTCCTGGGGTGCAGGGCATATGGGTTTGAAAATTCTCAGCCAAAGGAGGAAAATGAACCTGGCCTTCTCAAATCATGACTGAGCCGATTGCTACCCGGATGGAAATATGAGCAGCAGGCATAGCAGTGACCTTTGCTGAGGGCCATAATCCACTCAGGCATCGCTGAACCTGCTCAAGAACCTCTTCAGGAAAGAGCTGAAGTTTTCAGGAGCATAATTTTGGACATAAGCAGTTAAAGTAAGACTTACCAAAACGGAGTCTATTTGTTTTGGATTTAGCTCCTGCATAATTCTTTGAATTTAAATGTCTTAACCTACTAGGGAATTCTTCTTTATCATACTTCAGATACCTAAATAGTTTGTCCCACTATGTCATGACTGGCATACCTGTTCAATTCCCAACAGCATTCATGGGAAGATTTACTGAGAAATACAGATACATAGATGGATCGAGGACAGTTTTTATATCACACTGGCTTTCTCTTTAGTGTCCTCCCTTTGACTGCTATACACTACACAGGATTTGCCTTTCTCAAATTGCACAATATGACTGTATTATAGGCAAGCTGTTAGGACTCCAGGACTCTCCATTTTTTTCATTTATTCTTCTTCTTCATACGGATTTCAATGTGTTAAATTCCTCACTGGTTTCATAAGTAATGGTGTTGCTTTTCTCACATTAATAATTTGGAGACAGCTTTAAACATTCCCTTTGCAGAAAATGTGCACTTACTGCTCCAGAGTAGAGCACGTCCAGCTAATGGTAGTGCCTGTCAGACACAAAAAGATGCTGAAAACCTTTTCACTGGGGTCTCACTGATGACTGATAAACAAGACCTTGACTTAAAAAGTAGAAGACAGACAGTATAGATACATATTAAAATGATAACTTCAGAATTAACAGACACAGGTCACTGCCTGCTTAAAGACAATGTTGCCCTCATGGCAACACATGGATGTCTGCCCTCTGAGGAAATAGTTGCTAGCTTGAAAATGAATGAGGAGAAGTATGATTTTAGTGACACAGTCCTCAGAAGAATAACCAAGTTCCTTTCAAGGAAATGGATCTCTCTTGAAGGATGCTGTGGTTGCTAAAAGGGGATGCGAGTTGGAGAAAACAGAAGTTCCTAGAAGAGAAATCCATTCAGAACCACTTAATACAGGAAAAAAACAGTCTAACAATGTTTGGAGGCTGGGAGAGTACTAGGGAGAACAGCGTATATTCTTGCCTTGTTTTTCACTCTTCTGTTAAACATGTCTGATCTGGTTGAAGATGTCCCTGCTCATTGCAGGGGAGGTTGGACTAGATGATCTTTAAAGGTCCTTTCAAACCCAAAATATTCTACGATTCTTTGATTTATGGCTACTGATGGAGAAGCATATTGTCTAAGTCAGCATGGCTGGTGTTCTGTGAGAATCACAGACCCTGCTGAGAATTTTTATTATACTGACTAATCGCTAAGAGTCATAAAAATTTCCGGCCACACAGGTTTTAACTAATCTAGAAATGGTTATCCTAGTGGCTAAAGAAAAGACAGATTGATTTGATCTAGATCAGACAAAGCTCTCTGGGCTGGTGTGATTATAAATAACCTGAGGATATGCTTGTGTTCTTCAGAGGCAATGAATGGTGAGAATAACTTACATTTATAATTTCACCTTTAACCTCCTCCTCTTTTTTCCAGTTTCACTTGAAATTACTTTTTCTGTAGACGTGTCTTGAACTTTGGATGAAGTATTTAAAAACTGTATGTATGTGGCATGCCAGGGACTTACGATTTGTGCCCTAAAAGATAAAGATTTCTATACATAGAGTCTGAAGAGTCAAATTTATGTAACTTTGATGGTGGTATTTATTCATGTAAAGTAAGCAAAATGTCAGTGTATCATTCAAAACTTCATTCCAATTTGAAAGGGGACCCTATTCCAGCTTCATTAGATGAAGTGTAATTATTTATTTGTCTCCCCTTAGAGCTCTGGTTTAGTGCCAGACGTCTTAGAAATGGTACTTTCTGGAAAGGTTATCTTTACCTTCCTTTTCACATCACCCAGTGCAATCTCCACAGAAGTGGTTAGACTGCAGAATTGTATCCACTGTATTTTCTATTTTTTTCTTTTTAACATTGTGTAAAACCAAGGAGAAACAGCTTCAGAACACCAGCACTCAGCCTACCGGGATGCTGTGAACACACGGTTACTTCTACTGGTCATTTTCTCTTGTACCAATAAGACAGTTTACCAAGCAGCAGAGTACCAGCAGGCCCCAAAAGTAGATTGGATTTCCTGGAGTCCTTTAGAAGCACCCACCTTTTTCCACTTTTAAGATCAATGGGAAAATTAGTTTAGAAAAACTCATTCAGTCCTCTTCTCTTCTTAAAGAGGAACCAAAAATGAGGCACACTCAAAGCTGGGTCTGAGTTGCCCTGGATCTGGGCCACGGATTTTATGAAGTTGTTTTTGTTGAGGAATAGGAAGACAGGGAACTATGACAGCACTCAGTGTTAAAATGTTCCAAATGAATATATTGCATGGCACAGCACGAATATTGTTGTCATAAATTTGTTATTGCTGACAATAAGTGGAAGAAAAGAAAATCTCAGCTGTTTACTTTTATGACTGGCCTATTTATCCAAAACCTGACCTGTCTCACATGGAATTATAGATGACTGCTAAATAAGCAATATGTATGCATTGCACCTGAATAAACTATTGTCGTGAGAAGAAGACGACATACTGAACTTCCCAGAGGCATAACAATCACTGTTAAAGCTGCCATCCTCAAATGGAATAGGTAAATACATCAAATACATCTGGAGGTAAGCTACGTTGATGCAAACATTGCTAGCATATGTACATTATATATCACACTTTACTGAGAGTCAGTGTCTTCGTAAAACCTCTAAACCCATCAGGAAATAAATGACAATGGAGAAAGACAAAACAAGATAAAATAGGACACAGCAAGAAATGAACCATTTTGTTGGTGGAACGAATTGATACTTTGCAGGAGATGCCCCCACAGAAGGTGTGACCAATTCCTGCTGAGCTATCTAATAGCATCACTGTGCACCCTGCAGATGGTTACAGGCCAAAGGCTAGAACAGAAAAAGAAATGGTGTTCATGAAGGAAGCAGATAGATTTAAGGGACAGAATAAAATCACCTAGATTTTTCCTGGTAAGTTCACAGCTGACTGTTTGCTTTTTGTGACAAAACCGGAATGAATATCTCTGGGTTATTTTGATTCAGTCTTTTGCTTTTGTCAGTATCCGTGAGCCATAATGACATTTTGAAGACTCTCTGTTTCATAGAAGAAGTATCCCACCTAATGCAAACAGAGCAAAGTTTGTCAATTTTCATATCCAATTGATGGGGTGGTTTTTTTCAGTATGACTGTCAGAAATGTGTCACAAAAAAAGGTATGAATTTTTAAAATTTTCCTCTTTTTTTTATACAAGTATTGGATTAGATTCAGGAGAAAACATGAAGTCTCTCCTCTTTGGCTTTTGATCAGCGTGAAAAAATGGGGTGGAGGAGTGTGGTCAACTTCACTCAATTCTCTAAAGTGTGGCCAGCATTAAATCTTGCCCAGAAAGCAGAGCCACCACTATAAAGTGCAAAGATCAATGCAAAATTGTGGCCATTTCTGATATGCATAAATGATAAGTTCAATGTAATATTTCCTCTTGTTTAGACACCATGACTAGGGCACATAAGGCACAGAACTAAGCAGAAGTTGGTCTGACACAGAGTTTGCACTGGAGGAACTAAAGTAGTTCTAATAATTTTGATCAAACTAAAAAAGACATGTAATCTTGTTTCTTTATCTGATTTAAACCAGGATAAACTGATTAAAACTAGCACTCCCTGCTTATAGTAAAGGTTTTCAATATTTTATGATTCCAGTTTGGCTCATTAAAGCTTGAGTATGGGTTCATGTCTTAGGCCAAGGGAATCAGTATGAATTCAGCTAGCTTCAGCTTCTAGCCTTTTCCTTTTTACATTTTACATGTTCTTCAAGGTCACTGGGAAACAATGTTCAATACAAATGATCCCCAAGGGTCTTTATTAGAAACGCATCTGTTCAATGATGGCGAAAGCTGTTTACAATTACTCTGACATCGATTCAGTTAACTAGTTTTGAATCCCTCAAAAGTATGCAATCTTGATTTTTTTATCTTTTCATTTCAGAGAAAACACCATATGGAACAAAGCCAAAACCTTTCTGAACAGCATTAAGAAGACACTAACTGTATTAAATTAACAACAATGTCATTCTCAGCTAAGCCTTAAATTCTCAGAAAAAAAAAAATTAATGCACTTTGAGATTTTTTTTCCTTAAATCAAAGCTAATTTGATTTGTTTCTTTCCTTAATTCTGTATTAGCAGAATGCTATATCAGCTTTTCATTATTTGTCTGGGCTTATACCAACATGATTGAACTATAAATACTTTAAAAAAAGTTAATAGTGGGGGTTTTTTTATATGTCAGAAATTTCCTGTTATCCAAGAGTATTAAAACTCAGCAGTGATTTGACACTTCTCCTCGGCTTGTTCTTTTAAGAGCCATAAACAAAAGTTATTCAGGCATGCTTGATTTTAAAATGTTTATCATTATTGCCTTTTGTTTTATGTCCTTGGTTGTTGTTGGGGGCTTTATCACACAACAGTTTCCCTCATCTTCAGATCAAGAACATTTGTTGAAGCCAGTCTTTCTGTGTTATTGACCTCCTACTATTTCTTCATTATTGACCTTCTATCACTTCTGCCCAACAGCTGACAACAGCTGGCATTAGGGCTCCTGCTCCTGGCTCCTAAACTCCTTATTTCTCAATGTTCTATAGGCTTTGACCTACTCTTTTCTTCCTCTATCTGTTTTTCCCTGATTCCACATAAGATCTATTATTTATTTTAAGCATCCAATGTGCTTCTTAACCTTTACTAGTTTTATTCTCCTGCTAGATGAGGCTGAATTATTAAATGCTGTAGCCTTCTCTCCGTGTGAGATTTTAGACATTTATTAAGTGTTTTTAAGCTCATTCCAATTATCATTAGTTTTGTTTTCCTATTAAAATTATCTTTCCCAACTGACTTAGCTTATGACTACTTTCAGTTTGGTGAAACTGAGTCCTCTGAAGCACAAAAACTTCCTGCTGAGGGTTCATTCTGCTTGCAGATGACAAGCATAATAAAGTCATGATCACTTAGCTCAGAAAGAATAGTACATTCTGTGACCAAGTCCTCTTTAGCTAGTGAGATGAGATGTAACATAGGATTCCTGCCAGTTAGATCTGAAGATTGTTAAGAAGATTTCTAGACGTGTCAAGGGCATTTTAGCGCTGGCAGAAAACGACTTGCAGCCTCTCCTGTTTTTAACTGAAATTCCAGCTGGTAATCTAGTTGCTTTTCAGTGTTTTGTAGTAGACAGGACTGGTCAATGTTTTTGAATGGAAAAGCTTTGTTGGTACATTTTCATTGAATTAAAAATATTTTTAAAAGCAGATTGATGAAAAAGACTTGAATGTTGTTTTCTTAAGATGAAAAGATATTCCTTTGCTCTGTTTGGATTCTAGCTTTTAGACACACTTGCAAAAGGAAGATAGTTTGACATCTACACTGGAGGATATTAAATAGCAACATTTAACATAAATACTAGATGCTTACGGCTTCAGGAAAATAACTAAGTGTGAGTTTCTCTAAGAAAGCAGACCAAACACACCTTTGAAATCCTCCTGATGGTTCCATACAGTGGCTTTGCTTCCCCAGGACAGCATGTTGTGGTTGGTGGGTAAGTGTGGGGTACACAAAGCAGAAACAGCAAAGGACCTCATCTGAGTATTTAGGTCCTCAGACAGAACAAATTGTTGAAGTGGGGCTGTGGATAAGATAGGTAAGGGCACTTAGCAAAACTCACTGGCTCTTCTCACCCATTAGTGCCTTTTGGTATCGCATAAGCCCTACTTCACATATGGAGGCATATATACCCTACTGCATGTGTCCTGCACCCCTGCTACTTCTATTCATTGGAAAATTCACTGAAGAGAGTGTGAAGCCACTGGTGTGAAAGAGCGGAGAAGACAGTCATCCTCATCCTCATCCTCATCCTGCTGGAGCAAGAGCAAGAGCATTACTACTGCAGGATTTCCAAGTCCTTCCCAGGGAGAGCAGCAGGAAACTATTTTTAGCAGCCCTTTGATCTACTGCAAATTGCCATGTTGTTGATGCGGTAATCAATGGTAACAATGTAATTCTACAGCCATGGAGGTTACCTGGAGTGAGAGGGCAGAATTAGCAGTTTCCCTTTAGAAATTACTTCCTAATTTCTAGTGGTTATGTATACATAGCAGCGGTCTGTGTTCTCAGATAATTTATTGTCAGCTGATGCTTGGAAACAGACTGGATTTCACACAAGGTGGATATTAAGAGTCCAAATGCTTATAATATCTGGAAAGCATTTCACATTTGGATTTAAGTGACAGAGAAAAAAATGTATTTCCATGATAATATAGAGGTTTTGGCCCAATGGAATTTAACTCAGGTTCTGGAAATCTAGAGAGAGCTGTAACATAAACCTCAGAAAAGACAGAATATGTCACTGAATGATTTAATTCCCTGAAATGCAACAAAGGGGTGTTGCTTTTTGTACATATAAATTCAGTAGCATGCTCACCTCAGAAAATTCAACTTCTTTCTGCACAGGATGAGATTTATTAGTGCAATGACATGAGACACTTAACTCAGGAGATATTAATTACCAAACCCAGAAAGAACTTGTTACAGTAAATCAACAACATAAACCTAGCTCCATGCCAAGGTCATGTGTTGTCAGTCACTTTTAAGCAGACCGATTACATATTCCTTGTAGTTTCACAAAATGATGTTAGTGACATCAGCTCTCTGACAGATACATCAGATTAAAACAACCGCAACAGACATGTGTTTGGAAAAGTTTCCTGCTACTGGGTGATGGACAGCTGACAATTATTATACTCTCTGGGTCAAAAAAAAAGCATATGGGGAAGGGTGAGGCAAAGTCTTGCCCTCCATGCATTTTTTCTATGATTCTGTTCCTGACAGTTAATCCTCTTCTCTACTATTCCTTTTGGTAGTGTTAGAGTCGTGTGGTTGCTTCATCAAAGAAGCATGAAGTACTCCAAATATCTCCTCCTGCATGTTTAGAGGCAACAACAAGCGAAGAAAAATAAGGAAGCACAAACCAGAAATGCCCGTTGATACACAGACTAATTTGGATTTATCATGGGGGCAGGTTGGCTTTGATTCATAAACTCTAGCAAAGCCGTTTAAGATGACAGGGGCAATCTGCATGGAAAGAGGACTACTGTAAGCTCCAGTCCAAGACTAGATTCTTGCAAATATTTAGAGTGTTGTTATTTTAATTACTTAAACTGTTCAAAATGAGTATGAATTAGCTGTGTAGACCCCAGGTTTTATGAAATCAGTATGCAGCATTGTATATACTTGTGTCATTCTAGTGATTTTGATATTTAACATTTTATTTCATCTTTCAAATGCATTGATAAACAAAATGAATGATAATACTTCTCTGCCATTCAATTTATATTGTTTCCCCCGGTTTTGTATTATTATTAGAATAACCACATGAATGAAACATTTGTGTATTGTATGATGGGATTATCATAATCTAAATTTCAATGAAAATAATCTGTAAACGATTATTATTATAAATTAAGTATATGAATATTTGACATTTCAGTTATTTAAAATGACATTTATATAAAATAGTAGTCTATAAGATACCACTTTTTTGACATTATCTCAGAGTAATTTTAAATGTTAGAAAGCCTTAAGTATATATACAAGCTAAAGGACTCCGGCATTTTTAGCAAACTGGTACTCTCTGTGAAATGAAGATTATGCATTCCAACTTCAATATTTAATGAACCCTCAAACAGTAGTCTGAAAGCAAGACTTTAGTTTAACATTCGGAAGAGATGGATCAGAATCTGAAAAAGCAGTTGACAGTGGTTTTCAAAACTAAATGCTCAAGAAGCATCATTGCAGAAAATCTAGGTGTCAAAATCATCTGAGAAGAAGCCCTCATCAGATCATTATTATTTTCTGTCACTAGGATCCTCCTCAAGGTTGAGCATTTGCTTTCAGTTCTTGCTTATGTTGGTAAGAAGTGAATCGCACTCCAGTGTGTGAGACAATATCTACAGGTGGTATCTTAGAAATAACATTTATACAAGAAATCAGAAGCATCTCTGTCCTCACTTTATCATACTGCTGATCAATACTCTCAGTTTACTCCTGATGATACTCCTGTTTAGGAGGGAAACAAATAACTACATTACTGAAAACCATCATAACTACAACATCTCACTGTGACAGAGAAGGTGGTCTTAATGAAGAAGATTTCACAGTGCCACTGGGGAGCAATTCAGTAAAAAAGCTCCTGTATTAATATTTCAGAGACTGATATGTAAATGAACTGCTGCACTGATGTCCTTCATGAGACATCTGGCTTGCTGGCACAAGGGAGCCAGCACAATATTTCCTGGGGGTGACAAAGACTTTTTGAAAAGAATATTTCAGCAAAACACCATAAGGAACCATTTATTTACAGTAAGGTAGATTGTGCTTTTATTGCTTTTGTTGTCTTTGGAAAAAGAAGCAAATTGTAGAAGTACAGAAATAAATGACTCGGAGCTCTCCCTAGTTTTGAGCAGCCCTACCATCCAAATGACTGCCAAACAAATTGTCAAACATCTTCCCTCACTTGTGTTGATGGTGAAAGAAGAATGCTGTTGTTTTGGTAGGGCTGCTGCAGTGGGAGTGTGAATTATGAATGCGGTGTTACACCTCCTTTATGTTTAAAATCCAACAGCCTGGCCTGACATTCCCAGCTCTGAAAACCATCAGTGAATTTCTCCTGAAGACTAAATTCCCTTTAGAGTGTGAAATACTGAGTAGTGTGTGTTCGTATTTTGTCAACAAATGGTTTATTTTTCACTTAAGACTGTTTCCAGATGCCACACTTTTCCTCTGGGAATGCTAAGTTATTTACAGAGCTATCAGGGTATATAAAATTCATGCATGTATAGAACTTGCATGATCCTCCTGTGAGTTACATAAAATTGTAAGTAATGCATTTGCTGAGGTCTTCTGGGAAGCTGGAATTGTGAAAGGTTCAAACTGATACTCAGAAGGCCAGCAGCAGGAAGCCGATCAAAGCCCAGGAAAGCTTTGATGTCTCTTCCATTGGATCTCTTGTGCTATGCTTGCTTTTCTTCTACATCATCTTAAAGCATCACCATTACAAAGAACCAGCTGGCGTCCTTCTGCTTTGCCACAGGCTGACGTGGAGAGGGAAGATGCAGGGTGTTTTTGTAGCAAGGTACTCTGGTACCTTCCAGGGCATTCATTCCCACGGCAGCATGTGACGTTCCTCAAGGTGCTTGAACTTGTGGTATAAATGAGTGATTTCAAAGCATTGCATTATTTTGGAAAGCTGGTTTCCAGCCCTTTCTCCTGCAGCAGTGAACATTGTCCTGTTTGTTTCAATAGCCTGAATGTGTGCCAGAACACATTTCCATGTTTTAGCACCAGCAGCTTGTTGGTCAGGGTGATTCAGGTCATTGCTTGGATTTTTGAGCTCGTCTGCATCAGACCGGCAAGACACAGATGAGAAAGCTGTCACAGAGCAGAGTGCAGTAATTAACTCTATCAGACAGATTCAGCTCTACAGAGTATAAATAAATAAATATTTATTTACCCTTATAATAATACACATAACAATACTTTGCAATCCTGGATTCTTTATCTCATAGGGATGATATCTACAGGTTAGTAGCTCTTCTTGCTCCTGGGTCTCAAAGTGCTAAATAAGTAAATAAAAAGATAAATTAAACACCTAATAGGTTAGGGAGTCAAGTTGAGAAAGTGATATATCTTGCATAAAGTCTTTCTGACAGTAGCTCAGCCCAGAAGGCGCTGAGACTTTCAGCTCCTGAAGTCCAGCAGCTAGGCTGCTTTGCCTCATGTGGATGCAGGTCACATAACATACAGCGTGCACCCAAACCACTAAATATTTATAATCTCTGTGCCAAAAGCGCTTCATAAATTATATAAGTTCTGTCTCTTCCTGAATAGCAGCCACTGACAGATAGCTTTGTGCAAGGGAGGATATATTTGCTAAAGACAACAAAGTGGATCCTTTATTTTTTCTAAGGGAAACCCACGAGGCAGATTCTGGGTGCCCATTAAGGGCACTTGTATCTTATCAGCCCATAAGCAATTGACTAAAGGCAAAACTTTCAATATACCCACCCTGTCCCTTGTGCAGGGGGTCTGGAATTGACATAACCGGTTATCCCAGGCAACCTTTTTTTCTACAAAGTGTTGGCTGATAACTGGGAAATATATACTGCATCCACACATGCTGAATGTAAGAGAAACACAGAGGCTGACTGTGACTTATGACTCAATCTCTTTCCAATTTGCTGATGGGACCATTCAGCTGCATATTTCCTCATATCTGTAATTCACGAAAATGTTGCAATTTTTGTTTTAAAGTGCTGTTGTGAACAGATTTCTGCTCTCCAACAGAGCACTGTGGATATAGATGACGTCAGGTAGCATGTTGACTGATATATACAATGATAGACCTTCATTTCAATGAGATCACTAGAAATCATGAAAGAAGGGAAGAATAGGACATACAAAAGGGAGTTGTAAAGAGAAAGAATAAGAATGTGCATTATGTGAGATTGTGGGTGTGTGTGTTTGTGTGCGTGTGTGGCAAACAGAGAGAAACACGTTTAATTCTCTAAGCCTCTATTAAAAGTTCAGTGATTTAAATATTTGGAAGGGCTCCAAACAAATATATCACAGCCAGACATGCCAAGTGGTTCTGATTTTTCAGTCAAGTTGATTAATTGTTAGCAAATTAGCTAAATCCTATGCAAAATACATATTACGGGATTGAATCTGCAAAAAAGCAAATTGGATTTGGGGATGTTAAATATGGTTCTTACAGGGCAGAAATTTTGGTAATGAGACAGGAAAAAAATGAAATAAAAAGTAAAATATTTTCTGTACCTTAATAAAAGGATTATCTGGATAATATATCTGTTCACACATCTGTTTTCTGTGGCTAACCAAAGTAGAGATTTCACTGGAAAATTATAGTTAATATTTGCACTCAGAATATTTGAGTTAGCAATTTTAGCTCTTTGAATCTCTGAGAATTCTCAGCTACTTTTGCAGATACTCAACTCTGCTATTTACAAAATCTTCCTTTCTCCAGAAATAAGGTGAAGTAGAGCTATGAGTACAATATGGACAAAGATGATTTTTTCCAGATAAAGCATGATGATCTATCTTGATGATCTAATCAGGATTATGATTGCATTGGATGCTCTTTAGGACAGGAATGATATGACATGCATTTATAGCACAATGTATCCACCACACTTTTGATTAAGATAAAAAGCAATTAATTAATTACAGAGGAAGCTGATACAGATGTCAGTCTGGACTTCATCACTGCATTTTTGGAGTGACTAATTTTCCTTCTATAAAGGTAAGATCTGCCCAGTTGTTGTAGTTCTGTAGCTGGCTCTCTGCGTCTTTCAACCTAGCAAAATTTAAGCAAGGAAAGAACTTCTTTGACTTTTGATAGATTTCAGTCAGCATTGCGTATTCACTCTGAGATAGAGCTTCACATTTTTCAGCAGCCCATCGTGTGTTGGTTACTGAGCACCTTTGCCTTGCCTTGCACAAAGCAAAGCTTGTCCTTTGCTCTAGGTACCTGATGATTTCTTAAAGGTTCCTGTCAGACGTAAAGGAGTAACCTTCAGACTGACCAGGAGTCATTGCCAGGGCTGCAGTCTCTGCTCAGACATCAGGAAAGTCATGAATCCAGCCCAATTGGAGGCAACTCTCACTAAGTCATGAACTGGGACAGGTGGGTAAGTCCTACCTCTGCCAACACCACCTCTGTGAAATATTGTCAGGAACAGCTAGGAACACAGCTTGCTCCTGCATCTACCAACCCTTTACCGACACTGGGACACACAGAGCTGCTGCAGGCAGCCCAAGGAGAGCCTTGGGAGCCTATAACTTGTCCAGATATGTCTACTGATATATAAACACCCCATTAAACACTTGAGCACTCAGGGACCCTTCTCTTCCAGATGATGCCCTGGAGTTCCCCAAGTGGGACTTGTTTCCAGATTGCTGTCTGCTCAGAAAAAAAAGCTGATCTTGAGAAATGCCTCAAAGGGCCAATTTAGGAATGCCCACTGGAGCCATTAAAAAGCTTTGGGTAAATGTGAAACTGTGAGACAGCAGGAGTAAAACCCATCTATCCATCCTCTGAAACAAAACAGGAACTCAACACAATTTGCTTTAATGTCAGTGATTGCAGTGATCTTTTAATTAAGAAAATATATGTGGAGTAACACAGTCCTCTCCTGAAGCATTTCAGCAGTCTTCTGCACTTGGTACGATCCCAGGAAAATCCTCTTTTCAATTCGTCTGGTAGATGAAACCATTAATCAAACTACTCATACATTTTTAAACGAGAAAGAGTGCCGCAGGTTTCCTGCTGCATTCAAGCTTTTTATGATGAAAGGGAAGATCAAAAATGTTTTTGTGATGGAGCTCTCCAAAATGCTGTATCTTTTTCAATAAGCAAATTCTGCAGTGTTTAATGTACGCTACACTTTGATTAGGGAAATTGCTGTATGAAGGAGCAGCAACCTAAGAAAAATAAACAACCTGCATTATTGGCGTATATGTTCCTTGTGTAAAGAATCCATAAAAAGTTGTTGCTTTTCAATTATCACTTCCTAGCTGATCTTTGAGAGAGCGAAGCTATTACTCACAGGAATGTTAGTAAATGGATATATAAACTGGGTGGGTTAGTTTGGCTTTAACATAGGCAAATAGCAGGAATTGCCTTTTTTTGTGCTACCGCTCTTGTAATGAAAACAGAATGCGTTAGAAAAATGTGATGAGACAGAGACATTGTATTTGTTTTTGTACTGTGACTTACCAATGACATCCCTCCTTGTGTGGCAGAAGCTGATGTGGGATAGCTAGTGATTTTGAGTGTGATGTGACACCACTTGAACTGATGAGTGATTATCTAGTGTCCTCTCTTCCTTTTTCTCCTAGGGCATATATCTCAGCTGCCTGCACAGAAGTTATTCTAAAGATCTCCTTGGTGTGGGCTTTCTCCTACTGCTCCATTAAGGCCACATTGGTTATCACAAAGCAGGACTGGCTGCATAAGCTGTTGACTTATGCAGAAAGAAAAACTGTGGGCTAGAAATGTTGGTTTACCCAGGGAGGTGAAAGACACCTTTTGGGATAATATGTTTTAGCCCATTGCTAGAGTGTGATTTCCTTTATCTGAACATTCACTGGAAGTAAACATGCCCAGTTATATCTTTTGATGTGGATATTTTTTTCCCTGCTTGCTTCTGCTTTCTGTTTTCCTATTCAGAGCAGGAGAAGGCCAAAATAGTCTTTGAAATGAAGGCGTTCACTACTACTTTGATACACAAAAATATATGCCATTGCCAATTAAACTTGGTTTTACAGAATCCCAGAAACACAGAATGGTAGGGATTGGACGGGACTTTTGGAGATTATCTAGTCCAACCGCCCTGGCCAGAGCAGGTTCACCTAGAGCAGGTTGGACAGGAAAGCATCCAGGCTGGTGTGGTTTGGCCTCAGCCGGCACAAAGAACCACGCGGCCGCTCACCCAAACCTCGCAGCAGCGAGGGAAAATTGGAATAAAAAGGCAAAAACTCGTGGGTTGAGATAAAAAGCAATTTAACAGAACAAAAAAAGAAAAAAATTGACAAAACAACAATAGTACTGGCAGAGGAATGTATAAATAGGGTTACCGTACCGACGCGCACCGACCGGACCCGGACCGTCCCCGCCTGCTCCCAAACTGGGAACTCCCCTCCCCGGCTAGCTCCCCCTAAATACTGGGAATGGCGTCACGTGGTGTGGAATACCTGTGCTGGGCCAGATATTAACCCTGTCCCTGCCGGAACCAGGACAGCTGGTTTTGAATATCTCCAGAGAAGGAGACTCCACAACTCTGAGCAACCTGTTTCAGTGCTCTGCCATCCTCAAAGTAAAGAAGATTTTTTCCTCATGTTGAGATGGGAATTTCCTGTGTTCCAGTTTGTACCTGTTGCCCCTTGTCCTGTCACTGAGTACCACCGAAAAGAGTCTGACCCCATCCTCTAGACACCCACCCTTTAGATATTTATGAGCATAGATAAGATATTCTCTCAGTTTTCTCTTCTCCAGGCTAAGCAGACCCAGGTGTCTCAGCCTTTCCTCATAAGAGAGGTGCACCATTCCCTTGATCATCTATGTAGCCCTCCACTGGACTCTCTCCAGTAGTACCTTGTTTTTCTTGAACTGGGGAGATGAGAACTGGACACAGTACTCCAGATGTGGCCTCCCCAGGGCAGAGTAGAGGGGGAGGATAATCTCCCTCAACCCGACGGACACACTCTTTCTGATGCACCCCAGGATGCCATTGGCCTTCTTGGCCACAAGGGCACATTGCTGGCTCATGGTCAACTTGTTGTCCACCAGGACTCCCAGGTCCCTCTCTGCAAAGCTGCTTTCCAGTTGGTCAACCCCAAACCTGTACTGGTGCATGGGGTTATTCCTCCCCAGGTGCAGGACCCTATACTTGTCCTTGTTGAACTTCATTATGTTCCTCTTCACCCAGCCCTCTAGTCTGTCCAGGTCTTGTTGTATGGCAGTGCAGCCTTCTGGTGTGTCAGCCACCCCTCCTAGTTTTGTGTCATCAGCAAACTTGCAGAGGGTACACTCTGTCCCCTCATCCAGGTTGTTGATGAATATGCTGAACAAAACCAGACCCAATACAGACCCCTGGTGAATACTGTTAGTCACAGGACTCCAGCTAGACACTGTGCCACTGATCACAACCCTCAAAACTCTGCCATTCAGACAATTCTCAATCCACTTCACTGCCCACTCATTTAACCCACTAACTTCCCAAGCTTGCCTATGAGGATGTTCTGGCAGACAGTGCCAAAAGCCCTGCTGAAATCAAGGTAAACAATGTCTACTGCTCTCCTCTCATCCACTCAGCCATTCACGCCATCACAGAAGGCTATCAGATTGGTCAAGCATGACTTCCCCTTGGTGAATCCATGTTGACCACTCTGGACAACCTTCTTTTCCTCAGCATGCCTTGAGATGACATCCACAACGAGCTTTTCCACCACCTTTCCAGGGATGGAGGTGAGGCTGACAGGCCTGTAGTTTCCCAGGTCCTCCTTCTTGCCCTTTTTGAAGATGGGCATGACGTTGGCTTTCCTCCAGTCCTCAGGCACTTCTCCTGTTCTCCATGATCTTTCAAAGATGATGGAGAGTGGCGTAGTAATAACATCTGCCATCTCCCTCGACACTCATGGGTGCATCTCATCAAGGCCCATAGAATTCTGCACCAAGTTTGCCTAAATGATCTCTAACCCAATCCTCTTCAACCAAGGGAAAGTCTTCCTTTCTCCAGGCTCTCTCTCTTGTACCTCCGAAGTCTGGGATTCTTGAGGGCCAACTTCTGAAAGAAAAACAGAAACAAAGAAGGCTTTCAGTAACTTCACCTTCTCTTCATCCACTGTCACCAGGGCACATACCTCATTCAGGAACGGGCTCACATTTTCCCTGGTCTTCCTATTGCTACTGATCTACTTGAAGAAGCCCTTCTCGTTGTCCTTGACATCTCTTGACAGATTTAATTGCAAATGGGCTTTAGACTTCCTTGTTGCATCCCTGCATACTCTGACAACATTCCTATACTCCTCCCAAGTGGCCAATCCCTTTTTGCACATTCTGTAAACTTCCTTCTCCCATCTGAGTTTTTCCAGAAGCTCCTTGCTCATCCATGCAGGTGTCCTGCCTCCTCTGCCCAATTTCTTCCTCCTAGGGATGCACTGATCTTGAGCTTGGAGGAAGTGGTGCTTGAATATTAACCCTTCCTTCTAGAGACTTTGCCTATGGGATTCCGCCAGGTAGGTCTTTGAAGAGACCAAAGTTAGTTTTCCTGAAATCCAGGGGTTTAATTCTACTTATTGTCCTGCTTCTTCCATGCAAGATCCTGAACTCCACCATCTCATGGTCCCTGCAGCCAAAGCTGCCCCCAGCATTCACATTGTGAAACAGTCCTTCTTTGTTTATTAGCACAAGGTCCAGCAGTGCAACTCTTCTCGTTGGTTCTTCCACCACCTGTGTCAAAAAGTTATGATCAATTCTCTGCAGAAACCTCCTGGACTATGCAAGTCTGGCTGTGTTGCCTTGCCAGGGAATACCAGGATGGTTGCAGTCCCTCATAAGAACTATGGCCTGTGAACGTGAGGCTATTTCCATCTGTCTGTAGAAGGCCTCATCCATTCTTCCTCTTCCTGATCCAGTGGTCTGTAGCAAACACCCACAACAGTGTCTCCCATATTAGCCTGCCCCTTAACTCTTACCCATAAGCTCTCATCAGGTTCTTCATCCACCCCTAGGCAGAACTTGGTACATTCCTGTTGCTCTCTCACATAAAGTGCAACTCCACCACCTCTCCCCACTGGCCTGTCTTTCCTAAGAAGTACATAGCCATCCATGACAGCATTCGAGTCATGTGAGCTACCCCACCGTGTGTCTGTAACTCCAATGAGATCATGGCCTTCTGACTGTACACAGATCTCTAGTTCTTCCTGTTTATTCCCCACGCTGTGATCATTGGTGTACAAGCATTTTGGAAAGGTAGTCAAGCATGCAGGTTTTCCTGGAGGAAAGAGGATCCACCACAGCCATACGCACNACATAGCCATCCATGACAGCATTCGAGTCATGTGAGCTACCCCACCGTGTGTCTGTAACTCCAATGAGATCATGGCCTTCTGACTGTACACAGATCTCTAGTTCTTCCTGTTTATTCCCCACGCTGTGATCATTGGTGTACAAGCATTTTGGAAAGGTAGTCAAGCATGCAGGTTTTCCTGGAGGAAAGAGGATCCACCACAGCCATACGCACCCTTGTGGTGGCTGGCCTTCTGGATGTCATCTTGGGAGCCAGCTAAGGAATATTTGTCACGGCTCTGGTTGGCCTGGCATATTCACCAGTTGGATGCAATGGCATGAGCATTGCGACCTTGGACCCCACCCCTGAGTCCTTCAGTTTAAAGCCTACCTCACCAGGCTGGCCAGCCTGCTGTCAAATATTCCCTTGCCTCTTCTAGACAGGTGGATCTCATCCCTCTCTAATAGGCCATATTCATTAAAGAATTTCCTGTTGTGAAAAAAGCCCAAACCCTCACAATGGCACCAGCCACATAACCAGGAGTTGGTATGCATTATCCGTCCATTTGTGGCTGCTCCCTTTCCTCTAACTAGTAAGATGGAGGAAAAGATAACCTGAGCACAAATTTTTTCCACTTGCACCCCCAGGGTTTAATATTCTTCCTTAATTCTGCTCAGGTTCCGGCTTGCGGGCTCATTCATGCACACATAGAAGAGTAATGCCTCTTCTAGACAGGTGGATCTCATCCCTCTCTAATAGGCCATATTCATTAAAGAATTTCCTGTTGTGAAAAAAGCCCAAACCCTCACAATGGCACCAGCCACATAACCAGGAGTTGGTATGCATTATCCGTCCATTTGTGGCTGCTCCCTTTCCTCTAACTAGTAAGATGGAGGAAAAGATAACCTGAGCACAAATTTTTTCCACTTGCACCCCCAGGGTTTAATATTCTTCCTTAATTCTGCTCAGGTTCCGGCTTGCGGGCTCATTCATGCACACATAGAAGAGTAACAGTGGGTAGTAGTCCGTGCTCTTGAGAAGTTGTGGCACCCACTTGGCAACATCTCGAACCTTAGCCCCCAGAAGGCAACATACCTCACGTGACCCCCTGTCGGGACAGCAGATAGGGACCTCAGTGCCCTGTAACAGAGAGTCACCCACTACTAGGACTTATAAATGTTTTTTATGGTATCTACTATGTGCTGCTGGTGCAGGTCCCCCTGGCATCCCTTGCTCCTGGGTGCCTATAGCTGTTAAAGCTTCATACCTGTTTCTTGCTGTGATGCCAGAGGGTGGGGGCTGAAGCACAGTCTTCCTTTTGTGGGCGACCAGGGTCCAAGGTACCTCATTCTCAGTGGTATCCACTACAGGAACATGGTTATGAAACCATCTGTCTGTCTCAGCTCCTCTGACACTACGCAACCTCTTAACTTTCTTGCAACTCGGCCACCTGACATAACAGATCATCGACCTGTGCACACTTGGTGCAAGTACTTACCTTTCTGCCAGGAGAAGAGTCTGGGCACTCACTGCAACCTACCACCTGTACTGAAGTCTCCCTCCTTACCAGTTCCATCTGGGTGGATGCATCAGACAACTGAGGGACTTCCTGTGTAGGCGCACTGGTTTTAGCTCCAAGGCCAGTGCCTGCCATTTCAGCAAAGTCCTTGAGCACTTCCTTGGGCTGTGGACAAGGCCCCTTCCTGCGCTCCCTTCCAGGTGAGCTGCTGTGCCAACAAGTGCCGCACAACACTGATGCGCCACATCCCGACCCATGCGCCACGCCCTGTTTTCCCACCCCGTTTGCAGTGCTCCTGATCGCTCGCGCTCCCTAGGGACTTTTAAACCTCTCATGGTTGCAATGCAGCATGCCTCCATGTCAGCCTGGCTCGCGAGAGCTGCTGGCTCCTGGCGGGGATCTCTGCTCCTCATTGGGGTCTCACTGATACCCATCTTCCGTGCCTCACGCGTCCCCCATCTGCACCCTTGTTAATAAGGGAGAAGTCCTTGCCAGGGACTTTGTCTCCTCTTTCAAACCAATTTTTTATGACTGTAACACTATAGAAACACGGTTATCAGTGTTCAAACCTGCTTCTTCAATCCACACTGCTGTTGCACCTGATGTTTGTAAAAATTCGCAAGGTTTGAACAAACTCCCAGGCTGACTTCATTAGGTCTAAATTATGCAGCATGTAAAGAATTAATTGCTACAACAGGTTTCTGGAACCTGTAAGGCAGTCAGCTTCTCCATCATATGAGATTTCCAAGTTCTTTTAAGGAGAGCAGTGAGTACAGATGCCATTTTTAAGCATGTTACCTTCCAGAGGGAGGTTGAATTTTACTGTTCACCAATTTAATTCCCCATCAAGGTATATGTAGGGCTTCCATTATCATCAGGTCAAACAGCATTCTCTTTTCAAAATCTGTCCTCTACTACTGTCAGTCTGTTATCTGCATAAGGCTAGGAAGCTCAGGTAACACATTTTACAGATGTAGAATGGAACCAAACATATATTAAGGTTATTCCTTCAATCCTATGTCATGCACAGCTAGCTTTGAATCAGCTAAACGGTGTACAGGAGCAAGCAGAACTGCACAAATGCACTGCTAAGCTAGCCCTGTTGAAAATCTGAAATATTCCTGTATTTGCCTGGGTCTATATTGCTGCTCTACCTCGACCAGTGATGTACCTTACAGTCAGTATCCTCAAAAATACTTTGTTACTGCTCAACTGTTCAGCAATGCGTCACCTTGTTACTTGGGAGAAGAGACCAAACCCCACCTTGCTAACATCTCCTTTCAGGTATCTGTAGAGAGCAACGAACTGAGAGGAGGCTGTAGCGAGGTGAGGGTTAGTCTCTTCTCCCATGTAACAAGCAATAAGACAAGAGGAAATGGCCTCAAGTTGCACCAGGGGAAGTTTAGATTGGATATTGGGAAAAAATTCTCCACAGAAAGGGTTATTAAACATTGGAACAAGCTGCCCAGGGAAGTGTTTGAATCACCATCCCTGGAGGTATTTAAAAAGATGTGCAGACATGGCACTTAGGGACATGGTTTAGCGGTGGACTTGACAGTACTAGGTTAAGGGTTGGACTTGATGATCTTGAAGGTCTTCTGCAGCCTAAATGATTCTGTGATTCTATGACCTTTCAGTGTTCATAACCTTAGGCTATATATTCAGGGTCTTACTGTAAGAGTTGCAGTGCAAACTGCCCAAATGTTTACACAGGCAGGTTTTAAAACACATGTTGAGCTTCAGGGTTTATGACAAGACAACTTAAGATTACTAATAATTTTATTTGGGAACATCACACCACAAGCTATTTCAAAAAAAGGATTGTACCCTAACCCCCCACCTTCTCAGAGACACAGGCAATTACTGTGACTGCAGGAGGAATACCTCCTTCCAGCTAGAATTCATCATAGCCATCAACCATGTTCAGGAGCCTATTGCTTGACTCACATACTAATGTGAGATGCCACTGATGCTGGCGCATTTTCATCCTCTTCCAAGGATTAGCTTGGATGAAGAAATTTAGATTGTTTATTCTGCATGTTGGAGACTACGTATGAGAGCATCTATTTGTGATACAACCTACTTATGAAAGCTCTTACCTTGAAAGCACAGGTCACCTCGGGCAGACTGTTCTTAGTTTTCTGGCTAAACATTGACATATTGTGGTTATGGCATTTGATCCTCTCAATATGGAGGCACTACAGACATGTTGTGAATGCCCAGAACTGAACAGGAAAATAGAGCAAGGAATTTCCAGAGTGCTGGGTTTTTTTTAACTTACCTGGTTATGTCAGAAAATCAAGATCCTTTTTTCTTATAGGTAGAGAGATCTTGCAGTGAAATAAGAGAAAAGTCTTGAGCTGATATGAAGCAAAAGCACGGATATAGCAGCTGCTGCTTCTTTTTCTTCTGGTCATTGTTTTCCTTCTACTGTGGTCACCAGGATGTCACAGAGCTCAGCACTTCTAGGTCTGTAACTGCCACGGAACTGGAACCACAACAGAACTAAGAGTTTCTCAAGTCTGAACAGCTCTCCAAGAATAATGAAGCGTGGTAAAATTGCAGAGCGTTTGTGATGTGTAGTACAGTCCTAGCTCTAGCATGGGCTTCCTATTTGATCTTGGACAAGTCATTTGCTTTCTTCTTCCAAGTCTCTTTTCCTCTTTTGAAGGCAAAGATAGATAATTTCTTTCAAAACAGATCATTTCTTACTGGACACCGTATGGGAGTCTAGTATTACCTGAGGCATCTGATCAACTGCAATACAAATTTCAGTTACTGATGCCTTCCTCAGGGAGTAAATACATCTAGAAATGTTCCAGACTTTCTATTGACTACCTGGGAATGACAGCATAAATCAGCAGTGGGATGCTAGCCAAGGAATAGCTTATAAAATAGTTGTTGACTTTCTCAGGAAAATTCTGATATGATCTTGAGAAATTTGGCCTTTCCATTTTCCATAAACTTGCACCAAAAGATCTCCAGAAAAAAGAGAGGTCAATTAAACCCTCTATATATGATGCAAAAACCTCCGTCAAACTGAAGGTGGTATATTACTGTGAAGGGGGTGTTTAACCAACAACATTGTGATGCAGCACTCATGGTTCAGATTGACTGCAATGAACTGAGAATGGGAAGAAACTGTTAAGCTATTTTTATATTTACTGTTGTTTTCTTGGCTGGTTAGTACTCATAGAACAATTCTGCCACTGCCATTGGGACACTCAATCCTCAAAAATCAGGCATGATGACTGATATGAGATTATAATCATGGATAGTGTCTTCACTATCTGTTTGAATCCTAGATCCACCAGGACACTCTTGGTGTCACCACTAGATGCAAATAGTGCAAAGTAGGTAAGTCCAAGGAGAGGAGTTAGGTGACTCCTCATCTTTCTGGCTAAATCCTGAACATCTGGGATAGGAGGCTTTTGATCCATCCGCCCTTCCTCTTCATGACTCACTCATCTCTTTGATCATTCTTTCTCTTTTTGCTTTCTGCATAAAGTGAGACTCAAGGTTAGAGAGGCTACTCAAAATATCTGCCCCCTCTGTAGCATCTCTATGAGCTTGTAAGTGACGTAACTCGGAAGTGCCCTGCTCCATCTGAAGCTTGCACATTTTTGCCAGGTCTCAGAGTAGCTGATTGAGCAGGTGGTTGAATGCTTCTCCCATACAGCAATTGCAAAAAGAGGTCAGGAACAGAGCTGACACTTTCCTAACTCTGTTTGAAGCTCTCTCATTCCCTTCCGGGTTTGCTTATTGTATCCAAAGCAAAAAGAATGGGAATTGATAGGAGCACATGAACTACCATGACTTCTATATAAATTTTAAAATTTATTGTTATCTCTAATATGGCGTAAAAGACTCAAAAGTACTGGATTCATGGCTAAAAGCTCTCTGCTGCTACAGTGAAAGCAGAGACAGCTAATATCGTTATGATGGAAGCCTAACTTAATATAAAAAAATACTGAGAGCTGTAGAGCTAGTTTTCCTTCAAATCCCACAGGATTATCAAAGTCTCTCCATGAAGACCTCCCCTCAGCAAACATACCTTTTCTACTGTACCAGAATAATGAACAAAAAAAGACAGCCTAGAAAGAGAAATACTACTGTTCTCATGGAGGAACATAGCATGGACACTCAATTTGGTGTTGTTAAGTTGTGCTGAGGTGTGAGATGTCTGTATTGGGGCAGAGTTCTCTGACTGTACAAAGCTGGGATTAATGAGGACCAGCAGGGAGGTGACATTTTACCTCTGTGTGATGCCGCTGAGATCAATAACAGAACAACGCACTCACTCCGGGTGGCCACCAATGTAACAACATGTTGAAAAACTGGAAAGCACACAGAAAATAACTGCAAACTAACAAAAAGCACAGGAAAAAAAAATACTTCTTTTGGACAGATTTAAAGTGTTCAGCCTGCTTCATTTAATTAAAAAACATATTAATAACTTTACCGTCATGAAAGTACTTATACTGAGTCATAAAGAGCTTTTCAACCCAGTACTGAAACACATAGTAAGGCTCAGTTGCTGGAACTATTTGTAATTAGAAAAGGTCATATAGGAAACAATGCAGGATTTTTAATAATGACAAGGCTTTAACTACCGGCAAAGGTTATCAGGTGGGATGCTGGATTTACCATTTTTCAGTGTTTTCTGACCAATACAGGATATTCCTCCATAAGCCTGCCATTGGACTCAACTCCGAGGTAGCTTAGCTTAGCTTACCCACCACCTGCCCCTTCTTGTGGTTAGCTCAGAGTCTAGGCACTCGCCCGGCACAAGAGGGGGCATCTCCAAAGCAGCGCCACTCAGCACCACCTTGCAGAAAGCAGAGGGAGAACCAGCGCATCTTTGATTTTTTCCAACCACACCACTCTGGAACACGATATCCCAGGGCAGTGTAACCACACTTTTCACAGGGAAGCACCAGTTGGAAAGCAGCGACCTAGCGGGGCTCACCTGTCGTAACTGTCTATCGCAAAAGGACAACTTTCTTCTTGGACTCCACCGTGTTGGCATGCTAAGACAAATAAGGATTTTCTTGGTCTGTTTTGATGTAGTAGTTCAGCACACTTTGTAGCCAGCTCTCCACATGTATATAGGACAGTGTATAAGGTCTGTTCAGCCAAAGGCGGTGTTCCTATAGCTCCTCAGGGTTCCCCCCGGACCGTATCTCCTCTAGATCCCCTTCCTCCAAAGTCCGCAGGAGAGTTTGGAGCTATCAAGCTACATCCTGCCCCGGCTCCGCAGAAGAGTGCTAAAATGCTGCCACCTTGTGCTGATTTGGCAGTAAATCTAGGCTTAGCTTATTAAACCTAACATTTCCGCCGGGATGTGCGGCTGCCGGTCCTCCCCTCGGCGTCTAGCTTCCCAGCACGCAGCTTTCCTGGCCGAAGAAACGGGAGGTAGGGGGAAACCTCCCTCAATTTCAGCTCCCAGTCTGAGCTCCCAGGCAGCTAGAAAGGAAGAAACCCTGAGATGAACCAGAAGACTTCTAATGAAGTTAGCCAGCTGCAACTCATTTCTCTAACTCTCCCTTTTGTGCCATTAATCCCACAAATACTGAACAAATCTGCTCTCTTTGTCTTGGCAGCAACCTTTGACGATGCAGAATAACTCACACATTTAGCCTAAATCACTGCTTGTAGTTTTTAAACAGGGCAAAAAAGTAACTCCTAAGGAAGCGCTTAAGTTTCAAGAGGGGAACCAAAGCTTCCCAGATTTATCTTGTCTTAGGTTTTAGAATTAGCATTCTCCACTAACATGGTTACCTTTCCTAATCTCATTTGTCTTCAAAGCTTTGTTTGCTTGTTTTTTTGTTCTGAACCACCCTTATAACACCCTCTCTAAACCATGCTTCACCCTGCTATGAGCTGCATTTAATTCATATAAAGCTGATAAGCCAATCCATCCTGGCCCCCTAATGATGAATGGTTAGTTGGTTTCAGCTGCTGCACTTCTCCCCCATCTAACATTTCACTTTGACACTCTCCTTATTTAAGCTAAAAATGGAGAAGTTCAGAATAACCTGGAGAGATTTTCTGGTATCTGGTCAGTAGATCAGACATAAATTAGCATTTGAAAGTTATATATGTGAAATGCCAAGTACTATGTTATGATGAGATAAACATTATTTCATCATGCTGTTAGTCTAAAAGTTACAGAGCTTATTTCCTTTGACCCAAGAGGGAAATCGATCATCAGGGAACTGTTACAATCTACCACTTTATAAGATAGAGGTTGCAGGCAAAAAAGTATAAATTGTTACAGTCACGGTTCTGACTGTCACCCCTTGGCACTGGCACTGGTTTGGATGCCAAAGCTGGCTGACAGATTGCAGGTGTCACAGCTGCCTCCTCATGGACTCTTTCCATGTCCAAGCAACACAGGAGGGCTGAGCTGTAGAGGTGCTGAGTGCCTCCCCTGAAGCTGCTGGAAACTGCCAGAGCTGGGTACTTCCAAGCTGGACCGTAAGAAGGTTGCTAAGGAAATCAAAGCAGATGTTTCACAATTTATCCTGGTGAAATGTAATAAACCCTTTGCACAAAATACTTTGGTGGGAATCATCTACAAGATCCCATTTTCCCCCCTTATTTCTTATGCAACAGAAGTCTAATTAACTGAGCAAAGCACACACACAGAAATAGGCAAGCGCAGAGATATCTCCTGATTTAAGTAAAGGTCAGTAACTGACATTAATATTTCTTTTCCTGTTTCATATAGTGCTAATGAACCGAAACACAAGTTACCTCCAGACAATTTTGCTAACATTAAGTGGAATGACTACCTTAGTTACTGCTCTGGTGTTTGCAAAGCTGATTTTGCTAGGATGCAAGCAAATTGCAACACTAGTGCTCAGTCCAGATAATCTTATTTGGATATTGAAAGTGCATTTTTGTGTGAATAAGTGTGCTAGTCTGTGTCTGAGGGAGATTCAGATAGCAAGGGGAACTGCACTGCTTGTTTTTTGAGGTTTAGAGCACCAGGCGGACAGTCATAGCTCGGACCTACAGGGCTTGTTTGGCATCTCCAGTCTTTTGCCACCTACACGTTTGCCAACGGAATTACAGGAGTGGAGAAGACAGCATGGAGGGGAAAGGAGTGTGATCCTTTTCCCTAGAGAGAGAAGCAGTGGGAAAGAGAAAAGCTGTGTTGGATTTTCAGTCTCTTTGTATCACTGCATTCCTAAGTATGATTTTCCTTTACCTCCTCCCACCACCTCTCCTTTCCCCAGTTCCTTAGAGGGGTGTTGAGACAGAAGAGGGCTGTGCAAGGAGCCTGCAGTGCTGCATTTAGCTGCTTCCCCCCTGTGATTGCTAGGGAAGGGTAATCGTTAAGCTGCTCTTGTTGTTCTTGTCTACTTCACACCATTTGCTTCTCCTGCAGTCTCTCTATCCATGCTCAACTCCCAGTCACTACTGAAAAACGCCGAAAGCTGGACTTTCCCAACCAGTCTAACTCCTTTGGGTGTACAGTGAATTCCTGAGCACTGGCACCCATTTCTGAGATTGCCTTCCCTCCCTTTGCTCATCAGGCATCCTTCTCACCATTTCACTGTGAGCCTTACAGTTTCTCCTGATTTCTGTGCACCCTGGTTTCTCCAGTGATCGGTAAGGGATCGCTAACGTAGCCACTCACAGGTAGGGGTGGGGTGGGCATCTGCCCTGCCGTGCACACACCGTTTCAGATAGTACAATTTTCAAGCACCCCAGATGTATGAGATTGACTGAAAAACTATGACAGCTAAACATTTTGAGGGGAGGAAAGCTGTGTCCTTCTGATTTTAAAACCTTTAAGATTTTACACTTTTTTCCTGTGGCTGGGCAGTCTCAATGTGCAGACTTTACACTTCGCATCTAATAAAAAGAGGGTGGGCTCTGCAACAGCACAAGTGCTACGAGGGTTAATAACTGTGGGACTTCTAACACCAGACCCTTTGCTCAGAGGGTGGAAAGCAGCCAGCAGTCAATCTTACACTAACAATGATTTACTTACCTCCATAAATACGCCAGTAGGTGTCCATGAGTCCATGTGCAGATGGACTATTTATCCCCCTTCAGGGTACGAGGTGAAGACCTTTGCACCAGGCTTTTGGTCAGACACTCAGGACATTTCTCAGGCTGTCAGTTGCCTGTACGTCATAGCTGTGATGCTGCAACCAGAAAAATGAGATAAGCCAGGCAGAACACAAAGAAAGGCATTGCCTGACTCTTCATACTGTCTGAGTTTACCTAGTGCAAGTGTTGTATGATTCATAACTTTTTTGCATACGCTGAAGGGAAATCCTGAGCTATGAAAAGGAAGTCAAAAAGCAGAAAAGAACAAAAAAAATGCTCTGCTTTCCTGTTATAGGTGGCTTTGGGAAGTGTAGCTGTGGCTTCTAAAATGTGATAGAGGTAAAAGAGTTTCTGGGAAGGAGTAAGGAGATGGATTACATGTGTGGGTATCAAACTGCATTTGGTGTTGTGTTAACAATTGTTTCACCACACCTACCACATAAAGTAAGAAAATTACTAGTTGTTGTTTTATTTTCTGTTTGTTGAATAGAACTCCAGCTCTACGTTATTTTTTTGGGTATCAAAAGGCTGTTAATTCTCATGCTGGTGGAATAGAATAGAGCTAGGCAGTAAGATTATTCATTTAATACATTGCTCCTACAAATATTTTGGTAAAGTATCTTTCTATGTGCACTCTATTTGGTGTAACGATTTTAGTAGTTTGGAGAATATTTTATTTTATTTTAATTTTATTTTATTTTATTTTCCTTTATTTTCTTTTATTTTCCTTTATTTTCTTTTATTTTCCTTTATTTTCTTTTATTTTCCTTTATTTTTCATTTCTAACATATATACTTATATGCCCTGTGTTAAGATCAGACAGTGTCAGAAAAGAGGGAATCAGCTGGAGGAACTTTTCTTTAACGAGGCTTTTGAGGCCATTTTACCTGTTCAACTGCATTATTCAGTTCCGGCTGTGAACTCTGTCCCACTATCCTGTTCCTTACCCTAAATAGTGAAGGAACTTGTGAACTAATTGCTAACAACAGTGCAATACAATCAAACAAACCATTTTATCATGCAACTTAGGAAATTTCCAATTTTACTGAAAGGTTGTAGCTTTTTATAGATGGATGCCTTGATCTGGTAAAAACAAAGTAGCTTAACTCAGTTGAAAAAGATAAATGTATTAAAAAGGAACATTCTTTATGCTGGGTATTTCTTCCTGCAAAATGGGCCCTCTTGCCTCTTCCTGGGAAAATGTACACCACCTACAAGTGCTTAAATGAGAACTGTGGGGTGAAGGGGCCTGGGGTGCTGTTGGACAGAAGCCACGGGACATAGGACCCTGACTGTGTCCCTGGCTGTATCAGGTGATATACAATTTAAAGCACAGTATTTAGAACTACTTTCAGGTTAATGCATTTTCTAGTCCAGGTGTTGGCAGAAGCAATGGGGCTTAGAATAGAATAGAATAGAATAGAATAGAATAGAATAGAATAGAATAGAATAGAATAGAATATTTCAGTTGGAAGGGACCATCTACTCCAACTGCTGGACCAATTCAGGGCTGATCAAAAGTTAAAACATGCTATTAAGGGCATTGTCCAAATGAACATGGAAAGGCTTGGGGCATCGACCACCTCTCTATGAAGCCTGTTCCAGTATTTGACCAGCCTCACCGTAAACAAATGCTTCCTAATGTCCAATCTAAACCTCCCCTGGTGTAGCTTTGAACCGTTCCCACATGTTCTATCCTGGGAAGAAGACATCATCACCTCCCTCTCCACTCCCCTTCCTCAGGAAGCTGTAGAGAGCAATGAGGTCACGTCTCAGCCTTCTTTTCTCCAAACTAGACAAACCCAAAGTCCTTAGCCTGTCCTCATAGGACACTGAAAGATGCAGAGAGCCTTTGTGGTCAGAGGTGTTGTGCTAGGAGGATGTACTTGCCATTTTGGAAATCTATTGCTGGTGAAGGCTGTGAGATTAAAAAAAAAACAACCCCGTCTTCATAGAAGGTTTTCAGACAAAATATTCATTCTTGCTTGAGTATTATAGCTGTGGTGACTTCTGTTATTACTATTTTCCTTCTGATTTTTTGTTGGGCTCCAGAATCTTTCATTAAGTAATTTTTATATCACGTATCTGCAATACTTGCAAGTCAAGGATTCTCTTCTCCTTCTACCTCTTTTCCCCTCTCCTGTACTAATATGTTTTTTGTGGTAATTTCTGTGGTAATTTTTCCTTCTACAAAAGCATATTTTTCTCATTTTTCAAATGCTGAACTTGTAAAACTTATGAACTTATGAAAAATTAGCAAACCTCAGTACTAAGAACTGCACAAAGGCTGTCCTGTCTAGTTCCCTGCTATTGCATTGGAGCTGTGTTACAAATAAGTCAGTGATTTTTAACTGAGGGAGTTGCTGTCTGGAATCAAAAGAAGACAGAACACAACATTTGGATGAGGAGGGCAAGGAGCCTAAACACAGGAGGTCATCAAAGGTGTTGAAAGGAGACAGTTAATAAAGGAACACATTCCTTACATGCTCTCCAAGGCTTCACTTGCCTTTCACAGAGAGCTCATATGACTGACTGAGACTGTGTTAGATCCCAAGCGATCGTCCCTCATCCCTGCCTGGAAATAAAAGCATTGATCCTTGTGCAGATGTTTTCAGCAGGACCCTGACAGTAAATGTGCTCAACAGGAGATGCTGAGGGTGGAGGAGGTAGTGACATGAGGTGTTCGTGGCCTCAGCCAGCCTGTCACTTCACTCTCTACAAAATTTACCAAAATAAAGGCTCTTCTGTAAGTGACCCTGAGGTTTGGTGGCATCAGCACATGGAGAGGTTCTGTGTGCCTCATTTGAAACAGGAGTCACAGGTACTTCTGAGTGACAGAGCTCACACTTTTAACCCTCCCTTACCCTCTGTTTCTCAGGTGACACCTTGAAAAAACAGCGAATGCTGTGTTGAGATGGATGGATAACTACAGCAATAGCGTCCTGCTCATGCCTGACATCAGCTTCTTTCTAGGTGCCCCAAAGTCAGAAACGGGCAATTACGAAAGGTATCTATCTAAGAAAGGAAAGCTTCCCCTGTTGGGGGTTTTTTTTTTATTGTTTTTGTTTTTGTTTTTGTTCATTATTCTGCAAGTGACTGACATTTTAGCTGTCTCTTATAGAATCCAGCATACTTCCACTTGCATGAGAAATACCACCTATTATTAATGGCTAAGCACTTTTTTGGGACATGTTGGCTATCCTATTCCTATTCCCATTCCCATGGTGGATTTGTAGAAGGCTTGAGCCAAGACATCAGTAACTGACTGACTTCATTTGCTTTGAAAGAAGCATACAAGGGCCTAGAGAGGCAATAAAAGAGGAGCGTCTTGTCTTCTAATTATGGCAATATTCTAGTACTGCATGAAGAGTGCTTCTTCAAAGGCAATTTCCACATATTCACCTGAATTCAGTTATCAATTAAAAAAATAAATGCAAGAAGGTTAATTGTAATTAATTCTGATTTAAAATAAGTTAGATAATGCTATGATGCAAGAAATACAGAACTAGGTCCATCTTCTTCTTGAAAGTACTTTAATATGAAATTTTACAGTCTTTTGTAAGTTAACAGCAGCACCAGAACTTCTGTCTGGAGATCCGCATGAAGAAATTTTACACTGTAAAGGGCACCAAAAGAGCTTTTGACATAAAACTAAGACTAAGAAATTGTTTGTAGGTCTGTAAGAAACAGTCCTTTTTTCTAGGATATATATAGTTGCAATTTTGACACATTGTTCATTACAAATAGAATACTTCACCTTTTAAAGACTTGATCTCTTTACCTATTCATCTCTATAAATAAGCTCTCTTTACTAACCAACCTAAAATCAAAAGAGCGCGTGGTAGGTAGTGATATACCTAGAAGCATGTGGATTTGCAATCCATATTGGAGGGCAGGAATTTTAAAATTTGGCAGTTGTATTCGTACTATTGTATTTTCACTTGTCTGTTGGTGAGGATATTGGACAGGAGATAACCTTCATGATTGCACTGCTCAGGGCATCTCTGCTCTGTGCCTTTTAGATGGATACTGAACCTGTGATTCTTACTGATTTAAATTAAGTCCTATGTCAAAATATCTTCTTGATCAGCCGTGCTTGCTAGCATTCAGAGACAAATATTATGCTTCAAATCAATCCTTTGAAAGGGAAAACTATTGCTTCGCCGACCATAGGAACAAAGAATATCATGTGTATATACCTCTGTGTGCCCCATATACTTTTACAAATATACATATATAGGTGTATATATATGTATATCAACCACGGTGTAATCTTTCTGTCTACTGTAGTCCAAACATAGTTGTGAAGATTATATTAAGCAATTGTCAACAATATTTGTGAAAATAATGGATGTGCTTCATTACTGGTGGTTCCTCCAACTGGAGTATTACAAAATATGCAAGGATTTTGCCCTGTCCTGTGGTCGTTGGACCTCTTCCCCCAGCTGTGGAACAAAGAGCAAGCCTTGGTATGTAGCTGCTGTCTTGGAGCTGATATTGCAAATCCTGGAGAAAAAGCAGAGCTCCAGCAGAGCAGAGCTGGCTGGTGTTCAGCCACTTGGAGCAGAAGCGTGTTGGAGGGGAAGCACCTCTGCAAAAAACAGTGCATAGGTATAAAATGTAATAAATTAACACAGACAAACTCAAATACATTTAAGAAGTGCCTTCATTTCAGCTGTGATCTTGAATTTTGTCTTATTGATTCATTTATCCTTGTCTACTACCTCCCACACATTTTCCTCCTCTTCATCCCATGCTTTCAGCCCCCGAGATGGAGTGGCTTCATTTACTAGGAATTCCTGTTGTTCATGTAGCCATATCTACTTACTTTTTTTTTTTTTTAGGTTCTTTCTCGAGCATTTTATACAGTGCTTTAGCATCATTTGTGTTGCCCTTTCTTTCTTTCCTTCCTTCCAAGAATATTTGTTTTTAATTACTGTCAACGCTGTCATATATGCATGCAATACATGAAGGCACAGTCTTATTGAAGTTGAGTTATGTTGAGGAGTAAACAATAATGAATTCTGAAGCCATGGTGGGTTTTTTGTCTATTATAACCTTGCATATGCCTGAAGATTTTTGTTACAGATGTCACATACTAATAGTTCAAAAGCATTTAAATCAAACGTTATATGTGCTGCTGAATGTTGGGGATGTAGCAGGCACTTCTCTTCGAAAACGTACAAGAGCTGCATACACAAAGCACTCAGAAAAGAGGCAGAAGAGTTGCAACAGTTTCACCATCAGCTCCCTTCAATGAAAGGAGAGCATCACTCTGTCTCCATGACCTTGTCTCTGCAGCTGCACTGCATGAATCTCTTTTTTGACGCTTCAGTTTTCCTAATCACTGGAATTGTTCTCCCTAGTGTGTATGATGCATTTAGAGTGCTGGCAAGACTTTAAAAAAGTGACTAATCATTACTAATGCAGGGACGTTAAACACAAAGGAGACAAACTTGGATGCTAGAATGAATTTGATATATCCAGTCAAACATGGTCTATCTCCTTTTCTCTAAATTAATAATTAAAGAATGAAATTAACACCCTCAAGCAGCTGAGGACTAAAATTTAACTCGACTTAAAATTACTAGAGTCTAGAGGAATGCATGATCAGCACCTCGTTTGTTATTGCGTTTGTTTTCCTTTTGGTGAAGCATAATGTTTTCTTTACAGAATATCAGAAAAAAGTTTTCTTTTTTTTTTTTTTTTTTCCTAATAGCCTTCTAAAATAGCTCATCAGTGTGAGGTATCTTGACTGCCCAGGTGCTAGTTCATACTTCTCAGGGAGAATATGACATGAAATTCTCTGGGAGTCTGGTGTGTTGTCTCACTTTGGAAGGCACATAGTACTCAACCAGTTTTAAAAGAAAAAAATAGGTTTGCATAACTAGTTAGGATATTTTTGAGGAAGTGACTTTTCTTTGGGACTGCTGGTATATTGTGGGGGAAAAAACGCATTTTGTGGAAAAAGCTTGTTTTGCCAAGAATTTCTCAGATCCAGGGTGGAATTTCTGCTCCAGGATGGAAAACCTAGTTGGTGATGAGATATATCGTTCATTCTGGTTTATGAAAAGTCCTCAATATTTAGCAGAGATCCAAACCAGTAAGGTAGGGATTTTGACCTGGGGCTGTCTATAGGCAAAACTAAGAGTCTAATAATAAGGCAATTAACACTTGCATGAGTGTTATCAAAAACTGTCTTTCCAATATGAAATTTCATTCTGCTGGCAAGCCATAAAAAAATATAAAGCCCCCACTTTTTTTTTTTAAATAAACATCCTATTTTCTTGCACTTTTTAGTTCTTAGCACAGAACACCTTATTTTGTCAGAAGCCTTCAGTGCAGGGACATAATGTTGAGTGGTCTTTACATAAAGCTTCTGAAAAAGTGGAACTCTTCCCCAGGGAGGAGCAAAGGGTAAAAAAGGAAATAAAAACCCCAAATGAAATAATCACTGACACTTTGGTAGTGTAAGTGTAGGAGGGTGACCACTCCAAGCATTGAAGTTCTCCCTGTTTTCTCTACCACCAGATTTTCTGCTTTCACGAATAAGTCACATTGCTGCCATTTTTCACGACTGAAGAGTCAGCATCTTTAAGGCACCCTGTTGCATGTACCTCAAAAGGTAGGTATCCAAAATCACGAATCCTAGTCAAGTCAGTAGCACTCTGATCAAAGCTTAGGTTCCTTAAAAATCACAGTTCCTGTTGGATCTTGAGAAAGGCTGTCTATATGTGACAGCATATAAAGATGACACAGCAGTACAAATTAAACTAAATACTTGAGCAGTAGTCAAACTGGTTAAAAAATAAAAATAGAAAGTCAAAGTTTAATTTTTAGTAAAACTTGTGGTGTCTGGATAAAGGACGTGTAAAAAGAAATAGTATAGACATCATTAAAACACCAGAGAAACTACCATGTAGCAGAAGTCTCACAGGTAGCGGGCAGAAATGGTTATCAGAACTCCACAGAAGCAGTGTTGATATTGGCAGTGGAGCTAGGGAAAAATCTCACTCCACTCTCCATTACTTCAGAAATCACAAAGTGATTTATACCTCAGTTGCCTTATTCCCCTGGCATGTTTATGGACAAGTCAAATCCAGACTGACCTTAAAACCAAACAGTCTCCAGACCAGGAAGGAGTGCATCGTACGATGTCACAGATTTGTAGCAGCTCTCATATTGATGGATTACAAAGCCATCCTGCAGATTATGTGTGCATTAGTCACTTTAGCCAGCCTTATCTGTTATGTCTACAGTGTGACAGAAAGCAAGAAGAGAGTAAACTGCTCAGCATTCAAAAATGCAGATGGAACTGGAGTTACTGAATTAGTTTGTTCTCATAACTGTGAAGTGTGACACGGGATTGTTAATTAACATATGTGATTAGGCCATCAGCAATAGCTCTGCATATGCTCCAGTACGGACTACAGGAATGAGAAAATGTTCCCTAGCACAGTGAACGTAGGTGCTGCAGCATTTTTGTGATGTAGAGATTTTGTATTTGGAGCTTCTACCTACAGTGTTGCAAGGAAGCTGGATCTGCCCTAGAGGGTTGTGCTCCTGAGGGCTATCATTTCAAAGTCAATGATAATTGCATTTTTATAAGTTTGTGAAGTAGAAGTAGATATCAGACAGAAAGTATGAGAAGCTTGAAAGACTACATTAGGTTGCTACATATTACGGTTCACATCAGCCACTCTCAAGAAATGAGGTCTGAGGCTGAAATAGGAGCTTCACTAAAAGCATCTTTCTCAAAAGAAAATTAGAGGATGTCGTGGTTTGGCCTCAGCAGGCACAAAGAACCACGCGGCCGCTCACCCAAACCTCGCAGCGGCGAGGGAAAATTGGAATAAAAAGGCAAAAACTCGTGGGTTGAGATAAAAAGCAATTTAACAGAACAACAAAGAAAAACCGGCAAAACAACAACAATAGCACTGGCAGAGGAATGTATAAATAGGGGTACCGTACCGACGCGCACCAACCGCACCCGGAGCGTCCCCGCCCGCTCCCAAACCGGGAACTCCCCGCCCCGGCTAGCTCCCCCTAAATACTGGGAATGGCGTCACGTGATATGGAATACCTGTGCTGGGCCAGGTATTAACCCTGTCCCTGCCGGAACCAGGACAGAGGAATGCAACAAGATTAATGACCAGACTTTTTGACTACATAACAAAAGCAACATTTTCTAATTTTAGTGAAAATGAAAGAAAAGAATAAAGGGAAATAAAAGATGGCAAGCAAGGGAAGAGGAGTTCTCTGAAATCTAGTTTTCTGACAAGTGCCCTCATACTTTTATAAATGTGAAACTGATAAGCCAACCTCATCAATTACATATAAAGGACAAACCATACAGAGCTTCAGTACTTTTTAATCATTTCACTTGACTTATCCTTGCAATGGACTCATTTTGTTCCTCACAGTCAGGTTGTGATTAACCTGAAACTAAAACCCACTAGATGGAAATACATACAAGAAAAACTCAGCTGAAATCAGTGAATATTGCCTAACTGACTACAATGGTTATCTGCTAGCATCCTCTTCTATGGATCCCCATTAAAATGCTAAAGCCTTTTGTTCTTTTGAATTTCAGCCAAAAATTTTCATTTTGTACCATTTTTGCAAATATTTTAAGCTATTCATTTCTGCGTTTTAGAAAAAGAAAACGACACAGATGTGAGAGCATTAAATGCTGAGGCATAATCCCCTGTTGCCAAATTCTGTCTCATCCTGCACTTTGCATTTGTTCCTTCTCAGGAGCCAGCTCTGTCAGTTTTCAGCACAAGCTCTTTTGAACGCTCTCTCAGTTTGGCATCCTGCGACCGTACAGAACACAGTGGATGTAGGACTTGTTTATGCACAGCAACACACTGAGAAAGGGCTACATGCTAACACAGCCAGACAGTTTTTCCTACCAGAACCAGCTTGTTCAGAATAAATCCTGTCCTGAATAAGGCCGTACCAGACATGTCACTTTAAATTGTACACTTGCAGTGGTTTGCTCAAGTTGTCCTCATCTGGACCTCCAGAACCAGTCCTTATTCATGCTCAGAAGTGTATTTTCAGAACTGCCTCTACATAAACCATGAGTTTGTGTCTTGTCCGTGTGTACATTCTTGAAGATGTGCTTGAGAGGATGATGGGGTTGTATGCACTCAAAACAGAGATAAGTGGCAATCTAAAGCTATCTGCCGTCAATGCAGCTGAGAGTGAGAACCTGATTGCTTAAAGGCAGCCAGAGATGACATGTTTAATGTCAGATTGGACAGGGCTTTGAGCAACCTATCTGTCCTGACCTGATTTGTTATATGATGAGTGGCTAAGGACTTTGGGTTTGTCTAGTTTGGAGAAAAGAAGGCTGAGGGGTGACCTCATTGCTCTCTACAACTTCCTGAGGAAGGGGAGTGGAGAGGGAGGTGATGATGTCTTCTTCCCAGGGTCTAGTGTGGGAATGGTTCAAAGCTGCACCAAAGGAGGCTTAAACTGGACATTAGGAAGCATTTATTTACTGTGAGGCTGGTCAAACACTGGAACAGGCTTCCTAGAGAGATGGTTGATGCCCCAAACCTGTCAGTGTTTAAGAGGCATTTGGACAATGCCCTTAATAACAAGTTTTAACCTGAATTGGTCCAGCAGTTGGAGTAGATGATCGTTGTAGGTCCTTTCCAACTGAAATTATTCTAGTCTAGTCTAGTCTAGTCTAGCCAATCTAGTCTAGCCTAGTCTGTTCCGTTCCGTTCCATTCTGTTCCATTCCAGATAAGCTACAATATATAGGAAGATGTATGTGTATGAAATCTATTAAAAACAGACTGTTGATCAAAGTCACTGCAGTTAGCAGCAAATGTTGCAGTGAGAGGTGTGTCTTAAATCTCATAATAACTGCAATGTTATAGCTTTGTCTTAAGAAAGGAATTTCCCACCATTTGGAATCACAGTGCATTATAATTTCCTGTAAATAGAGGTGTGTTCTCAGATACCTCATAACCAGATTTTATGTAACCTTATAGAGTAAAATATACATTAAACAATATTTATTCTTATGTGAGTGAAAGAACTATCTACAATTCTACATCACAAGAGCAGTTACAAAAGAAAGCCACAAGAAAGTCAATTACACGAGCAAGAAGCTACAGGATGGAGAAGGTAAGTTGCTGTCTTGCTTGGCTAGTTCATGTTGAGGCTCTGAGTGCAATACCAAACTGGACCAGCCCTGAAGCCCCTCTGTTATGAAACAGAAATTTGTGTTCTTGCTAATTTGTGTTTTCTACTAGTTTTTAAGTTGGAGTGGTAGTAAGACATGTGTTCCATCATCCTAATTTGATAAGATAGAAATTCTAAACCAAAACTTTATACCTTTAATCCACTGCTTACAGATCTGAAAGCACAGACCCTTTTGTCTGGTGCTCAAGCTGTTGTTGCTGGCCTGCTGTGAGGCACTGAGGGCATTTCTGTACTCCCAGTACTTGCTCAAATATTATGTTGAAAATCCCTTTGCAAATTTCCTCTCTCGCTCTGACATTATTAACCATTAGTTCTTCAAATCAGGTTTTGATACTCAAGTTCCAAGGAATGTCCCAGTCACAGGAGAAGAACGTGCTCCTTCTACTTTTTACAGCAGCTTCTGTGCCAAAGGAGTTTCCTTGGAAGAGCTATAAGACATTTGCACACCTTTTTAGAGCACGTGATGAGAAATCCAGGTGTCTCTGCAAAGTGGATGAGGTGCTGCTTATTTCTTCTTTGCTTATTCCCCTAGGGGCACCTTCTGCACTCGGGGGTTTTTTAGGTGGCATTTTCTCCCTCACTGGTAAAAGACACTTTTTAGCCCTTCTCTCATTTCATGCATAGTGAATAGACAGACCTCCATGAAGTGAACATTGCTACCTACTTCATATGTGGCATAAACACTTGCATATGTGAAAGGCCAGGTTTAGGCCTTCTGAAGTGCCTTGTTTTGAAACACTGGGAAGTGCCAACATTTTTTAACTGGCTACTTTTCCATTTAATGGATTTCAGAAATAATGGGAAGGAGGGTACATTCTGTCCTGTGCTGTCAGCAGCTGGAAAAAATAAAATTGTTATTGCATCAGAACCGAAGAGAAGCTTGAAATAATTTGTTAGCCTTATTCGATACAGCAAGAATTCTGTGTCTATATACAAAATTATAAAGTCTGTGGGCTGGGTGAGACTTGGAAGAACCGTGTTCTAATCCTTACAGGTCGTTGTGTTAACCATGGAAACACGGCTTTCATTCTTCTTTCTTCTTCCCATTTGGTATATATGTTTTGTCAGCATACAGCTTTAGCTGTCTAACAGCAAGGGCATAATGGAACTGTCTCAGAACCTCCAAGTGCTATAGCACTATGGAGAAGGAAAGAAAGAAATGTAAAAGTGGCAGGGATAGCATTTGCATTTGTGAAGTGAAAACCTGGGTTTTACCTTTTCCTTCCTTTTATCGACACGCATTAGTCACTACATTCTAGTAAAATCATAAAGTGAAAAATGAAATTAGGGCTACAATCTGCACTTGGGAGTTGGTAATAGGTTAGTGTAGAAAGTAATTTGCAGGTTGTGGTTGAGCTTCATTTAAGAATTAACTTATTCTAGAGAAAATGCTGAATATTGTTCGGGAATATTGTACCACCTAGCCTGTCTTAAACTCTACAGTTTGATACATTATTCTGCCATCTTTAAAATGGCATGGATCTTTCAGTCCAGGGAATGAATACCTATCCCCTGGCAATATATAACACTGCGGTGATGAATTAATCATGATGTTTTTCCAGACCTCATGAGATCAAATTATTGTGAAACTTGTGAGCTCTGTGTATTAGAGCTCTCCAGTACTATCTCAAAGTAGTCAATTAACCTTTCTCTAGAATGATGGTATTAATTTCTGCACACTATGCTTGTTGCATCCTTCATTATTACCTTTATCTTGGGTATCCTCTGAGTTCAGTGTATGGTTCAACAATAAAGTCATAAGGTAACATTTTACTTATGCTGTTTATGGGGACTGCTTCAGGTTTTTTGTAGTCATAAACATAAGAAGAAAAATGAGACTCACTACTTTAAGGCTCATGTTTTCTTCCCTTCTATTATAAAATTGGTTTTAGTGTTTACAGCTTCTGGCTCTATGGGTTATCTATCAAACCTCCATCAAGGCCCCTCATGATAAGGAGAAAACAAAGTACAAAAAAGCATCACTGGAACTAACTGGATGAAACTAAGAAGTGGAAAAAGGGTTGATGACAATGAGATAACTAGAGAAACAGTGAAACATTTCAGAAGTGATGACTTCAGGGAAACAGGGAAGACCCAAGCCTAGATTGATCCTCCTATGTTGCAAATCCCTATCCGAGGGGCATGGGTTAGGTATGCAGTTGCTTTACAGTCCTCCTTATTGTCAGTGAGTACAGGGAGGTCACCAACACCTCCAGTGACTGGATCTGTGCCCTGAGATCTGAACAGCTTCTCTGGGTCACCCAACATACACCATGGTGTGCTCAGTACTACCAGAGGCAGCTTGTTCTCCAGAGTATGTTCAGTGAGATACAGTGAGAAACACCTGCAAAAACATCAAAAAGGAACCTCTGAAGCTTTGGGGAGATGATAGCTTCTGGCCTGTTTGGTAGTTCATAGACTGCTGAAAAACTCTACTTGTATCATTTTCACATTGACTGTAGGGTCAAAATATTAATTGACCAACTTGGTGATCTGTGAAAGTTCAGGGGCATCCTGATTTGGATAAAAGGTCAAGGATAACCTGATTCACTAAGTGAGTAATCCAACCTTATGATTGCAAACAGCAGAAATAGTCACCCAATGGACCTTAGATTTGTTCCTTTTACAGACTGAGCAATTTATTCCCCTACTTAGCCTTGACCGTAGAATGAATTGAAAGATATTCCCCAGGGGAAGCCTATAATATTTACTGTTTTTACTGACTTCCTTAGAAGCAGCCTTTTCAGCATATATGAAGTCATGATTATTCCAATACTAGTAAGATGAAAAAAGAATGCAAGGAGAAAGTGAAAAGAAAATCACCTGCTTATAAATGTGAAAGGAGAAAAATACTACAAAACCAATCCTAGTCCCTGAAAGTGTTAAGAAAGCATTAACACTGGGAATGAAGTTTCTGCCGTTTCACATTATTATATATATGCTAAAGTTTCTTTGGAATCTACTTAGCAAAAAAAGAAATATCTCCATACACAGTGGAAGTGTAATAAGCTTTTCAATATCTCAGGAAGCTCAAAACTGACAACATAAAATGAACTCTCAGACTTGACTTTTATTCTCATCAACCTCCCTCCCGCCACACAACCCCTAAGTAATTCAACACCTATCAATTTATGCTGTTGCAAAGGCCAACTGAAATTGCAGAGGATTTTCAGGTCAGAAACTGAGATTTTTTTCTTTGAAATTGTGAGCTATTTTCCTGTGTTTCACTATGCCCAGCTCATTTTTTCCCTCACTCTTTCATATTCATGAATGCAAGAGTTTGTCCTTCTCAAAACATTTTAAAAGAGCGAAAAGAGACTACAGAACGCTTTTAGTGACCTCATGCTAACAGAACTATTGACATCTATTAGTCACCAAACAATCAGTGATGCTCTTCCCTTTTTTATTTTATGTGAATGTGCTGCTTCTGTTCTACTCTGAAGAGTTTTGTATGATTTCCACACAAATAAAAACAGAGCTGATTTTTTTCCTAACAGGTAAGCTGTACTTAGTGGGAATTTTATTGATAGCACAGTAGGATCAAGGTTTAGATAAAATTAACTCACAAAGGATGAAAAGCTCAATAGAAGTTAGAGATCAAACAAGTAAAGGAAAGCTGATATTTTTTTGTGCTGAGCTACTTCAAATTCTAAGACGCAGAGAAGTGTATGTCTGAGGAAAGAAAAATTAGTTCTGGATAAAGCTTCCACAGAAATCTTTGATGTTCTAAAAATAGAAAATCTCTTTGCAGACTAAATTCACCTGTAAACATGTGCATTTAAGGCTGCACTCTGACGTCCCTCCTCACTTCTTCCTCACCCCCAATAGGTAACACTCATCATGAGTAAGGGTGGTAGAATTAGTTCTTTCAGTGGTAACAATTCTTCAAGGGAAAGATTCCAAAAATCATCCTAGTATTACATAGGCAGTTTTTTCACCCTCATGAAAATATAGTAAATAAATAAACACTTCTTCCTCACCCCCAATAGATAACACTCATCATGAGTAAGGGTGGTAGAATTAGTTCTTTCAGTGGTAACAATTCTTCAAGGGAAAGATTCCAAAAATCATCCTAGTATTACATAGGCAGTTTTTTCACCCTCATGACAATATAGTAAATAAATAAACTCAGGTTTACTAGGACATCGTTCAAACATTCAAATAACCCTTCTAAGACGCGAAGCTGACAAAGGGTCTCTTAAGCTTTCAGATGGAGATATCTGAGCATGCTTACAATGGTTGCATTTCTGGAAAGAAGTCAAAAAAGTCAGTCAGGGAGGATATCAAGACTATAAGCATCAGGGCAGGTAGAAGAGCTGGATGGGTTCTCTGCAGGAAAACTACACCTGCCCTTCATTATCTGTGACACTGTGTGTCTTTTTCCATATGATACCTCAGGCAAGCATAATTAAATGCAGCCTGAAAGGGTGCCAGTAATTGATTCGAGGCACTGGTGGGTAAGCTGCCTATTTTTAGTCTTTTTTTTTTTTTTGGGTGCGTACAACAAATCGATGTTACTTTTGCTAGCTTTAAAGCTACTAACAAAAATATGGAAGCTATATATAGATAGCTGGACTACCTGCTGATTTAGACAATGTCTTGGTACTACTTTAGTCCCAAATTAGAAATGCTGTGATCTGGCGGCTGTCCAGCTCTGCACATTCTTGAACTGTGCCTGTGGTACAAAGCTGTAGGGTGCTGCTCCTTCCCTGTAGACCACCTCACCTTTGGGGTCTTTGGGCTGCTGGAAGGGAGCCTGGGAGCAACACACTACGCAGAAGGTGAGGCCAAATGCTCCAGAGTGCGCTTTGTTGCATGGAGCAAAGTGTAAAAAAATGCTTTACCATGAGATTCAGACTCGGATTAGGCTAACAGACACCTGAATGACAAGAGGACAGACAAGGCTATTTAGAAACCAGCCCTGCCATAGTACCGAGGGCACATGAGGCTGAGACACACTAACTGCTCTGTGTTAAGCCTTTTCTCCTCTGTTATTCCCAAGACCTGTGTAATGCGGATTCAAGGGCCTTACGTGTTTTTTGATCACAGCATCCTTTAGCAACCAGCACCCACTAGATGCAGTTACCCAGGTGTGTCAAAAGAACAAAAGGTAAAAATTTAATAAGGAAGAACAAAAGAAGCTTGTACATCAGAGCAGGGTTTACTTGTTAGTGAAAGGGACATAGCTCACCAGGAAAAATTACAGTGAGAAGATATAAAAGGCATAAGTGTTTAAAAAATAGTTAGAGGTCAAAGTTGAGTTGTCACAACCAACCTCAGTACTTTCCTTCAGGGTATCTTACCTTCAGTCTGTTGGTGGTTAGGAAGAATCTTTCTTTATTGGCAAACTATAATGGTATGTTCTATTATTCTGTTATTAAGACTTATATCTTTTTCTTTGGTGTGATTACTGACCTTTGTCAGGCATAGGTCTAAAAGTGCAATCACCTGGACTTAATGCACTACTGTAAAGTAGTCTTTGATTACAAGGATCATGTACTGTTTCTCAAATAACAGAACAGATATTATGCAAGAGAACGACCTGATCAGTGTTAATCAGTCTACTATTAAATGTGGTGAACTGAAATATTTATGGGGAAATCTTGCGCAATCAGATGAGAAGAAAGAAAGAAATCTTTTGGAAGCATCTTACCTTGTTTTCTTCTTCTCAGTTGCCAGGATTAGTTTCTCTATTAGAGTACATTTTAACCAAAGGATCATCCTGCTTCAGTAGTTGTCCAAATATAGGAAGGGAGCAAATAGTCTCATTGTTATGGTCTACTCTGACTAGGGGTGATGCGGAATTGAGTCTTTGCTGAATGTACTGAGTAGAAAGTGGTGTCAGCTTGTGAGTAGTAGCAAATAGTGGTCTGTGTTCTGGCTTCTTTCTTTACTTAACAAAACATGAACACTTAAGTTCTTATTTATACTTCTGTAAGAGATGCTAGGTTCAAACTGTAAAAAAAAAGTAAAAACATTTTTTTCCCAGACCTTAAAATGTCTGTGTTAATTGGTCGTATCTGGCTATGCCATTCAGACAGAAAACTCTCTGAAAATACTCCTATTTGCCTGCTGGTTGCAATGTCTCTGAATATGTAAAATGCTCTACAACGTTGGTTTTTAATGCCTGATATCTCATAACATACAGTCTTCACATTATCTTTACATTACTATTTTTGGATAAATATACATAACGACCCACTTAAACATCTCACGCAAATTGATTGTTGCTGAGATTCCGTGATTCAGTCACCTTTTTCTGAACTAGTAAAGCTAATGACGGCTTATGTCCTTTAGGCTGCTTCTGTTTTTATATTTTTGGTTAGGCTACCAGATGATGTACTCAGCTGTTATTTTTACAAGTCTACTGCTATCTTCACCACTCATGTATTCATAACGTTACCCTTTAGCCTCTGTACAGCATTTTATGGTCACATCTCACAGCCCACTGAAATGCAGCTATGTACTGATTTTTTCTACATAACATGATAATTCATTGGCCAAACCCAATCCGGTAAAGGCCCAGTACAACTGTCATCCTTCGTGGGAGAAGGATGTTGTGTGTGAATCCTTGATCCAATAACATTTCCTGTGTTTCAGACTCCTGTCTGTCACCAGGTTGTACTGAGAGACTTGGGTTCTGGTTTCTGAAATCTGGTGATATTCACATTCAAATAGAAGAAAAGCCTTTGGATGAGAATTCAATCCCCCTTTTATCCACAAACCTGGCAAGTCACGTTCATCCCTTCAGGCCTAATGAGACTTCAGGCTTTTACCACAAGATGGAATAGTTTACCTGGATGGGTGGAAAATAATTCATCTTCTTGTAGCCTTTGCCTTGGTGGTTATGACACTGACAAAGGAGATTAAAGAGTCCTGTCAAACCAGGGAAGAGATTGCCCTGTGGCTTACTACATCCTGCACGAGTGTACTAACTACTTGGTCATTATGGAAAAAAGACAGCTGCAACTTGGACAGAGCACAGGTAGGTATATCCAGAAAAGCATTTCTGACTTTGAGTCTTAATTGAAAATACTTGCATCCTTTGGAGATGGATCTTCAAAGACTGCAAAATTATAGGACTTCGATGTTCACTTCACATTTTTTCTGTCTTAAAAAGTTCTCTAACCAGTGTTTGGACAATTCAGCTTTCTGCTCTGAAGTACCTAGTTCTCCCCAGGTATGGGGGCCTTTGTGTTCAGCTAGTGGAGTGGATTCAGATCTATGCCTTGTCTAGAGCAAAATTAATTAGATAATGAGATGCTTAAGAGTCCTTTTGGTAGCCTCAAGTAATTTATCAAGATCATAAATGCATTTTATGGAATAGAACACCACCCTTTAACATTACAAGCTCATCCTCCTCTCAGGTGCAGATGGCTTTGCATTGTGTTGTACTGAAGCAAGGCTCCCACTAGAATGCACTTGCCATGAAAAGCCTGGTGACAAAGGAGAAGTTCATTTAAGATGAATATGAAAGATGGAGGGAGGAAAGCAGACTTTAGAAGTGTTATACTGGTCCTTTCTGTGCCCTGGTGGATATGCAACACCAAGACATTGCATACTTATTGTGAAATCATTCTTGGGGATCGCAGGCACTGTATTGAAAACTTCTGTTTCTGTTGCTGATTTACTACCAATCAGGAAGAACAAGGTCTAACCTTGCAAAATACCTGAAACATCTCATTCAGCCACAGAAAGCAAGTTGATGAGAGAGAAATGGAGATGTTAGGCTGTCTGCTACAACCATACAAACAAACATTTCCTCAGAAGGCCACTATGTGCTGAAGTCAGACACAGGTGGGAGATTTAGATTTATCTTTTTATGGAAATTATATGGAAAAATGACTGGGCTTTAAGTATCCACTGTGCTGACAAAGGCATTTAGTATAAAGTGTTCCCCTAATTTAATTTTGGGTTGTAACAACACATCATTCTTCATTTTGAGTATTTCTGTTATCTGATAACACTAGAGCAGTTTCTTATTGTCTCATTGACAGGTTTTATTGGATGAGAGTTCTACATATCCTCTAGTTCTGTTACTTGAAAAATACAGCTGACAATAGTAAAATAAATATTAACTTCTGTACTTGGCAGAAATACTTTTTAAAGTTACCTAGTATGAAATAAGAACTCTTGTGGGAATCATGTTAATTTTTGGCAGGATTGTAGGATTTGATGGAATGAGTAGCACAATTGTATTTACTTTGTACTCTCATGTGAGCGTGGCATAGAAGTTTGGCACTCTCAAAAAGCTTTGTAAGCATCAGCCTAACAACTTTAACAATAGTAATATAAGACGTAAACTCTGATGGTTTTCAGATTTCCCTTGTTGCCTCTTCGGAGATACTGAGAGAAAGAAGCTGGCTAATAGAGGTGATCCCCCCACCACATGTTTGCATAGCTTGTGCTTTCAGTTCAAAGTGAAATATATGATGGAATGAAAGAAGACTGCAGTATGACTGGGGAGAAGGGATAAGGCTGTTAAAGCATAGATGAAAAACACAGAAACCTGAGTTTTCAAGCTCTCATATTACAAATCTGTTCCTTTGGCCAAATTACAGCCTTTACAAAAATAGAGGAAAACTTTATTAGAAACACGTTTTATGACAACGTACAACAATCACATGCCATAGATTGGTTCAGATGCCAATCTGTTGGGGAGATCTGAGGACACCTGTCAGCATAGCTGTGACCCTTTTGTCTATGCTGCTCAGAGTTCATCCCTTTTACTTTTGTCTGTTATTGATAAACTCCACTTACAAACTGGAATAGCATTCTTGTACTCTGTACAAAGATGGCTACACTTAAACATCTTTTTGGGGAGGCTGAGTTTTACAAATTATGGCTGAAATTGTGTTTCCTTCCTTGCAGTTTTTTCTTTCAGACAAGTCTTTATGATCAGATATACCTGTCAGTATTCCTGACAGTCTCTGGCTGTTACAATGGCAATCATTCCCTTATGCATGAAGATTAATAGTATTTACACACCCTTGTTCAAAAGCCATGGATGGGAATAACCAAAATATAAAGGTATACATGTACAGGAAGACGGAATGGAAGTAAAAAATGGAGGAGAAGCTAGCAGGTTTCTTAAGACGTAACCCTCAAACTTAAATGTGTAAGATATATTCCCCTTAAAACAGGAAATAACCAGATTTTTTTATACACCTGAGTGCTTTCAAAGCCTGGAATTACAGCAGTGTTTTGGGAAGACTTGTAAAAAGTGCACTTTTTTGTATGTAAGAGTGTGTTCCTCAAAATGCCAAGGATGAATTCTCAAGTTTGTGGCTCTGGTGAAGCAGGGCTGGTGGTGCAATCATATTTGTACATTCTTATCTCCTTGGAAGCAGAAGTGGAACATGTAGGTCCATTTTTTACCACAGGTATGGAGATGTTAACACAAAATTTGCTCCAGGTCACTGCAATGAGTGAGTAGTTAGAGTAAGGCGCAAGATACAGGTCTCTTCCCTCTTGTCCTGCTAGGCCGTGTTTCCACCATGATGAAACAGTCTTGTGGCTCTATGCTGGCTTCTCTCTTTGACCTGCGCTGCCTGTTAGTAACTAACGCAAGCAAAAAGATGAGAACATGCATTTCTTTACTGCTATGCCATTCCAGTCCAAGTCTAAATTGGGTAGGGTTAAACAACAAGGATTTTTTTTTTCACTTTTAATTACTATGGTTCACTATAGCATAGTTTTTATGGGGCATATGTGTTTTGTAGCTACTTCAATGGAAAGTGGTAACAGAGATTTGCCAGCAAGAGTAAAGGAAAAGAATTCTTGCTGACAAGGGGCAATGGGTATAAACTTGAATATAGGAAGTTCCATCTGAACATGAGGAGGAAATTCTTGACTTTGAGGGTGGCAGAGGACTGGGACAGGCTACCCAGAGAGGTGGTGGAGTCTCCAACTCTGGAGACATTCAAAACCCGACTGGATGCCATCCTGTGCAACCTGTTGTAGGTGAACCTACTCTGGCAGGGGGGTTGGACTAGGTGATCTCCAGAGGTCCCTTCCAACACTAGTGATTCTGTGATTCTGTGGTTCTGTGAATAGCACTTGAACTAACCAACGGTAAGCAAAAGAATCACTGGTGTTATGCCAGCACCACAGGAGAGAAGCATGGTCCATGCTGTGAACAAATGCAATATCAGCAGCCTCTATTGGCCATAGAAGTGGCCTCTGACTCTTCAGAACAGCTGTTATCTTGACAAAACAATAGCTGAGAACCATTAAGAGAATAGTCACAACTGGTCAGGCTCCATAGCATTTTTTCCCCCCCTCTATAGTAAATAATTATTTAACAGATCTCCAGTGATAGAAATATATTGTATGCCCATCTTAAACTGATGAGGTTTCTAATTATTGAATCCCATCTTAACTTGATCATGAACCAAGCAACAATGGTTTCTCTCTTCTATGGTCAAAAGGTTTTAGAGTTTTGAAGAACTTTCTATTAGTTAGCAAAAAGGCTTATGAGTTTATGAGACAGGAGTAAATACATCTTTCTTTGCTTTTAAGTGGTTATGATCTTTTTTAAACATTCCTTTTAGTTGAGATAGGACATCAATCTTTGTTTAGTTGATGTGTGGAAAAAAAAAATCAAATTGAGTTTTGTTAATCTAGCAGTTCAAAAGATGTTAAAACTGTCTTACTAAGAAGTCAGGTCACAGTTACAATCTACCCTTAGAACTAAGTGCTCTGTGTCTTTTAATTGATGGACTGACCAGCTGCAACTGCAGTGCAATGTTGATATTGAGACTGGTGGCCTTACTCAACTTTCAGGCTTAAAATAAAAACTGCTACCAAGAAAGAGATTCTAAAAAAAACCCAAACAAAGGAAGGTTTATACTCTTCTTACACAGATTAGACAAGGATGTATAAATAAATTTCCTGAGACAAAATTTCATTTCAGCTTTCTTACTGATGCATTGGCTTTGGAAAGAAGCAGCTGATTCTCTATAAGAAGCCATGTGCAAAATCCCATCTATTTTCATAGCTTTCAAAACCAGGGCTTCTACTAACATGCTGACTTTGACATAAACACTGATTCAGCCTGAGCGAAACTTGCAAGTGTGGTAAAGAGGTGCCCTAAACCAACCTATACAGCTTGACCTCTGTGGAGCTCTGGATTACCCAGTGTCAGGGAGGCCAAGGGGATGAGCAGCTTGTTGTCATTCAGCATTTCTGCCACACCTTGTGGATGAAATACTGATGAGATACTGTTCACATGTGCGTTGTCACTGCTCCTTACTCAGGAAGGATAACTCACAGGTATCCACAGAGTGTTTACTTAATCCTCAGCTTCAGTATCAGGGAAATCGGCTTGCACACTTGCTTTTTCTTTGGTCAGTATTAGCCATGAAATGTGGAGAAGGAAGAAAGCCCTCTTCATTTGCCATACAGCTGTAATTTGGCCAGTCAAAGGAACAAAGAATACAACAGCCTGTCATATAATTAGGCTTTTCTGTGATTAGGAAGAAGAGACTTGGAGAGAACAGCAGGAGTCTTATTTATAGCTGAAAGAGGAGGAAGGAGCTGCTTCTATTCGTCTCCTAGTCAGGATCAATTAAGCATATTTTGATCCCTTCAAAGGTCTTTTGTGAAGCTGTCCTGCATTTCTGTGACTTCAGATAAAACGTCTGTCAAATGTTATTGTTAAAATAGCTGAAGAGAAAGTAATGAGCAGCACAGCCAGCTGCTCCTTGGGAATCACTCCTGTGGTGGTTGTTTTAGAATCATCTCACTTACAGACTATGTCTGCACTGCTGAGCTGGGTATATTACAGTACCTCTCCGGTACAATAAGACTGGCCATTCTGTTGGGATAAAAGCTCAGTTGGGTACAGTAATACAGCTGGAGTAAAATCCAATTGACTAACTGAAGGGATAAAATTCAGTCCTAGGAGTATGGATAAAGCATGTTAGCAGAAAACAAACAGGGGTTTCATTCAGTACCTGACTGAATCATTTAACTTCAGCTGCAAGTGGTGTAAAACACAGTAGAAAAGACCTACAAAGAGCCTGAAGAATCAATGGAATTTGCAAGGGCCAATCTAAAATCACTGTCTGGCTGTGCATTTCTATAACCAGAACTGCTGTGAATCTGACCTTTTCTCGAGCTCTCAGCTTCCTAATTAAATAGACCCCAAATGCCTAGAGGTAAATGGTGTGGAGAAGGGAGGGGAAGGAGAAATGAGGAATGTGATCAAGAGAATCCCGCTTTCAGAATTGTTTGCAATCCCTCTCATGTGGCTTGTGTTGTGATATAGTAGTTTCCGTATACTAGTTTACAGAGGCAAAACCTCAGCTGCAACAGATGCAGTCCAGCACTCACGTTCAAGAACCTGCTGCCTGTGGTTTCCCATGTACACACTTTTCTAAGTGGATACTTGTTACATGGATCAAGCAGAAGTTAGTACCGGAAGCACAGCCGCTCTAACCTGCATTTAAAATACCTCGAGGACTAATCTTACTGAGTCTGCTGGTGAGATGACAGGCTTGAGAGGTGGGCTAACGCAAATGACAACATGAAGTTCAACCAAGCCAAGTGCAGAGTCCTACACCTGGGACGTGGCAATCCCAGGCATAAATACAGGCTGGGCAGAGAATGGCTGGAGAGCAGCCCTGAGGAGAAGGACTTGGGAGTGCTCATGGATGAGAAGCTCAACATGAGCCGGCAGTGCGCGCTGGCAGCCCAGAAAGCCAACCGTATCCTGGGTTGCATCAAAAGAAGCGTGGCCAGCAGGGCACGGGAGGTGATTCTCCCCCTCTACTCTGCGCTTGTGAGACCCCACCTGGAGTACTGTGTCCAGCTCTGGAGTCCTCAACATAGAAAGGACATGGAACTGTTGGAACAGGTCCAGCGAAGGGCCACTAAGATGATTAGAGGGATGGAGCACCTCTCCTATGAGGACAGGCTGAGAGAGCTGGGGCTGTTCAGCCTGGAGAAGAGAAGGCTCCGGGGAGACCTGATAGCAGCCTTTCAGTATCTGAAGGGAGCCTACAGGAGAGCTGGAGAGGGACTCTTTGTCAGGAAGTCTAGTGATAGGACAAGGGGTAATGGTTTTAAATTGGAAGAGGGGAGATTTAGATTAGATATTAGGAAGTAGTTCTTTACTGTGAGGGTGGTGAGGCACTGGAACAGGTTACCCAGGGAAGTTGTGGAGGCCCCATCCCTGGAAGTGTTTAAGGCCAGGCTGGATGGGGCTTTGAGCAACCTGCTGTAGTCAGAGGTGTCCCTGCCCATGGCAGGGGGTTGGAACTTGATGATCTTTAAGGTCCCTTCCAACTCTAACCATTCTATGATTCTATGATTCTTTGATTCTATGATTCTATGAATAAAGTCTGGATATGGGGCTTGGGTGTCCTAGAGGTCTTCTCCATTTGGCCAATGTTTGGGACCTCTGAGCACTTACCATCTCCTAAGCCTTTGTGTGTTCTCAAGCCAAGTTCTGGACATCTTCCTTCCTCTCATGGCAGGGAAACTGGGCACATAAACTTGAAAGAAATCATTGCACATTTCTTACCTGGATTACCCACAAGTTGGATGCTTTGCATATGTGTGTGGGATGAAGCAGTGTCTCAGTTTATAGGTCTCAACCCCATGTTGCTTCTCTGCTTTGCTTCTGCATGGGCTACGAGTAGTTCCTTTCTATCTGTCACTGCAGATCATCTTTTCCAACAATAGACTACAACTTCTCCCAGTGTGCTGTAATACACAAACATTTGATTTCTTCCAAGCCCATTCCTTTCTACAGGCCGTTGTTCCCATTTCTGTATTGTAAAGACCTAGATTTTCCCAGTTATTTTGGTGAATAACCATAGTTCCTATTGTTTAGATTGTTTCCCTGAAGGTCAAAGAGGGCAAAAAGAGTCTTTCATTAGCAGTTAAATTGCCTATTATAGAAGCAATTAAACAAAGAAGATACCTAGTTAGGAGAAAAGATCTTGTTATAGTTCATGTTCAAAATTATAAGTTATAATGATGTGAAATGAAATATTTTAATTGAATGATATGGAGCTGCTCCATATGAAGTCAAACATGGTCCTGGAAAAGGGAAATCTAGGTAGACTTTTAATGACAGCAAGAATTCTCATGCCTTTATTGCAGTCTCTCGGCAAATGTTCTTCTTTATAGAGGTATTGACAAGTGTGTTAATTTCCTTTCTATTTAAAATTTCAAGGAAATATTATACTTCAAGTAACTCCAGGTTATAATAAAAAAAATCCCTTACTCTCATCCTGCATAAAATCCCATTTATAACACACAAAAATAAGTAGGGTTAACTACCAGGTTTGCATTTTTAATGAGAATTTTCAAAATTACAATTTTTTCAGATAGCAATTTTCTTGACAATATACCTACAGTGTACATGATAAGCCTCTAAATTACATTAAAAATTATTTTCAGAGTAATCTGGTTAATTTAAAAAATGGTCAGTTCCCAACCAGGATGTACCCTCCCTCTCCTGCCAACAAAATTTGTTGTTGTTATTATTATTATGTCTTTAAAATCACCAGCAATGTAAACTTGGAAATATTGTGCAGCAAGACAGGGAGGGAAATATCAGCCAGGTTTTTTCAGTATTTAATTTCATACTGACTTTTATGAGCATCTTCTGCACCACTTCCTCTTTCTGTTAAAGACAGGACCTTGCTGAGGGGTAAAATACAGTAGATTCATCTTGCAAATTTAGGCCTTAAATTAATCATATATGTAAATAGTTAACAAAAATGTGGTTTTGCTGGCAAAATTCCACCTAATGAACTTCTGGGGAGGAATCAAGCAATCAGATTCAATAGATTTTTTTTTTTTTTCATTCTGCACTGTGTTGGACTGCTGGGGATTTCTTCCCATAAACGTGCTTTTGCTTTCCCTGTTTATTGCTTTCTAACTTCAATGTTCAGCATAAGCTACCAATGCCCCTGTTGGTCATGTCATCCCAGCGCAGTCTTCTTGGTTTTTCCCGTATCTTCTCCATACAGCAGCTGTTACCTGGGTTACTACTAAAGGGGGGGCCAAGCAACTGCTTTTACAAAGGTAATGCACACACAGTTGGTGCCTTTCTTGTCTGTCTTTTTTCCCCACTGTTTCTTCCTCAGTCATCTGCAGACCTCTTGCCTCTCAGAGTAGCTGTCTTCAGCGAGAACATGGAGCCATGACAAAAATAGCCCACGTGTAACCAGCCTCTAGGATAGTTTAGGACAAGGAAGCTTCAGGAGATCCACAGAAGTAAAAAGAATCTTCAGATGCTTGATGTCATAGAATATTAATGTGGCAAATAATTAAAAAGCCAGGGGGTTCCTATGTGCACCCATACAGAATGAGAGGTGAAAAAGTGGCAGCAAGAAAACAGTTATTCACTGCAGTTCTCACATTTCCAGACAGCCTTTGCTTCAAGGCTTTGATATGATAATTCAGATCTGTTGTACCATGAAGAAGTGAGGAGTCTTCAAGAGGATTAATATTCATATTCAGGACTCTTCTGACATCCAAGTACCATGCAATGGTACATGTCAGTCGGAGAGCTGAAGGAATACTTTATTATTCATAAAGATTGACTTTTGAACTAAATTTTCTGTCTCTTGTGGGAGGAGGAGTGGAATGCATTTCTGTCAAACACTATAATTTTTAACTAGCTTTGCAGATATCTTTTCATTACACAATGAAACCATCAAAACAGGCATGTTAACAATCACCTCTCATGTGGAGTTGAGCCACATGAAGAGCAAAGACAGTCAGGTTTAACCTAAGATACCTGGGAATTTAGTTTCAATTTAACATTACCTACTGGAGGAATCTACGAATTTCTTGTGAATGACAAACAAACAAACAAAAAAACAAACAAACAAAGTACCCCCCATGCCCCACATGTATAGGAAGTTGCTGTTGACCTCAGTGAGAAAGGAGTGTTTAAAGAAACTTTCAAGTAGGGTTGATTTTGGAGGTTGGCTGAAAAGCAATGAATACTGTTGCGTGAAAATGTCAGTTTCAAGGTTTACAGTTTAAAAAGTGATAAATAGCTTTTTGAATACACATTTACTCTAAGAAAATGTTTATACTAGGAAAGTTTACTCTCTTAAGCTGTTAAGGAAACTAACATTTTAGAAAGATCAGGGAAAAAAGGTAATTTATTTTTTGTCCATTATTAATGAAAATAAAATAATCCTTCATCAACCTCTGGTAGGGCAGAAACTGCAGAGAACAACTGACATTCCATCAACAATCATTTTGCCCAGCCTTGGACTGTAGGATATATTATCTTGCGATACAGGCCCTAGGGTCTCAATTTGCTTGATGCTTATAAGAAATTGCCTGTGGTAAGGATTAAATTAAACACAGAGCCTTGAGTTTAGGCGTGTAGTTAAGTACTTTGCTTATGAAGGACCACAGACACTATTCAGACTGATAATAATAATTGATAAAGTATTGATTAAAGCAGCTAGCAGGGCCATTAAATAATTTACATCTTGTTGCACTCCCTTGCCAAGAAAAGCATAATTGGAATTTGCTCACAGGCTTATGCAAAAGCTTTACAGAAAGGTGAAAATCACTAATTAAGACTGTAGACATTTCTAGCGGCTGACAGTGAGTGGTTTCCTCCACCTCCAGTCCACACGTACGTCCCTGCCATCCCAGCACAGGAGGTGCAGGGGGTAACCTGGGGGGACAGTGCCCGCGAGGAGGTATCTGTGGCTCAGATGGGGCTGAGGGATGGACTGGGAGGAGGCTGTGGCCACAGCAGGGCTGTATGGGGTGGGAAAGTAGAGGGATGGGGTGCAGTGGGGAACAGAGGTGCTGTGGTAGCAGTGGTGGTGAGCAGCTGAGGGACAGTATCCCTTTTCAGGGTGTCGTGGTTTGGGCCAGATTGGCCCAAGCAAACCGAGTGACAGATGTTCCCTCTCTCCTGCCGAGCAGAGAGAGAAAAAGAGAGACTAGTAGAAACTAAACTACTTTAATGAAATAAAAAGAAAAAAAATAATAAAAAGAAAATAATGAAATATATGCAAAACTGTGTCAAGCTCCCAGGATGGCAATCACATCACCAGCAGGCACTGGGGAAGTCCCAGATTGCACTCAGCAATGGATGAGAACTGGATTCCAGATCTGGATTCGGGAACACACAGATCAGGATCAAAGGCAGACAAACAGACAGAGCCCTCCTCAGACGCTGGCCATTGAAGAAAGAGGGCTGACCCTTTGATCCCTCAGCTTTTATACCGAGCATGATGCAGATGGGGTGGAATACCCTGTATGGTCAGTTTTGGGTCACCTGTCCTGTCCACTCCTCCCCACAGGTGTGACCCCTCTATGCTTTTCCGCTTCCGACCCTCCAACAGGGCAAATAATAAAGTTGTCTGGCCTTGGATGTTCCAGCAATACGTATAAGCAAGAGACTCTCTGCATCCTGTGCCTTGGCATCAGCTATAAACATGGGTCTTATCACTCTGAGAGCAAGCAGTTTTCTGCACGACATGCTGTTAATTTCATCAGTTAGAAGAGGCCTAGGTAGAAAGTACTGTTACGAACAAAATCGGTCCTGTTTGACCTCAAACGAGGACACAGGGCTTTCCAACGTTGTGGTCCCATCCATGCCTCAGGCGGGTACTTCTCTCTTCCCCTCCTCATCCCAGCCCTGTTCGTCGTCCCATGTCCCTCTCCCCAGCCTGGGAAGGGGATAAGCCTCCTCTCTCTTGGTTTTGGCTGCCTAGTGAAATGGGGGCACCAGCATCACTGCTTTTTGAAGATGGGCCGCTGTTCCACGTACCCAGAGTTTAATGTTGCTTATTGCAAGAAACATGATTAGAGCAAATACTGGCAACCCTCTAGCTATGGCAGTAAGGTAGGGCCACCTGGAAAACACTAAATTAAAACTGGTCATAGAGCTGAGCTGCCATGACCTCTGTGCGCCCTTGGCTGGGCTGCTGCTCCCGTCCCTGTGTGTTAAATGCAGCTAGTGGGGTGTTTCTTCACCATTGCTGTAGCCAGTGAAGTGACACAAACAGGATTTAAAAGAACCCTTGGTGAAGTGACTCTTTTGCCTGTCGTATCAAATTTCTGACCAGGCCAAGTCTGATGAGCACCTTGCACATGCCACACGTGCCACATTAGTGCCTTTGTCACCTGCAAAACATCACCTGGAGACCTGAATGTGATGGCTCATCTGAGAAAGCTCTTAGGAAAGGAAATGGAACAGAATTTTTTTATAGACTGGTTCTGAAAAGGCCAGTGGCCAGAAACTGAATTCATACCAAATTAATTTACTGTGCCAGGTCAGTTTGGAGAGCAGTATGCAGGCTTGCAGCTAAAAGCTCAAATTATTTTTCAGATTGCTGCATTGATTTATAAAGCCAAGCAACCTGAATGTACAGCTGAATTATTATCCTCCAGAAATATAGGTAAAATGCAGAAAATATTTTGTTTGGAGAAAATAGAACACATGAAGGGACATTCTGGTTTATTGAACTGTCTTTCATAAAAGTGAGATTTTATTTTATTTTATTTTATTTTATTTTATTTTATTTTATTTTATTTATCTTATTTTTTAGCAAGGTAATTGTCAGGTAATTTTCTTAGATATCTTATTCCTTGTACTTGACTGAGAAGAACAGCAAACAAAAAGCACCAAGGTTGTGGTTGTGCATAAGATGAATGATATAAAATGCTTAGACTTCTTTTCGTTACATATCTCTTAATTTATTTAATGTCCTAAAGTACACAGTGGGCCTTGCAAAGACAACAGCTTTAGTCACTAGACTTTGCATTAAACTACAACAGAAAGGGACTTCAGCTAAAGATGATGATTCAGTGAGGCTGCACTTTTATTTAGACAAGAACTAAGAATATAGGTTCCCCCCAAAGATTTTAAAACGAGTTACCTGCCAAAGAAACTTAGAAACCCACTATAAGAATATAAAAATACAATTTTTAGTGGCCCACTTCTCTGAGAAGATCACTTTTTTTATTTTGCCATTTTTAACTTTATTAAAATAACATTTTGCTTTTATTTGTCATAAAAATATGAAAGTTTGAATTGCATCCTTTTCATGCAATGAATTCTATTTAGTTTTGATACTTTCATTTTTGTCATCCCTTCAGGTGGCTTGCGGTTCTGATTCTAATACAGCAATAGAAAAGTTTAACTGATGTTTTCATTTTAGTTTTCTAATTCAGAGAAAATGTCTCACAATTCTGATTAAATGTTGTCATGATGAAACAGCATGTCATAAAATACTGCTGTGATGACTCCCAGGCCAATTTAGCTTGCTCTGTAGTCACCTAACACACTTTCCTGGTTGCTAAAATTCTGTTCCTGAATGTGCTCGAGATTCGTTCCATCAAGGCTCACTGAGGCAATCCCCATCTCAAGCCTGAAGCACATTGCCTCCACACCCCAGCTTTTTCATTGCATATGTCCTTCACAGCCACAGTCTGTTTGCACTTTCAGCACCATGTCACCTGCTTTCATCCCAGCCAGCATAGTCTGCTATGAACACCCATGTTTATACGCTCCGTGCTCTGCCATGAAGACCTGTCTCTCTAATATTTTGGGGGGTCTAAAATGTTCTGGTGGTCTTTTTCTGCCCGTAGAAAAGGTTGTTATCCTGTGTGGAGCAAAAAGATGAATAATGAGTCTCTGGAGAGGTTGTTGGGTGTGTTTGCAATGGCAATAAGGCCATATTTGCAATGGAATCCACTTCCTGGCAGCTCCCATCAGAACTACTAACAGCCAAATCAGCCAGTATTAATGTTCCTAACTCCTGCTTAGACAACATGAGCTTAATCTTGGTCTTGACCTGAGGTTTAATGTCACACCACTGTGTCTAACTTCCCACTCAGCAGGGAGGCAGGAGAGCTTTCCTGGGCCAGCAGTAGGCTCTTTGGTGGAGCCTGGGCCAATGCATTGGCCAGTACAGTTGGATTTCCTCTTAATTCAGTCTGTACTGTCAACATCGGAAGTAATCAGTGTCCTTTGTTACTGGTGAAGACACAGGTGTCAATGGTCAAAGGGGATGTGATAAATACAACAACAGGAAGCTGGTTAGTGGAGCAGGTAGTGCCATGCAGTGGAATCTGGTCTACCTAGAAACGGATGCTTTCACACTCAAGAAGTAACATTTAAAGGGTCTTGCATAAAATTCTAAGCTGGGGTTTCTCAAACATTTAAAAAGGCAAGGTAGGGTTTTCCTTTCTTGCCCCTTTCCCAGTTTGTCCTTTTGTGTCCAAATTTCACTTAACACAGTGCTTAAAGAGCTGTGTTCAATTCCGTGTGGTAAGAATATGAGACAAAAGCGCAAATAATATTTTAAAATATTTTAAATAACTGGGGGAGGGATGTGGAATAAAGAAAGATCATTAATTATTTCAAAAAGTTATAGTATTAAACAATCTGACTCTTTTAAGCAGGTTAGAGGACCGTGTGACTTAAGTGGCAGACACCAGATGGCTCCACCTCATTAGAAATCAGACTTTCTCAGAGTTCAAGCAGGAGGTGGTAAGGTGGACCTGGGGGGAGGGACTGTGATCAAACCCTACCTTGGAGTAGGGTGGAATGGACTTGTAAAATTGATTTAGTAACTTTGCTCTTTGTTTGATATACTTCAAATTATAGCTGGGGGGGTTATAAAAAATGAAGTATTGAAATTAAGTGAAGAATGTAATTTGATGGCCGAACAGGATAAGAAACTCAATAAGGGAGCACTCTGAAACTACAGGAGATATGCAAATTCCTGATTTAAGAGTCATATTAGACCTACTGGACCTATTAATCCTCCTTGACAGATAAAGGTTCTCACAAATTTAATACTTCATTATTATTATTATTTTTAATTTAGCTTTTACGGATCTGAAGACATCTTCTGAATGTGAAGTACTCTTGGGCAATTCTATTCACTCCCAAGGAAAACTGTACAGAATACAAAAACCAGTAAAAGGTAAATGATTATTTTGATGCTGCAACAAAAGACCAGCATTTATATATGTTTTGATGTTAGGGACTAAACAAAACATTTGACTATGTATTGTGTATCTATTCTGTTTGTTTCTTCTCATTGTGTAAGTGAAGGACAGGCGAGCAGCCATTACAGTCCATTTTGTTATCATTGTGGTATATTCAGTGGTTTTGTAAAATGCAGGTACTGAAAATCTAAGGTACATCAAGATGTTAGACTTAATAAAAGGACTTTCCACTGTGCATGAAAGGAATGAACAGTCCCAAGGAAAGACTGTCTCCACAAATATGAGGATGCTCCTTGGCCAATGACTGAGTGACGGAAGACATGTATAGAAGAACAGATCAAGTACAAAATGAGTGTGAATATTTCACAAGCGGTGAACTTCTATATGATGAGTTCATACCTTTTGATTTTTAGGTACTAAACACCTGCACAGGAATTACACTGTATGTCTTATTAAAAATTTCCTACTACACAACTCATCCAAAGCTAAATAATTATTTGTTTCTTCAGAGAGGCATGTGGGACAGAAAATGTCCTCATCTCAGACCAGTGAGAGAGATCCAAGATAAAAGAAAAAAAAAACCCCACAGCCAAATCAACTGGACCATTAAATTGAGTCATTTTGTACTCATTTGATCAAATCAGCTGGCAGTCCTCCTAAAATGCCCCTGCTCACCATCACCCAGGGAGCTTACCTGCAAACCTATGCTCTGTGTCTTGAGGAGAGTGGCTGGGATCTGGAATTAAGTGTCTCGACCTCACAGCTGAACTGTGCAAGTTTGTTGTGCTGGAAGTCCTTTGTACTCAGAGGGTAAATGCAAAAAATCAAAATGATTGTTGCAGAAAAATGACTGCCTACGACAGTTTCCACATACACGTATATGAATGAGATGCTGTGGTATTTCTCAGTTTGGGCAAGGAATAACATTAGAATGAAAGGCTGTTGCATGCAAAGATATTCCACTAGAAATTGAGTGTATCTAAGTTGACTATAGGTGTAACATGGTTGCATATACTAATTAATCAGAAGTGTTGGCTATTTTAATAACATCTGTTGCTTTTTCATGAGCTGCCAGGCTTGTGCAGGGGTCACTTCTGTCCCCAGCTGGGCCCCGCATAGGCAGCCCCACTCCTGCTGCCTCATTAAGTTTGTTTTTCGCAGTGGACGGGTTCCTCTTGCCTTCGAAATGTTTTGCAAGTTGGATTTACTATTGATCACACTGTGCTAAGCGGCTTGCTAACTCAATGTCTACAGCAGCCTTTCTATGGCTAGAGCAAGTACTCAAGGCACAAATAAAAGGATTAATTATGAAATCTGAGACTGGGGTGTCTTTATTGAATGGTAGAAGAATAATCTAGTGTTTTTAAACCACACAAATTTGTATCAGGACTATACAATGTCCACTCTCTTCTTTTTCTGAGTACCATCATACATTACAGTCAGGAAATTAATTGTATTTCTTTTAAAACTAACATAACCTTGCAAAATCTTACCCTGCAGACTACTTGGAAATACAAGAGCTTTCACTTAATTCCTCTTTACAAATACTTTTGAATATGGTTTCGCATGTAAGGTTTAAAAAGCAGACAAAGTAGATTTATATTCTATAATACTGGTGTCAGAAGCTGAAATAATAAATAAATTATCATAATTTTGACAGACACATTGCAAGAGAAGGTATCCCCAAGCAACCTGTCTGCATATGAAGTTGTCTCTGAGTTTAAGGGAATTCGAAACTGATTCTGACAAGAGGAGCGATCACTGTGTGTTCCAACAGGTCAGGCTCAGATCCATTATCCTGTCTTTGTTGGCTTTTAAAGTGGCCTCTTCTGTCAGACCTGAAGAAGGGCACGTGTTCCTCCAAGTATTTCATCCCCCTACAACTCCTTCAGTAATCTAGTAAGAGTTATTTCTGCCCTACAAGGTTAATCTTACCTCTGTCTCTCGACAGTCATGGTCAGAACATGCTGACCCCCACGCTGCAACGGATGCACCCACATTCCTTGTCTACGTAGGACTGCAACACTCTCCAAAAGTCTGCTGAAAACACCAGGCATATTCCCGCCAACCTCAGTCATCTTTGCATTTTTTTTAGGACCATTTTCAACTTCAAATTCTTCCATTTAAAGCATATAATAAATACACAGTTGACTCTCATAAAGACAGACAGCTGGTTATAGGGTTGTGCGTGTGCTAGAATGGCAGGGCAAATGGTGGACTTCTGTGCTTCCTAACACAGAAAAGAATCCTGAAAAGATGGCTGAAAAAAAAAATTAAACCAGCATATAGCACAAAATTAATATAAATCACACTCCCCAGAAGTGCGCGTGAATAGGCAGATGCTGTAGAGGGTAGCTCCATTGGACTGCTTATTACAGAATAAATGATAGCATCAAAAAGTAATACAGCTCGACGATACAGGTCATTGACTTAGACTTCTCCGCTGGGAATGATTAAAGTGGCATTTAGCTGTACTGGTTGGCTCTCTAGGGTGCTGAAAAACATCACATCAATACAAATCTGCTTAGCTGCTCACAGAAAGAATGACGTCATGGAAACAGAAATAAGTTGCTGACTCCCAGCCTGAGGAATAACAGCAGCATTTTGAATTTCAGGAAATACTGAATAGCACAATGGAAGACAAAACAAATGAGCTAACCAGACCACCTTCGATTTATATTGTATTCAGATACGCTTTCTTGCCAACAGATCAGGGCACTGGAGTCTCATTCTTATACATGCATGAGGAAGCAAACCTGCTACTATTCAAAACATCAATTTTTAAAAAAAACACCTGTAAGAAAGTAATATAACAGATAATTCAGGAAATGCTGGTGGGGTCTCTGTAGATATCTCAAGTGCAGCAAGGAGAATTGTTAGGGCTTGTTCTGCCAGTAGATATGTAAACTGTGTATGCTGTATTTAGCTGAACATTGTTTCTATCTCTGCAGGAAAAATTACAGTATAATTATCAATAATTCTGAATGGGCTGTATCTCTTCAGGCAGAGGCAAGATCTAAGACATCACTCAGCTGTTGTATGATAAAATTTCCAGTAACAAGATTCAGGGGAACTGGAAACTAAATGAAATCTCAGGTCTGACCAACTTTTTGTATGGGCAGGTTTTGGATTAAGAAACACACTATACTTTTTTACGTGTTACAAATCTAAAACAGGAAAGTTCAATGAAGCGTGTCCTTCTAGGAAACACAATGATTTTATTTTTCTCAGTTATTCCTGGGGGCACCTATGCAACTCAAATGCCATTAAGAAAACAGTCACAATTTTTATTACTGGAGGAGGGGGGAATTTTGAAAATCACTGAAGGCAGATTATTTTTCAGGAGATGTCCAAAGACTGTCTTATCCCTTTCCTGTGGGATCATAAAATTGAACGGCATTGCTTTAAAGAAAAAACAAAAATATATCAATTTGTACATTACAGCTAAAATCCCAACTAATTATTCCTTTTCATAATAGAGCAAAATAATTTTTCCAATAAGTATATATTGCTTTTGCAATTTCACTAATGGTACAGGGCAAAAATAGTAGCCAGCTGGCAAGTAACACAAGCAAGGCATGGTAATTGTTAAATATAAGGAGATGAGCAATAAGCATGAGTTAAATTTAGAGAGTATGACTTATATACTGTGGGGTAGGAATTAAAGTTTCTTGTACATAATGAGTTTTGCTGTCGTTGCAACTTAATCTGTGAAAATGTGAATTCTTCTATACTTGAATAATATCAGATTAGAGGGATGACATCTATACACAAGTTTCTTCAGTACTGATCTTTGTAATTCTGCGGTGAGTTAACTTTGAAAACCAAAACCAAGCCTCATTAGTGTAAGAAATATTTTTAGATATTTTGAAGCAATCAATACCCTAGGATGAGAGGAGGAAAAACCCATGCATCTACAGAGGAGCCCTGTCTATGCACAGGACCACCTATTCACTGTAATCATTAGTGAAAATTCACCACTGCAGGGATCTTCTATTCAATCTTTCCAGTGTAGAGTTTCAGTCTGAAAATGAAAAAAACCAATGATCTTGCTGCCTATGTGGTACAGCTGATATTTCATACAGAAACTCTGAAGGCCTTTTAAAATGTTTATAATCTGGACTCCCCTGAATGATTTGGACAGTCATGTCTGAAGTGGTGAGAAAACCAGCACTTCAGTATAGCTGAGTTCTATTAAACAAATATTTTTGTTATGGAATATTACTTTTACTGTACAAATTCTCTTTATTAGTACATCAAACTTTTGTGCAAATGATAATGTAAGTGCGTATAAAATGCAACTCTCTTCTGCGGGAGAAATGCTGTGTTTATTTGCCCTCAAACAGAAATTGCGGTCACTTATGACTTAACAACGTGGCTATCTTTCTCTCAGCTCTTGTGTTTGAAGCTGTAAGGCTACAATCCATCTGTCTGTAGGCAGAAAAAACAGTCATAGGTACTGGCTGTTTGATTTGGTTACAGTCTTAGAGGTACCTCTTGTTCTATTCTACTGCTGTCTGAAGTGGAGGTGTTCTTCCCAGGGAAAATGAATGCATTTCAACCAGATGGGAGATGTGAATCAGCAGAAATTACCTTCTCCACATGCACATGCATGGGAAATTAAGATTTTGCCTTAACGGGTAGGTTGGAAGAACAGGAGAAACTTCTGCTTCATGAAGTGTGGACAACATCACTTCAGGGAGACATAAGAGCTAAGGATGGGAATGAAGCCTACTAGTTGTGAGTTTTTATCAGACAGATCAAGAACTGTTGACTTTCCTCTACTTGACCAGCTTTTCCTTTCTTCCTCTACTTTTCCAGCTCAACCTCATTCTGAAGTGTAGTGTACTGTTGCCTGTAAGGTCAACCAATAAATCTTTAGGGTAAACATACAAGTAGTTCCAGAATTCACTGCTGTCAACCCCAGCAAACGAGCAGGACAGTTGTAGACTGTAAAACAAAATGAATAATTACTACATTACCTCCAGTTGTAGTGGAGGGGTAATACTTCACCTTCTAGCTAATTGATAGCCACTGAGATGACAGCTGAATTAGTCCACAACAAAAGTGCATGGCTCTTCATTGCTCTTGGGCCTGTTCAAAGAGCTCAGTTATGCTGCAGTAAGATCCATGTTGAATTTTAGTGACTGCTGTACAATAAGGGGATGTTTCGATTAAGTCTGTCACATACTATTCTTCCAGTATATTTGGTCTAATAAAAGAGGTTATTGGTCTAAATAAAGTAAATTATTTGGAGCAAGCTTTTCTTGAGCTCTGTGGACCTTGGGTGTGTTTCCTCTCTTGGAAGGTAAGGGTGAGGTACATCAGAAGAAGCTCAAGCCTGTTTGCTAGTTAACAGTATCCATGCACTTGTCCACCTAGTTCGTTATTGACTTATTTTGCAGCTGGGCTGAGACAGAGCAAGTACAGTGAATTACCACATCTCGACTGATAGGGACATAAATTTGGGGTTTATTCGTATGGTATGCTTATGGTACAAAATGTGTAGCTAGAAGAGCTAAAAGAAAGTAGTATTTGTGAAAATTCATAGCTGAAGTGTTATGATCGGGTTTCAACCGGATTCTGCTGGTATAACTCTACATGAATTTTCACACATCCATTCACCTGGCTTCTTAGCTTGCATTCTTCCAGGCTTTCTTGAAGCACCAGTTAGTTCACCAGATTCCTCAGCTCCATTGATGTTCAGTACATATGCTCATCTATTTGACTAGATTGAAAAGAAGCTAAGTTTTAATTAGTGTTAAAATACAGTTCCTTTCCTAAGTCATCCATACTGTTGAAAGCACAACACTTAATTTAACAGAAAAGCTACCTAGTGAGCGGAACTGATTGTCAAAAAATTAAAATATAGGAAGTGATACATTTCAACCCAGACCTCAAATTGTAATATTCTAGAAAAAAGAAGGTAGAAGAGAAGAATGACAAAATGCACTTTACAGAGGGTAACTTTAAAAGATTATTCCATGCTAATTTTCATTCCAGAAGTTTCTTATCTGGCAAAGGATTATTCAACTGCTTAATTTTAAACATGAGTAAAGCTTTTGGTGTTCTTGACATTAAGTGCAAGCAGAAGACTTCGTAGGGCTTTCTAGACTATAGTTTAGGGCTGTTCAAAGTATATTTAGGAAGCTGCAGGGTATTTTTAAGATCTATAAACCTTTTATGGATAAGAATGCGCAACCTGATACAACTTAACTGAATTTTAATATGTGTAACTGAATAACACCTACTCTTTAAAAATTCATTAAAACAGCAAGAAGCCTGAATAGTAATTGTAATTTGACATTAGGTCTGTCTCTGCATCCTTATAAAGTACTTTATTCCCTACTTCTCTGTACTTCCTCTCAGGCACGGAGAACTTAGGCTCTCTGAGCAGCAGAAGCGTTAGTTTCTGATTTGACAGACAGCCTCTCTGTTGTTTATTGCAAACATGTTTCATTGAGGAATGAGTAATTAATTCCAGCCAAGGAAATTATGAGTTGATCTCTGAGCTCTAATTTCATATTAGTAAAGCATAGCATTGACATATAAAAAGTCATAAGTCTTCAGGCATTTTTCTAATGATGTATAGAATACAGCCTTCCCTCCAAAAGGTAATCACAGTAAAGAAATACAGAAATTCACTAGAGCATGCGAATGGTTGGCAAAAATACTTATAGAATGGAAAAACTGTGAACAGATTCTTCTGCATCTGTGTTTATATGAAAATGCCATAAATAAATGCAGGATACATCAATTCAAATATGCCAGTTTGGCAGTATGTAGTATGTAGAGCACTAGTTTTAAGTCAAGTTTAGCTGACATTGCAAGGAGTAAGTCACTGCATAAAGAAAGTTGTCACAATAGGAGGGCAATTAACGAAATCTATAGACCTGATTTCCAGTCAGGTCAAATGGTAAAACAGAGAAGGGACAAATTTACTAAATCTTTTTTAAAAATGTGAGCTAGAAGATGCTGGGTTCATCCCTCCGCAGACTTTGAAAATCTCTGGATGCAAAGATCAGAAAATCCTGTTTCTGAAGGGAAACAAACAGCCCCTCTGATGTCAATGCAAAAAATTTGCTTTCCTCCAGGCTCAGAATGTCGTGACAAGTCTTTTGAGAACCAAGTGCATAAAGTTTGCCTGTGCTGAAAAGCAGTGTACATTAGTCCTACCTTAGCACTTTGTGGCTACCATCACGTTACTTTTCGCTGTACTGGTGCGTGGAAAGGACTGATAAACATTGACGCTTGATCTATGAGATGGTTGTGCTGCTGCAGCACCCTACCAGATGCAGCAGATTTGGGCCAGCTTCTCAGATTTATTTTGCTACCTGTGCAGGGTACCAGGCCAAAGTAGGGGTTAGGTGCTGCAGGTTTAGAGCTATCTTGGATACATCTTTATTAAATGGTGGTCACAGTGACTCGAATTCATCCTTGACCAGACATTGACACCTGCATCTGAGCTAATCACTTGGCGCTCCCTAGGTTATTAGTCTCCATTATAGTCAGTGAAGAAAAATGGGCAGTTTTAGAGCACAATTTATCTTATGCTAAAGTAGGCATTGGAGATAGGTGAGATGAATCACATGCTACGAGTGCCTCTTTCAGTCTGTCAATTAAAGCAGCCTAGGTGTAAGCATCGACCCTGAAGACTTCTTGAGGCTGGTGAGACGAATATTCCCTCCTAGGCTGCAGAATGAACGTGCTTAGGATGGCAGGGTACCTGTTGAAATCTTTAAGTGGATATACCTCTTACTGCTTCCAGGACCTGTGAAGGACCCTGCTGTGTTTGTATTAAGGAAGTTAGTTTTCCTCAGTGGGCAAAGCACGAGGTTGTCTGTTAGAATGTATAACCTGCAGTGCATCAAATGCGTTGTCACTAGACATCGAGAAGGCATCACTGAAAGTTAAAGTTTCGGTGAGGTACTGAGCAGTTACACTGACTCCTTTAGACTCCTCCAGTCTCATTAACTGACACATAGGTGTGAAACAGTTTCATACAGTCAGGTATAGGCTGTACAGAAAGAGGAACTTTGTGTTTAACTTTCTATTACACAACTTTTTATACCTTTTTCTGAAGCATCTGTTACTTTCAGCTACTGGAGACAGGATCGTGGACAGTGATCTGAGACAGGCCCAGGATCAGAAGTTGTTTTCGCCAGATCTGCACTGCAGCAGGATAGGACGTGTTAGATGTTCTCTGGTGAACAGTTTGCTAAAAAAATTCTGCTCTTTCTAGGTTCAGCTGTATCTTCACCTCCCACCCTGATTGCTAAAGCTAAGCTAAGGTCACACACATATCAAAGCATCTGCATGTTGGAATCTCATCAACGCTTTGCAGGACAAATATCATAAAATATATTCCTCGCTGCTTCTTCTGGCTACTGAGGCATTGTCACGTGTTTGCTGTTCTGTATTTACAGAGAACCACATGAATGCACTGCTCTGATTTCAACTAGTTAATCCACATGTCAACCAGGCAAGAATTATTCCCCATTTGCAAAGGAAGCTGAGGCAGTGTGAATAACAAGCAAATCTGGGCACGAAATTTTTCTGTTTTCCTTTTGGCACCTTCATGAAAATTAGATGACATCTAATGCAAAAAATTGCAGCCAACACAATGCTAAATGAAGAAATCTGTAACTGTGTGGAATTGGCTTCTTTTCTGGAAAGATGTATATGCATATCTTTTGAGCTTAGTTATTTAGAGCAGAAGGAAATAAGTTTCAGTGGAAATATTTTCACGTAAAAATGCAAAGTAGAAAGTTAAGTTCCAGATCTCAGCAAATGAGAAATACATTATCCACTTTACATTTCTAGCTGTAAAAAAAAAAAATTGAGTGGAGAACCTCTAAAAAACATGCATATTCTGTTTTTACCTGCTCAAGAAGCAGTTCAAACTAGAATTATTCCTAATGACTTCAAGTAGCCTTATCAAGTGGTGTATTTTAGAGGTGCTATCCCCCATGTTTTCTTTCCAGGCAAAAAGAAACAAAAACACCCACAATATTTCTTTACAGTAGTAAATATTCCTGGGCCTTTAAGTCTGCTAAGTCTCTTTAGATTGCAGCTTGCTCCAGTGTATTCAAAGGCTTCACTTTCATAAATTTCCAACAGTGTAATTCCTGCCAAAATCTGCGAGAGTCCTCCTCACGTCATGTGTTGCTTTGGTAGAAGCCGGAGGATTCCTGTTTCCTATGGCTGAGCGAGGCATTCCAGCAATGCTCCCAAGAGCCTTTAATCCTGTAACTCCACGCGCAAACCCACCTGGCTGTGCTGTACTAACCCTACAGTGGGCAAACCAGCCTATCTGTCTCACTGATGCTTTAATATCCTGATTTGCCTCAGAGGAGTAATACTGCCATTACTTAGAAGAAATCTCCTTTCTTGTCCCCTTCTCCCCTCTCTTTCTCCCCCCTGTTTTCTCTCCCTTCCAGTGACCACTTTCCCAGCAGTCAGCCATTCCCGGGGCCCTGTAACATCTATTACCACTAGAAGTGTTTACTTGTCTTTGAAATTAATCTGTCTTGCAGAATTATTTACAGAACAGCTGAAAATATAGCTGGCATCCGACAAACAGGTTTCTGTTCCTCCCATAGTTTTCCAGCCGCCTCCCTCCACATAGTTTGTTACAGTTAAAAAGATAATGGAGCCAAACTGTCTTCACCAGGCTGGTTTTGAGCTGCCTGCTTCAAGTAGGCCATGCCAGGGAGAGGGGTAATGAAAAACAAGCTGTGCTTTTGTGGTTATTTTCATGAAATGAACAGGGATATGGAAAAGTGTCTGCAAATTTCTGGTTTCAGAATAAGTAATTCTCACCACATCTGATACAAAAATGACAAACGGCCGTGTTATGAATGCATAAAAAATGACCGGTGGTTTTCCAAAAAAGCCACTTTCATTCGTCATTCACTCATGTTTAATTCAAAGTGGATGATTTGGAGTTATAAAATGCCGTGTTTGTTACATATGCTTATAGTGATTTATTTTAGAATGTTTTCACAATTTCTGAGAAAGGTCTGTCTGTGTTCCGAGGCTTGCTATCATACCTCTAAATTCTGATCTGCATCTCCATCTCTGTATATAAGCATATTCACTCTGCACTAGGGTAACAGAAGCAGTTGCCAAGCAGCCCCTCTTTTATCAGCTCAACCTTTGGTGGACTGCATGCATCACCAGCATTTAAGTCCTGAAGACTTCCTGCAGGTGATTTTCAAAAACCTTTAGACTAACTCTTATCCTCTTACATTCATAGCATGACGTGTGCCATAGGAACACAGTTCTGCAAGTGTGCTTCTAAAATTATTTGAAATATATTTTTATTTTTCCTCAGCAGTAAAACTGAATGCCTTCATTACCACGTGGTATGTCTGCAAAGACAGCCATAAAGATGATTTTAAAATAACCTAAAGGAGCTTGCTATATACTAAAATAAGTGAAGTATTCAGTCTCTTTCATCTTGATACTTTGCTGGACAAAAGTGATTGAAGAGTCTCATTGGGAAGCTAAGAAAATAACTTCCTCAATAGTTTAAAGGTGCCGTTTGAGATTTTACAGTTCTATGAGAGATCAGTTTTTAAATTCAGCTACTTAAAAAAAATTATAAAAGGAATAACTGGTACAAAGTAGAATCATATTTTCTTACGTCTTGACTCAGTGTCATGGTTCAGGAAAACTTCATCACTTTTTATGAGAACAGCTTTGTATTTTAGATATAATAACAAATTGGTCAAAGCTTTGGAATTTCAATGAGCTGTAGGGGAGGGGATCGATGAGCAGAGAGCAGCAAGGTTGGGTTTCATGGTAATGAGTTTACCCTAGGTTTTTGCAATCTTTGTTATTTCACGTCTTCTATATGGACATCAGAAAGCCCCCACATAAAATTGTATGTTTCATGGTAGAATCATATCACTGAGAATTGCTCCAAAAACTCCAAGTTAAAATGTCAGGTTGAAAAAGGAATTGAACTGTTGACTTCATGTATTGAGCAGTGAGCAAGCCTGATGTTGTAACCCAAATTCATCCAAATCTCATTTGATTGCCTAACTGAAATGATTTAGACGGATAGATGCTTCAGATCTTTCCTGAAGGGACTGTTGTGGGTGACGTCCAGGACTGAACCAGAGGTAAAATATTGCATCCACATGAAAGATTGGCCCTGAAGGCTAGGCTGAAAGTCACTGTAAAGGCAATCATGAGGACAAACACAGAGAAATTTATTTTTTTTTTAGTGTGTGGCTTGCTCTGATAGAGCTGAGCATGTACCTTCTGTAATATTACTGTGTTCTTAGGAGAGAAAAATTACTTTTCCATTAACAGAAAAATCATCTTTTTCATTTTTTGGAGAGGACATCAAGAATCAAAGACATGTGGTCTAACGATAGATGATTTTAAACACCACACTGAAAATAAAGCACCTGCTGCAACACCCAGGAAAAGAAGCCACATCTTTTGTCCGTCTGGCAGTCTGCTGCACCTTTGGAAGGAAGCTACAGCATATTTCTATAATGAGGGAAATAAAAGGATGAAATACCACATTCAGAACTGGCATTAAAGAAATAGCTTGACAAGTGAGTTTTAGTCTGCAGCATTTTGCTGAGAGTCATAGCCTGTGGCTGCCTATAAGAAAAATGTCATTTAAAACATCAAGAGGGTCAAGAAGTGAACTATGAATGCCAGTGTACTTCTTTGCATGTCTGTATTGCCGTGTCAAAGAGGTAAAGGGATAAGGTGGATCCTTTGAAAGTCAAAACTTTTATGAGCAAAAAATAAAATAGCTGTGTAATTGCTTGATTAAATTGCTGCCTCAAACAATTTTGGATGAACTGTGTGCTTCCTCAGAGCAGAAGCTGCATGAAAGGTTTTAGAAATATTGGACTAACATTTTGCCAGTGTTGATAGCATCAGCTATTTCTGAAAGCTATCAAATTCCAAACTAAGACACATCTTACACTGTGGGACAGAGCAAGGTTGCCAGGCACCCTTGGGAATTTATTCTATTAATGTAGACATCACAGGATCATCTGGGTGTATCATTTCCAAAGGAAACAGCAAATTAACAATCTCCAGATCTGTCAGAGAGATTAAATTCCCCAAACTTCTTCACCCGTATTTTATCTGAGGAGAGAGGTAATTTTAGTAAACATCGAGGGTGATTCAGCACTGAGCATTGGCTTTCTGAGTGAGCTACACTCTGAAATGGAAAAAAAAAAAGACTCCCCCTCAAATGTATAGTCTTAAAATGAAATTTCAAAAATAACAAGAAGAGTGCAAGATGAAGAAACCCTGTTAGGTAGGGAAGCACAAACAAGCTGTGAGGGGAACTTTTACTTGAGTCATCCCTAACACTAGTTACTGCCTGATGCAGCGAAAGCAGTTCAGCGCTGGCTCTGGCAGCAGTGATATTTCTGGCAGGGAGGCATTCTCCTCTTTTAACTCGGAGCAACTGTTTCTGAACCAGGGGCAATGCTCATGGGTTTTGGCTGATGGGGATCTCAACTTAAAATTTTCTAATATATATTTCCATATTATTTTCTAGTAATTTTCTTATTATGTATATGCATGCACACGTGAGTATGTGCCAAAGAACCAAACAGGGGCTTAAAAGAGAAGAAATAAAGAAAATAAGCACAGTGTTGGTTATCCAGGGTAACATACTTATATGTTACATACGGGAAAACAGGAAAGAAAGGGGTACTACCTTGTAACTGATCTTTTAAGTTTCTTTGAAGGGTCCTGTCTCATTACTCAAGCGTGTTTCTGCAAGCTTAGGGATAACCAGCAAAACTCCTGCTGAGGGCTACTGAGCAGGCATGTGAATGCGTGGGAACTCTCTGATGTGCTAGCAAATTGTGTATGTGTGAAAAATTATATTTTGGAAAAACTGCTGCTTGTTGTAACAGACTTTTCTGAAGTTTGTAGTTATCTTTGTAAGGCAGAGGTAAGCCACTGTTGTGTTATACCTTCTTGTATGTTACCATCAAGACAGAAATATAAAGATCTTAGAGAGGTTTATAAGTTTCTGGTGGGGATGGACCCCACTGTCCGCAGGGTAAGAGCAGGACTGTTTATAGCATGTGCTTTTCAAATTTTGTCAGTGCAAAAAGGCTTCTGCCACCTCTTGATTTTGGTCCCCTAAACAAATACATAAAAGACAAGAGAAAAGTTTTAGAGAGCATTGTTTGTTATCGATTCATTTGGATTCTTTTTTTGCAGGAGGGGTGTACTTTCAATGAGGCCTTTGGGAGCTTTGCTGCAGTGCACGTAGAATCCACCTGGTGTATGAGCAGTGCAAACAGCAGACCCTGAAGTAGACAGGAGCTTGAAGTATTTGAGCTTGTCGCTCATTTGTTGCAGTATTTCCATGGCAACTGAGTGCTATAAAAAGATTCTGGCTAAATATATCGCTTGTGCTCTTTTCCTTCATATTTTTCTCCTCTAGTTATCAATTACTATTAAAAAGTCTGCCATGATGCTTTATTTATTTACTTACACTTATGCAAGTGTATTTGTATTTATTTTGTTATTATTAGCGGCATCAATTTTAACTGCTCACATTACCAGAGAAAATAGAATGGTGTATGATGAGTCACAGTAGCAAATAAAAATGTAAACTCTGCCAATGAAAAAATAAAAATTCAAGGTGAATATGTGTACCAGTAAGTATCACAGAGATGTTTCTTTTCATACAGAATTTTTTTTCGTGCCTAGTCCTCCATTTGCTGTCAACTGTCCTATATGATCCTTGCTTAGCTTCTACTCAGATACAATAAGACAAATCAGATGTGGCAGAGAGTTTCCCCTTTCAGGGCTCTGCACAGCATGTGAGATCCTGGATGCTTTCAGGCAGGCAGCAAACAGTGGCAGCGTAAGCCAGAAATGGCACATCAGCCAAAGTTCAAGGAGTGCCATTCAATTGTGCTCCTTAGCTGCTGACAAAACAGCTCCATCTGCGTGCCAAAGGTTAGCTAATGTTAGTGGTTAGGGTCCACCACTGCTTCACCGGAGAGCATCCAAGCCTGCTCGACCATCAGACACCACCACATGCCGGGGACAAAGATTGTTCAACGAGAGAAAGAGGACTGGATTGCAGGTGGAGTCCCACTCTGCAGTGGGTGGCAGCCAAGCCCACCACAGGCATGAGACAAGGCTCCACTTTCTCTCATGAAAATCGTCGGTGCCGTGCATGACTCAACTAGGCTGATACACAGAGACTAGTTAGAAGGCCCATCACCTGCCTTTCTGCTTCATGTCACTGAATCTGGGATGCCGGTGACAAATTTCCTGCTTTGTATGCAAGGGAGACAACGTACGTGAGTCAGCAAGGCAGGCTCCACTGCCTGTGTTACCCTGTGGCTGAGCAGCGAAGTGGCACGGACAGGGGAAGATGATGCTACTAACGTCAGAAAAATCAGACCACTCGCCTGTCAGCTGGAAGACAAAAACTGGCTCCCTCTAGTACCAACAGTCAAACAGCAGCCTGAGAGAAAAGATCCAAAGTTTCATGATCTATGAAAGAGAAGGGGATAGCATGAGAACTTTGGGCAGCACTGCTCTGCTGTGACTAGGTGCCTTGGCCCTTCACTTGTTTGAAGAATTAGTTGGGAGTTTATCAACTCTGTGCTGAAAGAAGAATCTGTATTCCACTGAAAGAAACTATGTGTGTGTATAAATCACCACATTTTTTAAAAATTTACATAGAACTGGAAAAGTCATGAAAAAATTAGATAAACTTGCATGGGAACATGACTCCTAAAAGGATGAAGAATGATCCTTCAATTTCATACCACACACTCTAATAATGGAACAAATATAAGCAAACTATGTTGTAAAGATTTGATTATGACAAGATGGTGAGAAAGTCCCAAAAGTCCTTCCAGAGATTTCATCAGCTCTGAGTAAGTCTTAGATATTTACAGAACAGGGCAGTAAGGCTCAAACAGTGGAAAAAACTCAGGTAATACCTTATTATTTACTATTGGTTTTGATCGGGTCCTGTGCGATATATTCTTCTGCAAGAGAATAAAACCATAATGTAGATAACATGATCAGGCATCTATTATAAACAATTAACAATAGAAGTTGCAATTAAAATTGTATGAATAATCTATAGACTCAGAAACTGAACTGTTTTTGTTGAACCATTGGGTAAATAAAAAGGGACAACACTCGAGCAAAAATAGCATTACAATAAAGACCGGTTTGTGAATGATTCAAGAAAAGTAGCTTGAGAAAATTTTCCCCATCCTTCAATCATGCTTGACATTTGTAGGAGAAATGATGTTTGACCAAGACATAGGACATACGCATTTGTTCTGGTTTAGACATTTTGATTGCTTGTATTCCCTTTCTATTTAAAATGACATAAAACTGCTATTCCTTTCCGTTGCCAGCCTTCTGTTTGCCTTTTCAGGTCCCTCTTGAGGCTCTATCCCACACCTAGAGCACAGCACTTTCCTAGTAGGTTTGCTGTGGAAATGAGCTGTGCTCCTAGTAACCACCCACAATGCTCAAAGGTGCACTTCTCAGCGTACCACCGAATCAAGTCTAGCCCTTCAGCAGCTGTCATGTGTAGTGAAACGTCTAGCTTTTGCTTGGTGTGCAACGGGGATCTGTCAGACGTCTCACTTCATTCAATCACTGAAACAGTCTATTCCCTTACATACACAGCAGAAAATGAGTGTTCACAACCACTACGGAAATGCAAAATATGTAATACCTTGTAATATCTTGCAAGGTTATTTTACCATAAGGCCCTAATCCAGTAAAATACTTCAGAACGTGATTAGGTAGTACCCATGCCAAATGATTAATATGACCTTAAAGTTAACCAACCAAATGCTTAGATAGTTTTTTCAGTCTCAGAAAGTTTGTTTTCTGATGACATATTTCAACCAGGTGGAGTAATTCGGTTTTAAACCTAGTGTTGAAACATTTCCAACCAAACTAATTGCCAAGTTTAACTCACATGTTTTGAATATACACTAATTTTAAATTGCTTCACTGCACACTAGCAGATAATATCTAAAAAAGTATTCCTAATAAAAGTCTCAGTGGACATAAATGAGATGAAAGTCAGTGTCCATTAGCAGAAATAAAATCTTGCATACAACTGAATTAATTAAAATAACTTGTAACATAATTAGTGTAATCAAAGGTCCACCTAAACATGTTTTTCACGTGACTTAAAATAATATGCAGAGGTCTTTTTATTCTTGTATCTTTAATTTAAAGGATAATATTATATAAAACAACATTTACATTAATGGAAAGAAAAATACATAAATTAATATCCCGCAGTGAATGCCAGCGACAGCCAATGATAAGGATGAGAGATCTGAAGTCTTGGGGTAACCGTGGCTCTGCAAAAGGGACCTGGGATGGGTATTGTGCACAATCTTGCCCTCACTATGTCCTACAGATTTTGGAAGAATATAGAGATGAGATGAGCTTTTCCTTGCTCTCTGTGTTCAACTGTCATGCTAGATCACTTTGTCTTCTTAATATAAAATTTACTTACTTTGCTAGAGTACTGACAGGCTTACAGATTGCATCAAAGTGAAGAAGAGCTGGTGAGGAATGTGGTCTCAGGGGTAAAGGTAAGACCTTGCCATGGCAATTCCTAGCCTTTCTGAAACTAGGACTTGCTATAGCATTGCATGACCCCAGACTCTGTGTATGAAGAAGAAAGTATTGCAACCCCACAGCATCTGTAGGTAACAGGAATAAGGTCTTCAGACAGGGTAACTGCCTCGGGTCTATTCCCTTGCTGTTCTCTGCTGCTGGCATAGCAAAAATCAGTCGAAGTAGAAGACTTGGCCCTTTAAAGGTGCCGCTGTTTTTGGTGGCAGCGGTGTCCACCCGACCAGCCTTTCAAAAAATAGATTTCTGCTTTGTGAGTCTCTGAAATACATAGTCTTAGGAGCAGTACTAGCAAATTAGCAGGGAAAGACAGATAAAAGTGATTTTGTTGCTTGTATTATGTGTGTTTCATTGTCAAAAGACAGTAATTTATCCTATTTTATGTTAATTAGAACAAACTAGAACAATGACTTTCTTCTGATTTACCTTTAGTGTTTCTAAATCAAATACGTACTGCACAACTAATAGTGAATTTTCAACAGATACTGACTTAACAAAACTGAAGGCTTTATGTCCCTGAAGTAAACTCCTTATCAGTATACTCTTTACTTCCACAAATTGACCATACGGTGAAAGGCATGCAGTAAGGAATACAAATCTTCTAACTAGGAATTCAGCATTTTTTAATTTTTTTACGTGTGAGAAATAATAACCCATGGAGGGGTGATGGTGGGTCCTCCACTGTGTCAAGTGAGATGAGACAGTGTTTTCCAACTGACAGTAGGACCTACAATGACATGTTGATGTGTGGCTGAAAACTCTCTCATCTTTAGTTACCCAAATCTTAAGCTTCCAACATGAGCAAATGAGAGAGAGAGATGCTTTTCCTGAGAGATTCATGCTATCTGAAGACAAGTAGGATGAACTGCCCTTGGATGTGCTTCTCTTTCTCCTTGGCTTCATATGGAATCTCAAGTGGTAAATGTAGATGGCTACCTGACCTTTAGGTGTCCAACTGCACTACTGTGCAATCAGGATCATAGCAATCATTCTGAGAGGGCTGTTTCAGACTTAATCACTCCCTGGTTAGGACTGTAACTGGCTTATTTAGTTATTTTTTTAATATCATTATAATTTAGCAGCTAAGACCATATATTTGTAAGTAAAGATTAACAGCATGATGTTTGTGCCTTTTCATTTAAAGCATTGCCAAAACTTCAGATAACGAAATAATAACTCAGCAAGATTTTTTGTAATTCAGCTCCTACGGAAGCAAAATGTGCAGTGTGACAGCTCCATTAAAAAGTGCCAAATGGAGTCATTATGTTAATTATTCCCATAAGCTACCCCCCCCCCAGTTTAAAGGCATATTTCAGGACATTTAGGTCAGACTAATAAAATGTAGGAGTTGACATCTGTTGAAAGTTTGGTTGTATTAGTTAATAATATGTTTATAAAGCACTAAAATTAAAACAACTATGTTGAATTGGAAATTGGACATTTTCTGTCTTGGCTTTTCCCTCCAATTATAATTTACATGTATTCATTAAGAGTCATTTGTCTTGCTCAGCAACTGATCATCTGGAGTGGCTTTACTGCAAAATGATTCTTCACAATTGTTATTAAAAAAATCCCAGTAACTAAAAGCGGCACTCAGTGACCATACAGTATTGGCGATATATGGTGTTCAACAGTCAGCACCAAAAGGTCTTCTGCATCAACTGCTTTATACCAGAGTTATTTTTTGGGAGTCTGTGGGGCTATGTAATTAAAAATTATTCTAAGTGAAATCAGAGCCTGCTTAAACGCCCAGCTATCCCTTTCCCCCCTTTCTTACTGGAAAAACAAATACAAAGATATGTCCTGTCAGGCAGTGTCATGCCTGGCAAAGGACCAGCTCAGCTGCCAGCTAAGGCTTTAACTTGTGCCCAAAAAACCAACTCAGAAATGCTCATTTCAGTACACAGGACTGGCAGTGTGGAAATGATGAGGCGTCAGGTGAGTTAGCAGGGAGCAAGTCCCTTTTGGGACCACTCGTGCTAACAGTTAAAAAGAGATTGCTAAATGAACACCAGTATGATGACTTTATGGCTGCTTTTGTGTTCTTTATTCTACCTTTTCTTTCCAAGATTTACCAGCAAACCCACTCTGGGTGGCAAAACAGACAAAATCCGAATCTGTGCCTCCAGGTGTTGCTGGGTGTTAGTGTTTACAGCAGGAAGGCCATGGGAGAGGGGGTAGGTTTGTGGTAGTGGCCCACGCAAAGGAATTGTGTGGGAATTGTGACAGCAATATCTAAAGAAAAAACATTAGAATCCCAGCGTTGTGTCAGGTTTTTTGATGCTATTCAAACTTCTGTGTTGAACTTATTTATATCCCCTTTTTTGGAAAAAAAATAGAATAATGTATAATACCTTAGTTGGTAATTTATGATGTACATGGATACTTACAGCGTAAGCAGGGCTTGATGCTCAGTATACGTGATGTTTGAATTTGAATGTACCTTAGTGTCTCAGGGTTTGCAGCTAGCAGTTCAGACAGGGACAGCATTAATTTGTTGTGGTAAAAGTGGTATTTATCCAGTTTTTATCCAGTTTTTCATGCTCCCATTTGATCTTGGAAGCACCCTGAGTCAAGCTTCTTGTTTATAAAGTGTGTTTAACCACTTCTGCAATATGTCTTGCACTGAACTGAGGAGCCTGTGGGAATTCTGTTCACTCTCGGAATTTTTGCTCAGAATAAAATGAGCCTCTGTCTAACATTACAATTTCCCAACTGCCTCATGCCAGAGGCTCTGAAAAGGTGCAATCCTCTTTCTTTTCAGCCAGACAAGAGCAATAAGCACAAGTCAACATTAACACAGTGCACATTTTCAAATATTTACAACTGTTTTTAATGAAACCTGCTCTGTTCAATTAATGCAAGCTTTAGAGGAGCTGATTCTGCTCCTAAAGCAAGAGGAGTGTCTGCAGTGTCATAGTGGTTGTTCAAAAGAGACACATCGCTTGTTATCACATCTGGAGGGGAGTGTGTCTCATGGAAAAGTTCTGGCCATCATCAGAAAAGTCAGAAACTATCTTATGGGTTTGTTTGGGTGTTTTTTTTCAAAACTTAAGGGCTGATGGTTGTGCTCTGTACTCTGTATTTCATAACCTAATGCCTGCATACCTGTAAAGAACTGAAAGTAAACTGACATCATCAAGATAAACATGTTCAGAATTAGCAAGTGAAAACAGTTTAAAGTCTCAAAACTCATCTCAGTAAAAGTAAGAGCATTATTATTATTATTATTATTGTTATTATTATTATTGATATCTGCTGTGTTTCTATGCATTTGAATTACAAGTTAACATATTGTATGTTTTATATGCCTCCAAAGAATGTCTCTGCCTGGTGCTGGTAGGCCCATCACATCACCAGAGTCCTTTATTTTACCTTTCAGAGCACTCTTCTTTTTCCCTTGTTTATGGCTACAGCAGATGACATCTCGCTGCCCTCTCTGAAGGCTGCCAGCGCCAAGCTGCAGCGCTGAGCTGTTCTGCACAGCCGGGACACAAACCCAGCACAGCACTGCCACAGCAGCGTTAATAAGGTGCCACCTTCTGATTGCTTAAAGATATGCATGCCACACTGCTAGTTTCTAAAGTCCCCTGAACAGGCAAACCACTGGTCAAACGCTGTCGTTTGCTCATCTGGAAAATCCGTGGGACCTTCAGCGACAAGGGCACCTAGATTTGGATAGCGAGGAAACCTCCTTTCTTAGATGTGAGACTGTTCAGAAATAGCAAACTGACAAAATTTTGAGTTTTATTTAAAAGATTCCTGAATACTTATACGATCCTCACGTTTCCGGAATATTTCCAAAGTCCTAGATGAATTTATAGCTTTGATATTTTTGCTGAATTATGCTAAGTTTGTGATTATTGAACTTTAAATACCTGTTTCCTTTCTGACTTGTTTTCCATTATGATTTCATGAAAAAAATAATAGCTGAACAATAAATCTGTAGGACCATCCTCTACTAAAAGTGTCAAGATTTTGTCTTTTGTGTGGTCAGGATGAAGGTGAAGGAGGGGTTCTTGCTGGATGTCATCTCTATTTCTCAAGCAGAAGTTATTACATCCTGTTTTCCCTGTAGGTAAGGTCATTTCATAAGAATCCAGCATCTCATGGGCAAATCAGTATCAGAAAAACTTTTGCTTCAGACTCTGTAGGCATGGGTAAGCCTTTAAGACAAGCTGTGCCCAAAGACTTATTTTGAGCAAATTATATGGTGGGTTTCAGCTATTGATATGTGCTAGAAGTTGGTAGATTTTCAGATGCATGGTGCTTACCTGAAAGTGAATAGTATAAAGAAAAACATGATGCCAAGTATACGCATTCTGATGAAAAAATAACTATCACATACAAACAAACACCACAGACTTCTAAATATATCCAGTGTTTCAAGTGTTTTTTTGAGAGTGGTAGTTTCCATGCCTCATTGCTTTTGAAGACCGTTTTTTAAAATAACCTTGACAGGAAATTGCTGTTTTCTGTCCTTCTCCTCCCAGGAAAGAAGGTTGCAGCTATATACACCTCTTGAGAGCTGTTCCCATACGGGGACTGGAAGGGGCTGGCTGTGGGGCTGAGGGGGATTTAGGGTAACCCAGCTTCGTCAACATGGCAGGAAAGCTGTTCAGCTCAGCAGCATCAGGCATTTTTCTGCGTTCAGCAAGAAAACAGTTGTCCTCCCTTGCCCTTCCCAGAACATTTCCTCCTCTTGGCTCTCCAGAGTTTGTGGTTTGGTGTTCTTGGCTGTGTGAAGATTTGGAGATATGTGGTTCGTGAAGGCTAATCAGTCCTGGCAACACCCTCTGCCTTCATTTGTCCTTCCCAAATATTTGCAGAATCAGATCCTTTTTTCTCAAGGTTACAGCTTATGGTGTATGTGTGCATTTCAATAACTCTTTATATGAGTTGATAGGCTCTTCTATAAAGTGCAGTGCCATGGGCTAATGTTTGTCCAAAGTGACATTTCTATGTTTTTCAGTTTAACTTTTAGACTCCTTGTGCACATGCCAGTAACACACAGCTCACAGACACCCTCTCTGCTTACAGTTCTCTGCCTTGTTGTCTGATCTATAAATGGACTGCTCTTTGAGAAGCCCAAAAGCACCAGCAAATGGACACGCTCTGTCCTGTGGCTACAGGCAGCATCTGACATATTTAAAAAATCCTGTCGAACCGTCCTGCTGTTCTCCTATAAGTGTATACACCCCTCACAATGGAAAGCAGTGTGCCCTTTGGACTGATGTTCATCCCAAAGACGTTGTCAGTGGAATTGCTGTTCTTTCATTTAATCAGTTAGCTCACAAGTTCTTCCATTCCTTCTACAAGCAGGGAGCTGTGCATAACACCACAGCACATAACACTCTAACAGTACCTCCAGTAAGAGTCCTCCTGTCATTCTGTGCTTGCAGACAAATTCTTAGTTGCCACCATAGAAATGTATTACAGTTGTATAAAGAAATGCACATAGTACTGAATCCCTTTCAGTCTAGCTTTCTGGGGAAGCTAGGGTGCCCTGAGAATGGGGACAGCCTACTGGGAATTACTATATACCAAACTAGAGCACTTAATGACTAAGGCTTTCTGTAAAAACAGAACATTTTCAGCCAATAAAAAGGGAAATAATTTTCTTTATAGAACGACTTTCTTCGATAGTGAGCCTAGTTCATGTTTCAGTAGTATCAGTGTGTCCAATTCTGGGCTCCCCAGTACAGGAGAGATATGGAGCAGCCAGAGAGAGTCCAATGAAAGCTCACAAAGATGGTTAAGGGACTGGAGTATCTCTCTTATGAGGAAAGACTGAGAGAGCTGGGACTGTTGAACCTGGAGAGCAGAAGGCCCAGGGGGATCTTATGAGTGTGTGAAAATATCTGAAGGGATGGTGCAAAGAGGATGGAGCCAGGCTTTTTTCAGTGGTGTCCAGTGACAAGACAAGAGGCAATGGGCACACACTGAAACACAGGAGGTTCCCTCTGAAGAGGTTCCCTCTTTCCATTGGGAAACACTTTTTCATTGAGGTAACCAAGCACTAGTGCTGGTTGCCCAGTGAGGTTGTGGAATTTCCACCTCTGAAGATACTCAAAAGCGATCTGGAGACGGTTCTGGGCAACCGGGTCTTGGTGGTCCTGCCTGAGAAGAGGCGTTAGACCACATGTCCTCCAGAAGTCCCTTCCAACCTCAACTGTTCTGTAATTTTGTGATCAATGAGATAATGTCTTCCATTTCAAAATGTATACTGTAAATTCTCTATGCCATAGCTTGTTATTGTCATTCAGCCTCTGTAGCCTGCCTGCATCAAAGGGATGGTTAAAATCTACTTAAGAGTTGTGAAGGGAGCATTTATTCAGACAGGCTATGTCATTCAAGTATATAATGAGAAGTCAGTATAGATTGCAAGAATCACTCTGTTTCTGGAAAAAAAAGAATGCTCCACCATCAACTTACATAAGCTTTACTTTTGTAAGAGAGATGTCCAAATGCTTGGTGCCTGCTTTTAACATGCAAATTGATGGAGCCAAGATACAGCTATACAAGGACATCAGTCTTTGAAACAGAGCTAAATCAAATGAAAAAAGCATGTGGGCTTTCCGTGTTGAAACAAGGTAGGTTCAGATGTTCTCACATGTTTCAGAATAACAAATCTTTGTCACGATCATGCTACTCTGAAAAGGGAAAAAGGTCATGACCTCCAGTAATAATATTCTAAATAGTCTAACTCTAAAAATTACAGGGAATGGAAGAGAACAAACAGAGCACATTAAAAAGAGAGTTAACCATTCATTAATAAATATTGAGATTTACAGTCTGCCTTTGGACATCAATTATTTTTTGACCTGGCCCACGTATCCTGATTATTTTCCTCCTCCTTTTTTTTGCATGCCTTTTAACAACTCTGGCCTGCCCCAAGAACTTGCTTGCAAGTTCCCTCTAAGTATCAAGCCAATATTAAACTTTTCTGAGTAAACCGGTGCTACTTTGTTGTTTATTGCAATCAATTTCATCTCAGTAATTCCTGATCCTGTTTTTTTTACTGAATTTTTAAGGAGGTCAATGCAGTGAGGAATATTTCAGCCTTCATGTAAAGTAATAGCTAGAAGTCTACAGACAATATTTGTGACTTGTGATTATGTTTAGCAACAAAGCAAAAAGTATGAAGGTCATTCGGTATGCACATAATTAATGAATTAATTTATCTCCTAGAAATGTAGTTATTATCAGAACATTTCCTTCTTTCTACAATCTAGTACATTAACAATAGACTAAACCATACATTTACATTTTCAGTTGCCCTGCTGTTTGAGGGAAAACTGCTAAGTCTTTCTCTTTGAGCTTACTTTCTGCATTTGCTGCAAAAGGCTTGACTTAATGACCTTCCATCTGATATCTTAAGCATTTGTCCTGCTTCTGGACAATGTGGGCTTTGTGTCTGTGTGATAAATTCTGGGAAAGTAAAAGTCAAATCCGGACTCTTGGCCAAGTACTATGTAAGTATACATTGTTAATAAATACGTTTAAAAGAAAGTGACCCTTGTTGGCTACATGTGGTACTCCTAGCTTGATGGCTGCCATGATGCCTCTGTCTGACCAATTTGAGAAGAATCCTCTGGAATAGGATTAAAAGAACTTTTGGAAAAGCAATGGACCATTTCTGTAAATTTTTCAGTTATTTAAAAGCTGATATGAATGATGTACAAATTTATGAGAAGGCTCCTCAAAAACTTCATGAAACGAGCAGGGTGGAACCAAGATATTAATTTTAAAAATATTTGGAAAAAAATTGATTTGTTTATACTGACAAATTCCATTAAAAGATTGACATTTCAAACAGCAATAGAACTTTTAATGAAATGCTGCTTTTTAACAGCTTCCTACATTTAAAACCCCATGTAATGCATACGTGATTTTAATTAGAATGTTAGAATCACTATTTAGTATTTTATTAATAAGAAGGAAGCTTTTGTTTATTTCATACTGACAGAGTTAGTCTCTGCTCTAAGTCACTCAGCACACTGACACACTGTTCATGAAAGAGATCATAATAATCTGAAAAACGACCATTAAATCATCTTTTAACAAAAGATATCATTATATTTTTAGGGTTTCACTGTGAATCTGCATTAATTTGTAAAGGTATTATCTTAACAGCTGTCTTTGACAGTGCCCACATTTAGTGCTTAACGAACTGTGAAAATTACAGACAGCGTTGAAACTCCATGGCAGGGCAGATATGGGCTCTGCCTGGGACTTCTGAATGCCCGGAGGTCCCTTTTATATTTATATCACTGCAGAACCAGCCTGGAACATTTGGACCATCTCTGAAATGGTTAGATGTTGTACAAGCAGCGGAAGAATTCTTACTTCAGCATAATTATAACTCACATAGAATAAGCTTGCACTTTTTGTCTATGTAATTATAATTTCTGCCTTTGCTACTTATTGCTAGATGCAAGTATTGGATGTTTTATTAGGTTACCATACTGTTACAGAGCAGTTTCTAAATTTTTAAAGTAATTCTTATGACATGCTCATGCAGTGACTGCTGGTCTTTGAAAGAATTATGTTCCCACTGGTTTAAGAAGGCGTCTCCTGCCCTCCCAGGTGCAAAGTGGTATCTGACTGCCTTATCATGTCCACCGTGACGCAAGGTGACACAAGTCAGTTGAAACTAAAGTACTTAGAGCAGATTAACATTCAGGCCAAAAGCTGAAACTTCTATAAAGTTGTTGCTTCTGCTCCTGGCAGCCATGTGGGCTTACCTGAAATCACCATCCTTGACTGAGCTTTGCTTAAAAGCATTGCTGTGAAATATTTCCATTTACAAAAAAAACCCACCATTTTTTCACACCCTCTTTGAGAGTCAAAACCAGGCTAAGACAAGTAGCGAGGCTTCTCTTTTTCCTGAATCTGCTATCCAATTTAGCCCCAGGAAAATATGTTCTCAGTTCTTGGCTACACAGAATTTGCTGTGGGTTTCCTGGGACACCACGCAGATGAGATAAAAACCTGCGTTAATTCTATGGCTGTCTTTACTTGTTGTCCCAGCTCTGTCTGTGCTGAGACTACAGAGCAGCTGCTGGTTTTGCTTACCAGTCTTGCTTTCTCCTTTCTAACCCACCAGCAAGCTCCAGGTGGCAGCACAGGCTCCGTTTGCAGAGCAGGTAGAAAGGTTTGGCCTGAAAAGTTTCGGCTTCAAATTATTTTGACTTTTCTGTTCCCGGATGAAACCTGTGATGAAAACACACCTGAAATTGTAAATGTTAATCCTTTTTAGAATTTTCTTCATGAATATTATTCTTAGAATCATCTTTGGCAGCTTTCATTTCTCAAAAGCATGTTTTCTCACTGAAAAGCTATAGTTACTGAACTAAACTGAGCTAAACCCTACGACAAAGCTATTGTGAGAAGTTTCCATGTAAGTCAAAAAATGAATGGGTTTAAAGCAATTTATCAAAGATTATTTGTGTTAAATCATACTCTTGCTTTTTCAGCAAGCTCTAGTCATTTTACTGCTAAGTATAGGGCTTCTGCTCTTTGCGGAAACACGAGACTGGCAGGGGATCCTTGGGTCCTGGAATCCTCCCATTTGCAGAGCCAGGTACAATGGCATATATGTCCTTTCAATGTGAAACAGCCCTAACTAATGAGTCATGAAGACCAACTGAATGTTAATGGTGGGGACATGGCAATCCCAGCTTCATGCACCGACCAAAGGCCTGAATCGTGTTCAGACTGCTGGAGGTTAGGAAAGAGAATGACCAAAGGCAACCACAGCAAGGAAGTAATATAAAGTATATATATGGCGATATAAGGTAATATAAAACTGCTGGGCATGGATGCCCTTTAGATACAAACCTGTAAGATTACAGACTTTAAAAATGTTTTTGACACACTGAGAAAAGCACCATGCGTTACAGATGCTTGTGTGAATTGGTTCATACACTATATGGTCTTCCTGTTGAGTATAATTCCACTTTTTACTTCTTATTGACTCCCTTTCAAACACACTGCAGGAGTCTGTGCTCCTCCCTGAGGCAGAATTTGCTCTGAGTGTCTCCTCTCATCCCCCTGCTATTACCACAAGCTAGCTCAGACATAGAAATGCACATTTTCCCAAATGCGTTGTTCTTTCTCTGTTCTTTCTCTTTGGATGGACATAAAATCTGGATGACAAATTAATTATTGAAAAGCAATGTCACCTGTCTCTTGTTTCTATTCGCATCAGAAGAGACACATTTCATCCAGTTTTGCACACACGGAAAGTAAAACACGTTACATAAAAACCCAGGAAAGCTTATGTACACTTAGAAGAGGCAAGAAACTCCGTTCTTTTTTCAGGTACAGAAAGAGAAATGAGCAGAAGAGCATCTGCAGAGGGACAACAATGGTAAAATAATTTTACTCACTAGAACACAGAGAATATACAGTCTTTCCTTAACAAAGACTTTAAAAGCATTCTAAAAAAAAGTGAAGATATTCAATTACTAATAAGCAATTTTCCTATCCAGAACTCGATTTCCAGTTCCTAATTCCAGGTGTTATGATACCACAAAATATCTTTTTCTACAAAATAAATAATGTAGCTATGAAATCCTTACAATTTCAAGAGTTTTTTCAGGAGGAAGTAGTATTAAGTCAGCCTGCATGAGAGTTGAAAATATGAAGGCTAAACACAAGGACTTTGAATTATTTTTCCAGAAAGATACAATTTACAGTCAAGTAGCTCTTGAATCAGGTTCATCAAATGAATCCATGCTCTGTTCATTCATTAAATGAATTAATGTGCTCTGTTTCACATGATGGACCTTTGTCTGCCTCTATTTGGGGTAGTCCATTCTGAGGGTTGTTCTCTGAGCTAACCTCATGCACTGTTACAGGCTTTTTTCAGCTTCCAGCCCCAGGAAGATCTATCTGGGTTGCACCCCACTCTTGTAGCTCTCTCTGTGGAGAACTTTTCATCTCAGATGCTCTCTCTCTCAGGATTAGTACTCAAATAAAGCCCAGGAAATAAACTCTAATGATTGGCTTTACCATCAGACTTCATTATATCAAAACTCCTTTTGATTTTAGTAAGTGGATTCCCTGAACCAGAGCTGAAAGACTAAGCTTTATATCTTAATTCTGAAATCCTTCATTAACTAACTTCATGGATCTGCAGATGAACTAATTTGTCTTGCTAGCAGAGCAGAACAAATAACAAAAATTTGTCTTTCTGTACATGCATGCTCCCAGACCCTCTCTATGCTCACTTTCAACAAAGAACCTTCAAGACGCAAAAATCAAACCTGTTATTGAAATTAGGTTTCTCTCTGTTTCACTCTTTTGGATCCTAAGCATACTGAGTAGATGCTATATTCTTGCAGCAGTTTTGGTGTGGATTCTAAGCAAACCCCATGCATCATTTGAGTGAAACACACAAGTTGAGAGGTTTTTGAAATGCTGTAATGACAACTGGGCAGAATGAAGGACAAAAATCAGTGAAACGGAAATGTTCAGTCCCATTAAAGACATGATAAACAGCCTAATTTTCTGCGTTTGTACTAAAATAGTCATCTGCCTTACCCGCATCAGTAATTTTGCACGGGTTACAAGCAGAGCTTTCAGATTATTATCGGCAAAGCACTCTCTTTCTTTTCAGATTGCAAAAAAGTCAGAGAAAACAAAAAGTAAATATATATTTTAAAAGCTTTAAGATTGTCTGTATCTTTTCACTCCAGAGCCCTGGGGACCTGATTATTTTCCTCTTCCATGTGCTTCAGCAAAGGCACAGCGAGTACTGGCTTAGGACCGAGGATCGCTGGGAGCAGCAGACGAGCTCTTCTAATGAGCAAGTCTGGCCCATCGCCTGGGTACGCAGTTCTCGCTGTCCGTGCTCTCATGCCCTCCCTCTCTGTCCTGGTTTGAGTGACACAGGACTAATTTATCTTCTAATGCTCGGGAAAACTGCACTTTTAGAAGACTCTAGTGTCTGAATTTGTGAAAATATTTACTTTATAACCAACTATGGTATGTGGGTTTCAAGGTCTCAGTGTTTTCAAGTTAGCCAGGTGCAGGGATGAGGAGGAATGAGACCTGGGCACTTGACCCAAGCTGGACAGCAGGATTATTTCACACCATGAATATCACATTCAATATAAACTAGAAAGTTTGCCATGAAGTGCTCTCTTTCTCTTGATGGCTGCAATCCAGAGAACTTCTTGCCCCAACGACGGATCCCTGCACCCATCCCTTCCTCCCAAAGACACAGTGCTCACAGTGTCTGTCATTTGCTGTCTACTGCTGGGAGTGCACAGCTTCTGACTGGTATAATTGGCCTAATATAATCCTTGTATATTTTATATTAGTATCAGGATCTATATCAGTTCTTTAATATTATTATTTTGATTATCTCGTCTTATCCTATTAAATCTATTTACGTTTCAGCCCTTGTGTTTCCTTGGTTTTCCCCGATTACCTTTCCTGGGTGGGCAGTGGTCATTGGGTGATAGAATAANTTCAATATAAACTAGAAAGTTTGCCATGAAGTGCTCTCTTTCTCTTGATGGCTGCAATCCAGAGAACTTCTTGCCCCAACGACGGATCCCTGCACCCATCCCTTCCTCCCAAAGACACAGTGCTCACAGTGTCTGACATTTGCTGTCTACTGCTGGGAGTGCACAGCTTCTGACTGGTATAATTGGCCTAATATAATCCTTGTATATTTTATATTAGTATCAGGATCTATATCAGTTCTTTAATATTATTATTTTTAATTATTTAGTCTTATCCTATTAAATCTATTTACGTTTCAGCCCTTGTGTTTCCTTGGTTTTCCCCGATTACCTTTCCTGGGTGGGCAGTGGTCATTGGGTGATAGAATAATTGTTTAAATGACGATAAATTGTTGGGGGTTTCTCAAATCATAACACTCCCCTACAGCCAGGATAGCAGCACACCACTGCTGCACTTGCTTCTCAAAAGCCAATGAGCAGTGGGTGTTAATGAGGTGACAGTTAAAATGACAGCACGGATAAAACAGCTCTTTTGATCAATCTCATTTTGGAAGATAAATGATTGGGATTTGATTTGCATAGAGATCAATGCAGAGCTATTAAAAATATTCCTAAGATTTGTGTCATTTTTGAGTAGTAATTTCCTAGATGTACACAGAAGAATAAATAGCTTGCGCAAAAGAATTATAACTCATGTTGGTTTGCAATAGCAAGGACTTAGTGACCCAGCATGCTCTAATAGTTTTGTCTTCCTAATGTGATCAAGAGTAAAATCAACCCATTTTCCTTATCTACTGGAGAGAGATTATGTGGATATATCCTCTGTTCTGTAATCTATATTCCACAAATGGCTGACCGCTCCGTGAAATTTCATAGGGGAGTTCTGGGATATTGCATGGTCATCAACCAGGAGAAAACTGAGTTAACTTTTTCAAAAGCTAAATATCTGACATAAACAGGTAAGTTATGGCCTCGCTAGATAAACATGACTTTTCTGAGGAACAATACCTGCATGCCTGCTTTTGGTTTGAGCCAGGGAAAACACACTTTCTTAAATCTTGCATTCAAGCCCACGCTTTGACACCGCTGTCAGGGTACTGGCGCCTCCCTGGGGCTGAGGGGACCCAGGTCTGAGGTGGCTGGGGCAGGACCCCACCCCAAAGGCACTTGGATGGTGGGACAGGCCTCAGCAGGCAAGGTCTTCCCCCAGCCACCCAAAACCAGGCAGCAGTGCAGGTGACTTCTGTAGGTGAAGTGTTGAAACTGAAACTTCCAGAAACAGTTTTTTGCAGTGATTTGCAGCAAATCCTCATATCAGCCTATGTGGCAGTAGTTAGTTCACAGCACAATTTCTGTTTTGGTATTTGTATGAATTTTTGGAACATGTTTAAAGTTCACTAAGACTTTTTCTTCCAGCAGTTTTAGCCTGTGTTTCTCACCATGTCACCAGGTGAATTATTTCTCAAACATGAAAACAGTATGTTCAAAACAAAAGCCATTCAGTTTCAAGTCTTATAGAAGGAAGACAGTAATTTTATACAGTGAGAAGACCAAAGCGAAACTAAGCACTTGCTATTTTATTTTTTTTTTAGGTACAGAAAACAGCTTTTTTGCCATCCCATTTTTTTCCTTAATTCACTAATCTTCCCCTCACCCAGTTTTTGCTTTTTTTCTCCTTATTAATTAATTTTAAATCTATTTTACAGTGACATTCTTTCTTTTGGTTTCACTTTTTTTTCCCCCCAACTCTTTGTACATCATACTTCTCAAATAATTCACTCCTGAAACACAGTTGCTTTGGTAATGTAATGAAGCTACCAGTCTTCAGATCTTCAAAGAGTAATAGGTGAAATGTCTGTTCTTAGTTCTCTATGAATGAGTATGAAAAAGGTAAAGATTTTCCCTCATGCAAAACCTTCATTTTCAAATATGATTTTGCCAGTTTCTTTCTACTGTAGGGAAAGTTGCTTCTCTTGAAAAATAGCTCAGATATTGCTGAAAATTTCATATGGAAGGTAGTATCTCTTATTAGCCTTCCTGGAACCTTGCATGTCTAATAAAATTATATAGAATTTTGTAATTTGTACCTTCTACTGCAATTATGTTAAAAAATGGAGGCAAACTGACATCTGCTCCATATTTGAGAAGCGCCTGGGGAATAAATTCACTGGAAAACTCATTGTCTTTTATGATCAACCTAGGTCCAGGAGCAGGATCCATATGTTGGAAACTGTAAAGTCTACTCTCTGCTTGCTTCTGGAGCTGAACTCTGTGGGTTTCAGCCGTGGCATGGATCTCCTGTATGGTCAGCAAAATGTTCTGTCTATAGCGATGTAAAACTGAAAATCATCCACATGTCTTTCCAATGACTACAGAGCTTTAGGCTGATAATATGCAGGGGTAAAAAATTCAAGGTCAAATATTTCCTGAGTTGCCATCTGAGTAAGAGAAAATAGACTGCTGATTTGCATACCAAAAACTTAGCCAAGAAAATTAAGCCTTGCATATTAACTTTCAGTTTCTGGACGCAGCAGTGCCCAGATCTTTGTTAATATTATGTAAACTCTTGCAATTAGTCTCTTCAGCTCAGTTGAGGATTCAAAGGTCTCTATATACTGTTCCAGCTTCTGTAGTCATATTCTCTATTTATTCTCATGTAAAACACAGCTTGGAGAACGTCTCATGTGAGCTCAGAACTTTGTTGCCATAGTAAATGTTGGAAATACGTTTCTTCCTGACTGCAGATGTCAAAAGATGGAGAGCCCAAGTATCCCTAGGTTCACTGGTTTAGTACTCCCTCTGTTGAAAAATGATCCTTTTATTTCTTCTCAAAATTGTCTAGCTTCAGCTTCCAACCACTTTTCCTGCCATCTTAATGAATATCAGCTCTTCGTACAGCTGTAGACAATACAAAAGACACTTCTTAAATGTCTCTTGGGCCTACTTTTGCTATATTCTTAAGTATAGTAGGGCATGCTTTCCAGATGTCAATCCTTCTACAAACTTTTTTTATTTAAATGTGAGTGCTAGAATATACAGAAAATGTCTGAGAATATACAGAAAATTTCAGTGATGAACCCATTAGTGTTATCCATAAAGTTAAAGTAAGTCATCCAAACCTACTTGATATTTGCTGTATTTCTGCATCCAAAGCCTTTATTTGCAGAATTGAACTAAGGGGGTAAGATTCCTTATTTATTATGACCCTGGAGTCTCATTTACCATCCTTCACTCAAGAGTACAGTCCAGAACCTAAAATGTGTGAATCTTGTCTTTTGTTCTGATATGCTCAGCTTTACATGTCTTTTTGGCTTGGGTCCAATGCCACCTAGATTGGTTTGTTCTCACCATTATTTCTAGCTTAGCTGGAAGCATATCAGCCACTCTGTTCCTTGGTGACCCCTGCTGTGCTCTATGAAGCTCCCTTTAGCACCTTACCCTTTATTTTCTTTACCTTCATCTCTACATTCTTTTTCACTAACGGTAATATAAACTATTATTAACTAAAAGTGAAAGGCATTTCACTACACAGTGCATAAAGTATAACTATAAAAATTATAAATACAATAGTATCACAACATTGCTTCTTTTCTACTCAAGGTCTATTTTATGACAGAATTTTATATTCAACATTTATATTTAATAACAACAAAATTTCCCTTAATGTTACTGGAAAAATAGAGCAAAACTTGGTCAGGGCTGCAAATTAACTCCCTAATTTTCTCTCCAAGTCTTTATCAATAAGGTAAATATATAAATCTTGGCCACTTGATACCCACTGCTCTAGTTCTGCTGCTGCTGGAGGGGGGCACCGCAAATGCTATGACTTCAGAGAGACTGTCAGATGCAAAGTATGAATGTTAGACTGAATCAACCTCCTAATTATAATACCTTTTAAGATCTCCATAGAAGCACATTAGTCTCTGCAAGTCTTGCAGGTGAAATATTGTGACATTAACTGGCAGCTCTATTCACATTGGAAGTTATTTATCGCAGTAGTAAAATTTAAAGAAATTGCATGATTACATATAACTGAAGAATTATCATACCCCTGTGATTCTGACTATCTGGTTATATCCTGTGTCTTGACATCTCCCAGGTGTGTTATTATCAAATGATAATCAATTGTTTGCCTTATTGTTTCAGCAGCATATGTCAAATTGCAAAGTAAACAATAATGACAAGAAAAATATATGTCTAGAGGGGGAGTTGCATGTATACATATTTGAACTCTGTCTTATATTTATTGAAATATTTAAGATTTTGAATTGCAATATACATTTGCTTTCAGGAGCTTCTGTTATTCCAAATGATTTAAACAACACAGAATTTTTTCCAAGGTCTGATGGGCTGAATTTTGGTGGCTGTACCTTTAGTTCCTACTGACTCCTGATAATTGGTGAACACAGATTTCTTTTTTGTGCCTCAGTGTTCATTTTAACAAGTTAATATTACACATCGATGTCCTAAAAATTTAGCTCAAAGCCTGTAAATCAATTTTATAGAAAGAAGTAAAAGCTGGTTTAATATCTCACATGGTGGATTTTCTACTCCCTTGGAATAAATTTATTTCAGTAAATCATTTTGTTATGGGAATTTCTCCAGGACCCACATTCTAGGAAATTCTGGCCATAATTTGTAACAGAAAATAAAACCCACCTACAATTAAAAACAAAAGACCCTGCCCCATAGATAGCTCCTGAGGGTTATGCCTAAGACCACTCCCCATCTTCACAGGGAAAGGGGGCCATAACCATGAGAGTGCCACACAGTTTCTTTTTGGTGCCAGTCATGATTTGAGTCTTTCCATAATGCAAAATATCTGAGAAAGAAAGCAGGTGAGAAATATTTCAAAATGGACATCCAAAACTCAGGGATATTTTTAAAATCTTAATGTGTTTGCATGCTCAGGATATTTGTAAAATGGGGAAAGAACAGCAACTGGTCATTTCACAAAATAGGAAAATAATTATTTTGTGTGGCATGCACATAATATAATGAAAAGTGCCACAGGGAAAAAAAAAAAAACAACAACACAAAAAACCCATAAGGAAATCAATATTTGTGTCCTCAGAGAATGACAAGAATGGAGTGAATTAAAATAAAGCATGGGACTACTCACTGAAAACTGATGGTAAAATCAAATGTTGAATGGGTGTTTATTTACTGAGCACCTTTCATTGTATGCTGTAAATGAAGCAGAATTCCCAGGAAAACATAAACATAAAGGAACGCCAGCAGGCTCTTCAGTCTATCTGTGTTCTACTCAGGGCAATGAAACAGAGACCGAGTTGGCAGGAGACACAGCAAAACAAGGAAAAGGTCTATAGAGATACAGCTCTGAATCTTTCTCTTTCCTCTACAGTATTGTTCTCTGTTACATACATAATGTGACTGAATTATATTTGCACAAATTTAAATTCTTCTAGTCAATAATTACTGAGTTCTTGACTTTGTATTCTCAATAATGTTGTGTGTGCATGCGCATGCACCATATAGTGTGAATATCTGCAATGAACCAAGCAGCAGTTCATAACCAAAATTTCATAACAAAATTAATCATGCTATCTTCATTAAGTTCCAAAGCTGTGTAATCTCCTTCTTCAAAAAAAAAGGTGTTGGGCTCTTCACTGTACAGCCTGTCATAATTTCTGGGCCCCGATCTTCCATTATGAGAATATCAACTGGTTTATTGAAATATTGCTTCATCTTTTGAGAATTTAATGCACTCAGTGGTGAAAACCTCTTTTACTGTTGACATACCAGTCCTCAAAGGAACTGAATAAGTGAGACAGCCATGTATATACAGTACAGTGCAAAAAGAAAAGAGGAAAAAATCCCATCAAAAAAAGACAAAGCAAAGATAAGGAAGAGAGAATACTTCTATTGCTGAGAAATTCTGCCAAGAATGCAAGTCTCAAGCACATTTCCTCTGTTTCTACAGCAAAGGTATGACTCTGTGGCACATCTACAGTCTGTAGCATCCTTCTCAAATTAATTAGGAACATTTTCTACTGAATCATGTTGGAAATGAACTTCAGCTGTGAGACTTTCAAGTAACACCTCCCTCCAGTAATGCCACATGTTTTTATACATCTATTTTTTTTATTTGAAGTGAGTTGAAAGAAATCAGGAATTCTTTGGTCACCATCACAACTAACTTACCTTTGATAGCCTACTCATCTCAGTTTAATTAACCTTCCCTTCTCTTCTCTGTGATCTTCTACTCCCTTTCCTTAAAATAGACCATGAGCTCTTTGGGACAGAGAACTTATTAAGTGTTTATTTTATGCTGCCTTGAAAAACACATACTGAGACTGTAATTTCTAACAAAATTAATTAAACCCCCCCCCCCAAACAAACAACTTCCTGGAGCAAATCAGTTATGAAGATAACATTCAACACTTCTTTGTGTAAGAAAGTACAGGAGATGTATGTGCTGTCTACAGCGAAGTGAGAACTAGAGGGAAAGAAGAAATTTTCTGCGTTTCTTTCCAGTGTTCTATCTGAACTGAGAGCAGAGACAGGCTTTGATTCACTCAATTGTGTTAGTGTTTGTGAACTCTTTTTTTTTTTCTTGGTCTTTGTTTTTGGCCTAATCACCAAATTAATTCACTTTACCACCCCCAAAAAAAACTTCCAAACCAAAACCCCTTCAAAAATGGTATTGCTAAGGGCAAATACTCTTGTTAAGCTGTTATTCATTTTGCATTATCAGGGTAAACTGCTCCCTCCCTGTATGTTATATGGGGGCATTTTTAATTGTAGGTATAATTCAACACAGAACACAAAAGATTTAATTAATTGCTTTCTTTTGATACTGTAGTTTACCTTATTGCTAAGTTTTCTATATTAATAACCCCTCTTTTTCTTTTTTTTTTTCATGAGGGAATAAAAGATTTTGCCAAGTGTTAACAGTTTACAGTGGATCAGAGCAACTTCATGCAAAATGAATATCTTGTCTAAATGTTATTTTAAAATCGTTAAGTTACCTGGTGTGAGGCATCAATGCATTTATGAGACCTCACATAAATGGGAACAGGTGAATAATTTTACTTCATCCCATTAAGTATTCTGCATATACCTGTCTTTGTATTATTTTGCATTTTGATTATTTGTAATTACCTAGTATTTGGGATGAACCATTGAAATGGATGAGAAGTGCTGCATTAAAGATGACCTGAAGGCATATTAACAAACAATATTTTTTAAAAAACAGAATTTGAATATTAATATAGGAGACACTGGAACATTCAGCAAACATGGGCATTGATGAACTGAAGTACGGTTTTCAAAACCAGCTTCTAAAATTGACTGTGTTAAATTAATTTTGAAAAGGTTACCTTAGCCTACACCTATACTAGTAAATGTACCTGTATGACAGCAGAGAGAGCTTAATTGCAGCATGGGATGATGCATGGGCCTGTTCTTCTAGCACAGTCCCCAGCACAGTTTGACCCTACTGCTCTCCAAGACAATCCATGAGCATGAGTCAGGAGTTAACAACAGCCAGAGACTAGGAGAGGGTTTGGATGTGACTACCCTATTTTGACCAATAAGGGAACCTAAGTGTAGGAATATATAGACACAGTCAATGAATATTCCTTCAATGCAACTGCCCAGCACAGCAGTAGCGTGTCATGGCAGGGCAGTTTTAGGAGCCTTACATTGCTTGGCTGAATCCCTGCTTTTTGCAAGGAATGGGCAGGAGAGATGCCCTGGCTGACAGATGAACCTAGAGCCTAAGCGATCTGTAAAGGCAGTGCAAAAGGGAGCTGGGTTTGAGGCTGGCAGTCCTCATAATTGTGCAGCCTCCACCCTGAAGTCCCACTCATAAACTGGCCCTACAAACAATAGTTTGTGAACCCTTGGTTTACATGTTGTCCTAATCTAGAAGACAAAGGCAAATACAGCCCTTCTACAAAAGTGTATGAACAATGCCTTTGACTGATCAAAATGAAGATACTAGAATTATCTGGGTGGTGGAGATGTGTATTCTGTCCATGGGAAGTATGACTTGCCCTTGCTCAGACACTCCTCTCCTTGGGACCACTAAAAACACACCAGTAACTGCATCTTTATGACTTCAAGAATGTATAGATGGTACTGGTAAGGCAGCGGAAAGTGCAGGGTTTCCACTGTAAAAGGGGTGAAATATTGCATTTCATGCAAAAAAGGGGTGAAGGATTTACTGGGAACAATTTCCCTCATCCTTGTATGTCATACAAGTGGGATTTGCTGGTTTCTTTCTTTTTCAGAGTAACTACGTTCTTTGGATTTCATGGCATGAACATGACTGTCTGTTAAATAACTCATGTCTTTCAGTTCAGCAGAAATCTTTATTCCAAAGGAGAAAGCAAACATCATTTTCAATCTCTTGATATTTTGTTATCTCAGTTATGGCTGTTTTGCCTGCTACCATATTGTTCTGTTTGAATTTGCCATATGTCAGTCATAATATAGCAATGTAAATCCAAGCAGGAAGCGTTCCTTTGAGCTGATATAATAGTAATTATGAAATACTGCTTCTAACCAGCTTAGAAATCTGTGCCTATTACACATCTCAACTCCCTCATAAAGAACATGGAGAGAGCAGTGACACACAATAGTATAAAATTGACTCAGATAATGTTAGTCATGCAGCCCCCACAGTTAAAAGGAACTGAAAGGAGATAGATCATCTAATCCAGAACACACCACAAGCCGTAATGCACCTCAAAAAGTTTGATTTGCAATGAAAGACCATTAACCAGATAGATACTTTTTTCTCCTGCTTCACCCGGCAATGACAATTTTTGCTATTAGCTGTAGCATCAGAGTAGAGCAATAGTTGTTGATGACATCAGTGTCTGGAAAAATAATTTCAACATAAATCTTGATGCAAACTCATGTTTTAAACCTTGGATCACAGCTAAAGTTTGCTTCGTACTACTGCACTGTGAACAAAACAGATGCACAATTGGCTGAGAAAATTGAATAAAAATTAAGTGAAGCACACTGTAACGATGCCCTAGGCCTGTCCCTACAAGCTGGAATTAGGTGGAAGCTGTAGAAATCTGGCTATACCTTTATAAAAGTATTTTTTTTTTCTGGCTCACAGTTCAGGCTTCCTCTATATAACCGTAAATTTAGAAATGAAAGCCGTGATGCAATGGCTGTTTAATATATGAAATGTGATAGCTGAGCTTTGGTAAATGTTAACTTAGCAGTTCTTAACTCTTCTTATATGCAAGCTGATTCAGCTGTGCTTTGTGCACTGAACTGGGTGAAATAACTTCTTGTATTTCAAGAAGTGGTTGCATGTGGGCAATTCCTCTAACTATTACATGGTTAAGTCATGGTAGTTTATTTGTGCATGAAACCTTAGAATTACAGATTTTGAGCCTGCCTACGTGAAAATCAGCATCCATCAGGAAAAACACTCTTGACACTGCATGTGTGTTCCGTTGTTGTGAGAGTTTTGAATACCTAAATGATGACAGGCATGATCTAAAGAGTCCTTTTTTTTCATTAAAAGGTTGCTTTAGGTAATATAATGTCTGTAACTCTGAGTTACTTTGTTCAGGCATCTTTATTCATGTGTAAAGAGACTATGCAAGTGGGATAAATACTGCATAAAAGCAAGGATTATCAGCTAAAATGCATAATTGAGATCGGGGGTTAGCAAGCAACCAAATGCAAAATTATGCTTGGCGAAGAGTCTTGCTGCAAGGCAGGCACCTGTCAGGAGAGGAAGGTTTAAACCTCCTTGCCTCCTTCAGCTGGTCTTCAAAGTTCCTAAGTTGCCATCATCTCCCTAGTCTCTGTGTTTTCCTCTAGGATTTTATAGTTTGCCATTTTGGTGCTTTTATTTTTGAATATCTAGGCTTCTAACAATCACCATCTGAACAACCCAGCCTCTGTAATTTTACCCTTTTTATCCTGCATGACTTCGCTCTGCAGACTATTTCACGGCTCTTTCTCATCGTTTAGCAGTTTCCTCAGCAGTATAAGCTAAGGTTAGATGGCTGGGGCATACTGGGCCTGGGACTTGCTCCCTTGAAAACAAGGACCTAAGCTATGGAGAAGGAGGGCTTTTCTAGAGTGTGCATCTCATAGGGCTAAATAGGATTCACAGAAGTACACCCAGATCTCCACATCCCTTCCTTGGAAGATTATTGGGTGTCAGCTATGTTGGCAATTAAATCTGCCACTTGACATGGAAATGAATTACTGTTCACCACTGTTTCATGGTAGCTGTTGGAGTGCAGAATCTTATCCCAGTGCATGGTTACAGGAAGTTAAGGTTGGCTGTGTCTCCAGAAAAAAGTCCTTCTGACAACATCTTTGTAACTTCACAGATTTTAATTTTTTTTTCTCTGAGCAATGAACAATTAAGTTTGGAGTAAAAAGAAGATAGTAATTATTTTCTGAAAAAAAAAAAAGAAAAAGATTCAGCTTAGAAAAGTGTCATGTTCTGTTTTGTTACCTTATCTATACATTAATATGCTTTTCCATTTTACTCATAAAATCACAGGTAGTTCTTTATACTAAATGGCCTGTAGCAGGTTTTTAATTGTACTGCAGTAGCTCAGAAGCAGTAAGTCAAATGTAGTCATATGATTTACTGGCATAATTGTCTACTGAACTGCCTTAAAACTGATGCACTTTTCAGGTTTTTTTTTCTTAAGAAGAGGTAGTATGTCAAAAGCCAGTTCTTAACGTATACATTCAAAATGGAGCAATCTGACTTCTTTTACTTGAATGTAATTTGCACTGGAAAACAAAGTGTCTAGTATTTTCAGCTCTTAATCTCTGCAACTCTGCCTTAGCTTTTTATTTCAGTTGTGTGATAAATCAGACTGAATATTTTAGTGTCAGAAGACCCAAGTCTTTAGGTGAAGCAAATCAAAGTTCTGTGCAGGGGACTGTAAAAGATGTGGTCACAGAAATGTATTTCCAATTCCTTCACCCAACATCAGCCAGTTATCAGAACAGACTTTCATGTTACTTCAAGCAACTTAACACCAGAAACTGCAATGAACTTGCTCCTAGCCATCTCCTGTCTCTTTCCCATTTCTGGCCTACCTGTGATGCTGTTCATTGCTTTTTGAACAATTTCTCCTGAAAATGACCTTCTTACACAGCTTTCTAGTGGAAGTTTGCTCCACCTTCAAGCTCAGACCACTGAGAATTAAACACTGGTTAACAGACAGTAAAATTAGTGAAGCTTGGTTTGTTGGTATGTGAAGATGAATATGGATTCCTTAGTGCTCCACTCCCAGCAAAATTAACAGGGTCACTCTCCTCTTCATATAGAGCTTTCCTCTTCATATAGCTTTTCTTTTCTTTATAGATGCTTTCACCGTATGTTATGTGAAAGGGAAAATTTAGGATTTAATCCATAATCCAGTTTGTGTTTAAACTGCTAAGAACATGAGAATGACTTCCAGCTCTCTTGACAGTGAAGTTCAAAACTTTTTGGCCTCCTAGGGGTGAACTGCTTGTCACATAGGCCAGGGTGAGTTTGTTTACCTTTCAGGTAATTTGAAGTGGCTAGTAATCCATTAGGATGGATTAAACTGTTTCCAACACCCTCACTCTTAGGTCCTTAGATGCTGCTTTTTGTGTCTTTCCAGCATGTTTACCTTTGGACCACACCTAATTCTCATTCTTGCCACTTCAGAAGTTTTGAGCACTACAGGAATCAACTGTCTGTAGAGTGTTAATGCAGCTGTTGGCAAGGAATTGAAGATTTAGCAACAGGGCTAGTCTTTCTGCCTATAAGAACAAGAATTAATACTTTGGTGAATGCTGAGGGAATGATTTTATGAGCAGCTGAACTGACCTAATGACAGCCATAATGATGAGCTTCTCCTGGATTCTGGCTCTTCCTGATGAGAATGGTTCTACCACGTGCTTGAATATTTCTGTTTAAATAAAGACACCATAAGTTACTAGTGCAATTTTGGACACATACGTGTTTGTCCAAACTGTCCTAGCTCTATGGAGTCACACATTTTGTGTGATCAAACCCTTTGAAATGCCTACCTCTTGACTGGCAGGGGTCAACATGTACAAAAATAATCAGTGATGTGAGTGTTACAGACTAACAGACAAAAAACCAAACAAACCAATCAAACCTTCGTTTCTTGAGGAAACCAGATTCAGATTTTCTTGACCTTAGAGGTCATTTCAAGGTTGTAATTCTCCTGGTGTCAAACCTGACTTGCAGAAGTCACACCTCTCGTAGTGGATTGTTGTTCCCTACCTGTGTTGCAATCCAGTGCAGTCCTTGGCTGTGCCAGTAAAACCACTGTAAGTCTGTACTCTACACTGATCACTTTGAAGGTTTGTTCCTTGGTTTTCTGAATGCGGATGACCTATCTGCTCTGATTTAGCAGAACTCTACAAATAGTAGCACTGGCATAATTTCAGGAGCAAATAAATGACTGAGAGGAAAAACTTCAGAAAATGTAACCTTAAGCTGTACACTATTTTTTCCCGGTTTTTGTTCAGAAGCTGTTCTGTTTGAGGATTTTTTTTTAAAAATCCATCCAGAATAAAATTTAAAATAGGACATCTCCTTTTGTCTGTGTTTTGATTACAATGAAACCAGCCAGGGTGATACAGGGGAAGAAAGGACTTCATAAGCCTGTAAAGATCCTTAATTGTCACTTTAGTTCTATTTTTCTGCAGATGGTTTACCCTTTCAGCTTTCAGTTTAATGCTATGTATATAGTATGGATCCACGCTTTTAATTAACTTCTGTTTAGTAAATAGATCTTCAGACATGGTTTAGCACTGCAATTAGAAGGCTAGGGTTAGGCTTGAGCCTTACTGTGCTAATTAAAATACTTTTGAGATCTGTTGTTCATGCATTAAAATGTCAAATGATTGACAACCCAGAAGTGAAAAATTGATCCAATTATCAAGCTAGCCAAAATGTGCTGCTTTTATTTTTTATTTTTTATTTTTTTCCAGAGTTAAGATTTATTATAGCCATTAGAAATACAGATGTTTATATGTCTGTGTCTTGGAATTCATTTAAGTTCGCTGTTCCTTAATGCTGTTCTGCTTGCTGTAAGACAGAATTATCAATGGCTCCTTCAGTGAAAGAAACTGCTGAACCTCTTTCAACTGAAATTTTAATCTGGAAACAAATGACTGGTATTACCCACATTAAGGGGATGGGGGACGTCAACAACCTCCGACAACTGTTCTGCTAGAACTCAGAAAATCTTACTGAATACTCCAACTATATGATAAGGATCTGCCATGTGAGGTAAGTGTCCATAGAAGTCTAAACATCTAGACAAGAGAAGCAGTGAAGAATAATGGTGAACAATATCCAGACATGGGGTTTTTTTAAAGTGAATTTTTGGAAGATGTGTGATAATCCAGCAAGTCCTAGACAAGTTTATCATGGACACGTCATTTTATATGTACTTTTTAAAAAATATAAAGATTAATTTTAGAACAGATTAGATCTTCTATAACTATTATGAAAGTGAACACTCTCTGGGAGCCTTTCTGCTCAAATGGTGGGATTTTTGTAATTCAGATTTCCAACCTACCTGCTTTCATGTTCCTGTAATACTGCTTTGTTCCCCTACCATTAAGCTGTTGTGTCCTATCCCAGCTATAACTTGGCTAGATCAAACTAACCAAATTGTTTTTGTTGGTTCCTATAAAATAGGCTTTCCACCTATGGATCAGCCCATTAGCACTTCTCAGCACTTATTCCAGCTTCACTTAATCTTTCATGGACATGCACGGCCTGAACTGTATGCAGTTTGAGATATTTCATATGAAGGCTCATCGGTACTCTGTAGAATGGAAATAATATTATCTCTCTACTGGAAATGCCTCATCAGAAGCATCCTTGGATCACATTTGCCTTTTTAATGACTGCAGTACCCTGATGACTCACAGTCATCCCTTGTGATTAACTAGGTTACACAGGTCTTCTTCTTCCTCATTCTTTCTAGTTGATGGATTCTCAGTTGAGTTTATAGCAGAATTTTATATTATCGATTCTCAGGAGCATGACTATGCATTTTATACTATTGAATTTTATACTATTGAATGTCATCAAAAATGAATTCCATCTGGTTTTATTTGCTTGCTTTTTATGTTCATTTTCAATAAACACTGAGCAAACAACTGAATCTGCTTGACTGCTTTCAAATTGGGACTTTCAACAAGTATTTTTGCATTCTCCCTTGGTAATATATATATATATATGTCTGCTAACAGAGCTTGTTTGCTCAGCCTATCAGGGAATGGCAATAACACAGTCTGCATCATTGACCCAGTCATTAGCCAAGATGCTTCAAAGTTAGTAAGTTCTGGAGATGCTGAGATTTACTGTGAGCTCCAGCCTGGCCACAACAGTCAATAATAAAATTCTCTTTGTCTGTAATGAAATTGGAAGTGAGCTTTTTTTCATTTTAATTATATTATACTTTCTTCTGTTTTCAGGATCCACTGCAAACATTTTTGATGTGTATCAGTCACATAGAATTATCTCCTGTCCTGGATAGCAAACATTGTCCTGGGCTATCTGTATGGGTTTATACAGTAAAGTGGCAGTATTGTTGGCTGTTTCGTTGTCTCGGTGTTTAGAAACAGTTCATGCTTTACAGAGCAATATTGCACTTCAATATTTCTTTCTTGGACTTCTTTACAAAACAATAAGAATTTGGCCAGAAAGTAAGTGAATGTAACCAATTCATTCTTTATTCTGCTATAAAACTCGTGCTTACTGTAAAGGCCAATTTTGTATTATTCAAAATTTTTCGTGCAAATATATCCCCTTTTGTTATTGGAGAACATAATTTTGTGAAGTGTCCAAATTTTTTGTTTTATATAGTAAAACTAACAAGATTTTCTGATAGGTTGACATAACTACTAATAGATGATAATGAACTTTGGCTCTTGGATGGTCTAGATCAGTGAACTAATTTCATCAAAATCCTGTCTCCAAAGTACCACATACTTTAAACCCTACTAAAATATTCTGCACTTCTGTTAAAAGTTTTAAAAAAAGTTGTAATTTTTTTTTTTTTAATTTTCAAAAAGCAACAAAAATTTCTGGAATTAACAATACAAATATATCCAAATCCTAATGTCCTTTTTCTTGAGTAGATGCTCTTGACTATGGAGCAGGAGCTTGAAATTTGGAATAAGTATCCATTTGCACTGATGTATCTTTGGCCATTTCCATAAATATATGGGCAAGACATCATAATCTTTACAGAATCACACTGTGCTCAAAGCACAGATTTTAGCAAAGCATGGCTTGAGTCCCTGAAGATTTTCTCCTGATTAGAGAGGTTTAATTTCAGAAACTACTGATGGTGATCCAACTGTACCTGTGCCCTCCCCACACAGTGACTGAACACGTGGCAAATGTGCATTTCCTATCCCTTTTGTCCTCAGTTCTGCGGGTATGGAAATTGGAAACAAGGTCATATTTATGTAGGTCCTTCGTGACTTTTCTCCTGCTTTATTTTGTCTTTTTTTCCCCATCTTTTTTCTTTTCTGTATAAAGCCTATCTCTCTGGCCCTAATTGGGAAGAGATGCTCTGAAGATTTGCTGGGCTAAAGAGTAAGCTGAAAAAGGGACATTATGGTAGAAGTGCAGGAGAGAAATTTAGACTAGAAAGCAGGAAATGTTGGGTGTAGATGTAGACGGAAGATGCTATGTGTCTAAAGAAAGACATTAGGATGGGACAGTGAGGATAGAAAGCTGGGGAGATGGTCTGTTTATTTGGGTAAAAACATTGGGTTTGGACGAGAAACAGTGTTGGGGATATGTAGGCAGATATATAGGCAGCATACATGGAGATCGAGTAAGTCTCTGCCCTACACAACAGTTCATTGTAAGTGAAAGTATTTTTCTTTTACCAGTGGATGTTTACTTTAGACCACAGAGTCAGCATCCGTCTGCAGTGAATTCTCCCTTTAGTCTGTCAATGATCCTGGCACAGTTTTGCAAGAGAAAGCCCTTGATTCTTTCCTTGGATAAAATGTCTTTGATTTCTAAGCAGATTAATTTTATTTCTTCAGAAAACTCTGAAGCTTCTCTTCTGTGGTTGAAATTCCTCCTAATTGATTTTAACTAAGAGTTACACATACAGTCTATTTGGGAATATGTATCAGGGAGACTTTTTTTTAATTGGTCTTCTTAAGTTCAGAGACCTAACCCAGAAATCTAATCTAGACTAAAAAAGACATTAAAGGCTATTTTTACAGAGCTGGATGGATTCACAGAAGCTCCTGGGGAGCTACATTTTGTACTGACTCATTTCTGTGACAGAACATGAAACAACAGTCTGTTCTGTTTCCCTCTCCAGCTGAGTTAGATGTAGAAAACAAAATATTCTCTGTAGTGGAAATCCCTTTTTTTTCCTTTGTCCAGTTCTAGTTTCATAGCCAAGACAGTCCAAGCAGTCGAATCTTCATCCCTAATTATGCTTTTTATAATAGCAAGTGAGTCTTTGACATAAAGCTTTTCACTAATTGGTAAGGGTATTTAGGTCTTGGGGTTTTGTTTTTGTTTTGGTGTTTGCTTTTTTGTTGTTGTTTTGGGTTTTTTTTCCCATTAAATAATTTCTAGTTCTGAGTCCTGGATTCTGATTTGTGGAGATTTTGTTCAGAGCTGCAACTGAATCAATGAGTTTGCTTTTTAAACTACAGACAATATTAGATAGTATTAAATAATATAAAACTCAGGTCTGATAATGACAGAAAGAAAAGAAGGGAGAACAGATACTTTCAGTACCCCTACTATCTCAGAGGCTTAAAATTAAGAGACATTTCTGGGTTTTGTAGATGTCAGTTAAGAGTGGCTAAAATAGATTTCTCTCAATCTGCTGCTAAGTTGCCCTTTCCTTTGACTATGAAAAGGGTTAAACAAACAAACAAGCAAACAAATTAAAAAACCCTTTTAATTTATGCAGGAAAGGTAGTTGCTTAAAGATTATTCTCAAGAATCCCAGATACGTGTGTTCGACAGCAAAAGGACGCACTCTACCTCCTAACTTTGTGTTCCAACCTGCTGAGCGGCACTAATATCAGCTCTCACCTTGCTTGCATTTTATGAAGGTAAATTAATTACAGCAAAGTTAAGTGGAGCATTTAAAAACTATAATAACAAGTGCAATAGAAAAACTCAAGAGAAAGTTACTACTTCTGTCTTCAGAAATGAAGTTTGGGTACTGTATGGTAAATAAGTCATAGGGTGAAAGAATGGGGATTCAAACCATTGAAGTGGAAGCCTTATGAGATAAATAATGTTTCTCTGAGCACTGTGTAGAGGGATCTGTGGAAAAATACTTGGTCATCCTGTTCCTTAAAGACTGCATGTTGATGAATCTATACAAGGGCTTGAGTAAAAGTTCTTCCAACAGTCTCAGTTCGGACAAATATGGGGAAGAAAGTCTGGTTATTCAAAGGGCAGGCTATTGAGGAGAAAAAAGGTAAATTTAAGCAACTGTTTAGGTTTCTGTGATTTAACATTGCCTATTACAAAGCCTACTCATCTTTAGATACTCCATTTTTCATCTGGGATATCAGGCCACCATACAATTTTTATATATATTTATGAGCTAAGATGTCTTTATTTTAAGAAGCTCATTACTAAAAATGTGAGAAAATTCAGTTGAACAGCTGTTTCAACTTATTGTAATTATTTCTCAAATACATACCTAATTCCTTGTTACTGTTCTGATTTAATGGTCTGTTGTAGCGATCATAATCTCTGTACCCGTCCCCATATGTTGTGTTACTCACATGCCCAGCCTCATCCCCTCTGCAGTTTCTGCAGTGTGTGGAAAGTCTGCAACCACAGGCAAAGCCCTCTGGTCCTAAAACCTTGATCTTTTCCTGAGTTCTCTCTTCTGGCAGCTCCAAAATGACCCAGTGGCTTGGAGTGTCCTCATGTTCCTCAGTGCTCTGAGTCAATGTAAAAGCTACTCAGAGATCATGGTTTGTCCATGCAAAATAAGTGAGGCAAAGTCCACTCATTCAGCTGAATTAAACTGCCTATGGTTGGCCTTTTCTGCTGCCCAAAGCCCAAACCAGTCAGAGCAGAAAACTCTTGTCATTCAGAACTCTGTCCTGGCTTGCTTTTTGCCTGTTAAAGCTGGGAGTGTCACTACTGGTAAATAACATAATTTCACACTGGATAAATCCATGTCCTCCAAAAATACTTTTTGAAAATGAAGACTTGTTATTTTAAAACACATAGACGCATATAAATATATATTATCTACCTACCTACCTACCTATCTACCTAGTATTTTTAACACCTTGAATTTCTTCTTTTGTAAGACCATCAGTTACCCCTGGTAATAAGAGGTAGAGCTCTAGCGTTCTGTTTGCAACTAGAATAAATCTGCTCTGCATGCAGGCAAAACATACATGAAGATTTGTACAACATTTTGTTACTTTATCCCAAAACTCAAGCTCAGTGTCTGAAACATATATCCACATGAATGCAGTGGGCTGTGATCCTTTATGGAGGGTCTGGGCATTGCCTTGGTGTATTACCAGCTGAAGTACAGCCAGCTAATGAAACAGATATTTTTTTCCCCTTAAGTGAAGCAAACCTTTACTTGCACTTTGCTGGCATTCTTCCATCCACATGTGTGTCAGTCTGACTGTGGTATTAAATTTTTCTGATTGTCCAAGATAAAAACTAGAAAGCTGAAATTATAGCTCCTAGTTGGATTAGTGGGCAGAAAGTCAATCTGAAATTCCTATTTGGTGCTTCAGGCAGAAAAAAGATTCTACTGTCCCTTGCTGCCACCTTTTCCTGTCACTTGTGGCAGTTTAATCAACAACTCCCTCCTTTTGAATATATAGCTCAACTTGTGTAAGTAGTTATAAATGCATCCCTCTACCAGACAAATCAACCACACCAAGTTTGGAGACTGTGGGGAGACCGAGTGACTTTCCAGAAGTTAATTGCCATTCACTTTTTGTTTTTACAGTATTTTTCCCAGAAGCAGGGGGGAAGAAAAATATCCTAGCCAAAGGCAACCTTTTCTTAATAAGTACAGCATATAAATATAGAACAACCTTACCCGCCCCCCCCCCCTTTTTTTCCTCAGACTTGTTAATTATTCCAATATATGTTTTCATGGAATAACACTGCACCTAGTGAGCCAGCCTGTGGCATCCTGTTGCTATAGAAATTGCTCAGTATAAGCCTCCTGGCAGTTTAATCAGTTTAGCTCCCTTTAGCCATCAGGGAAAGGACAAAATAAATCCTTTCTGGTTTACATTTTTTATTTAAACAATTGCAAATTCATAGACACAGATGTGTAGCTCCTTACTGGGACAGCATTGCCATTGGAAGACAGTCGCTCACTGCCTGCACATGGCTACTGCTCTGTAGAGCATCCCAGAGCAGCCACAGGTCTGCCCAGGCTTGGAACCTATGATCCCAAGCACAAAATAAAGCCATCAAAGACCTGAGAAGCACAGGCACTTGTTTAACACAGCAAGTTCCACATCAACCACACATCAGCCTGTATTTGAGCTTTACACCATGATCTCAAAGTCACTGGTGGGGCCCTGAATAGGGGCTTGATTTTCCAGTCGTCTTGGGTGGTGACTGGTTCCACGGTTCTCCCAGCACCACGATAAGATGGTTGCACCGCAACCTCACATCAGGGTCTTAATGTAAAGTATTCTTATGTATGAGTTTTGGCACATATGCAAAGAGATAGAGAAATAACAGTATCTTATGCCAATCCTATTACTTGACTGGACAGCTAAAGCTTTCTGTGTGACTCCACAAAGACCCATTTGATAAATGGGATTAGAGGATTTTAGGCTCCATTATTCCATGTTTACACTTAGTATTAGGTTCCTGATTAACTGAAATGAGCCAAAGTTAAGGCTATGACTGTATTATCTCAGTTAGTAGTGATGTTTTCTTGTGTTTACACCTCAGCACTTATTTTGTGGACTTCTATGTGCCTTTCAGAGTACTAGCTAAAGTACTGAATTTATTTTCTATTTTTATAAAAGGGTTTGAAAAGAACTTTCAGACCAGCATACATACAAGAACACATCTTTATATACAGGATAAACTGCGTAAGGTTACAAAACTGTTGACATTGTAGAAAATCGTATTGTAACAAAATTGTACATAAACCCCAATTTTAAATATACACACAGTCTTAGAATGTATCTAAATTATATTCCCAAAGCTTATGCTACTACAGATGTATTGCATAGGTGTATTGCTACCTAGTAATTATAGAAGTGTTGCAAGCATTTCACAGAACTCCCTGATCATCTATGGCAAGCACAGCTAATGACTTACTAAGCTTCATTAATAGAAGCCCATGTGAAGTATGCAGGTGAGGTAAGAGGTTAAATGGTGGAAATGGGTGTGATCCAGTCTAGAAACTCTTACTTAGTAATGAATAAACAAGAAAGATATCTTTCTAAGTTATTTTTATTTTGGACTCCATTTATTCATCTTGGGAATGTAGAATGGAGTTTCCCCAAACACTCTAGTTTTCATCTTATAAAAAGTTAGATTCCTTTGACACAGTCTTTGCACCTTTTCCTTTCCTTCTTTCTTTGCAGTTAAATTAAAAGTTTGGAATCACTGTGAGATGGAGACCAACAATGTTTACAAAAGTATTCTTCATTTTTGGGAGAGTATCTGGTTCCAGTATGAGCTTCTTTGAAAAAAAACCTACTAGGAATAAGTATAAAAGCTTCTGGCTTGTACAATAGCCCAAACTCCATTAGTTTCACAGTAGCAAAAGATTTCCAGTTTCAGATTTTTGATCTTGAAGTTATTTTTCTGTTTGACAAATGATGTAAAGCCAAAGACAGAGAAGCCCTAGAGAGCACAAAAAGCTTTTCATTTCAACCTTATTTGAACTGGATTTGGGATAGGATGTATTTCTTGCTGTGTGCTCTTCTTAGTATGCTCCTTGCACAATACAGGGCTGATCCCAAGTGGGACTCATATGCACTTCTCCAACAGAACTAAAAAACTGGATATGAACCTAAAAAGGCAAGGTTGGGAATTAGGTTCTCTCAGTTTTTGCCAGGTCTCACATTTATTTTGGTACTCCTGCAATGTTCTAGTTCCTTCTGGTTTTGACTGATTTGATTAAAACCAAAACAAACTTCTATTTTCTCTTTGTTTAAATATTTTCACTTTTGAAGGTAGTCTTGCTCAAAAACTTTTACTGTTAAGATTGATTGCTAGAAGATGGGAACTGCTTGCAACTGAGAAACTTTGAATAATACATGGTTTGCCCTTGGGGAAATATCTGTAGAGAAATGGGAACTCAAGTGATAAAACTTTATTGTTGATCAGATGCATTTTTTACCCCTGCTTTATTTTCTAGATCGGATTGTTGATTATAGACAAGTAGGTTTAATGGCTGTCCAGCCCCCTAAACTACTGTGTGTCTTCCCCCAGTCTGTGGCAACCACCTCAGGTGATTTTGCATCTTTATATAAACCAGTTACGTGTGATCATCATGGTCCAATGCCAGCTTCATTAGTGAATTTGCTGGCCATGTTGGAAGGAGATAAGCTTCCAGTGCCAGATGCTGAATGGTACGGAAACTCAAATTCAAGCTGAGGCTAGGAACTGCAGTTCCTTTAGTGTGAGTATAAGTGATTCTGATAAGTATAAAATTATCTTGGGGTTTCAATTTAAACCAAACTCACTGAAAAAAATTAAATCATGACACTAGTTTCCTTTGCTAAGCTTGATATGCTTTAAGCTATAAGCAGAATGTTGAAGGCAGTTACTATTTGGGGATGCATCTAAAAAAGCATGCATTAGGATAGCTCATATTTTTGTAAAAGATAATCTTTACTCATGATATTTTTTATACTCATTATCATAAACAAAACCCTGTATTCTGTCACACTGACCAATTACTTAATATGATTCTGGAGCTGCGGGTAAAACATTCGTTCTGCAATTCTCCACTATAAAAAGTAAAAATCCACTCAACAACTGGACTTCATCACAGGCTAAGGCCTGAAACCTGTGGTTTGTTTGCTCTGTGATAACCATGTAGAGTCTGTGTTTTCATGTACACAGATCTGCAGCCACAAAGGCTGTTTCTGACAAAGAATGATGAAACAAACCCTGAGAAAATGAAGTCCTGGAAGAACATATGATTTAAAGATTGTTGTGGCCACTTCAACCAGCTGATGACCAGCTGAGTTCCTCCGTTCATTCTGAAGTCAAGCAGAAAGTCTGCCACTTGTTTCTAGAAAGTCCCTCCATGAGGTAAAAGTAATGGGAAAAAAAAAGAGTTCATTCTTCTACTTTCTGCTATAAAGCAACACCTTTGCATTTTTGAGGGGAATACAGTTGTATGCATGTGACAGAGAGGGCAAATGGTCATTTATAGTTTTCTAAAAGTTTTTAAAGTTAAACTACTCTTTTGATCCTTTTACCTTAAGAAGCAGTGTGTGTTCCAAGTTTTCTTACTTGTTTGTTGTACACGTTTCTTGAAAGAACCTGTTCTGATGATGATGATGAGGAAGGGAGGTAAAGAAAGACACAATAATGAGTAATAAATGTGAGATTTAAGGGAAAAAACCCTTCTAAAATGCCACTTCTGAAGATGTACTTCTTTAAACCAAAGTCAAGATCTTCATTGTCTGGACTGTGACATTTTAGGAAGCTGCAGCATTTTGCTCAAGTGTATGCAGGACTTGTGAGCGCTTGCTATTTTCTCCATGTAGATTTACATACTTTATTATTAGACTATTCCATGTAGTGCCACCTCTATGTGGAACATTTATAATTTAAGCCCATGCATGTTCTAGTTCAGCCTTAAATTTAATCTCAAAATACAAGGAACAGACATACAAGGAATGGTACAAGGAATCTCACTGCAAATTCACAAGCTACATGGCTTGGTTTCCAACAAATCTGCCCATCTTACACATGCAAGGAGACACTAGAAGATTCTTTTTTAAAAATTTGAGTCCTTGAAATGAGCTGGGTTTTGCACTGAGGAAGTATATTGGTCGTAGGCAGGGTCTCTACCTCAAAACTCAAATCTTGCAAGCTGCTTCTTTTCTTGGTGACTGTGATTTGCTTTATTTCTTCAATATCTGTGAGTCTTTTGGTATTTATATCTTGCTGGATCTAAGAAAGCTTCAAGTTTTGCAAACTCCCATGAACCTGACACCTATTATCTGGAAAGAAGCATACTGGTCAAGAGCAAAACAATACAATTATCCAGCCAAACAAAATCCAGTGACTATGATCAGAAGATCTAGATTCAAAGCACAGAGCTCGTATTTCCTTGTCCAAGACTGAACTGTATATTTCCATTGGCAACATAATGACATTCAGTGGCTGATCATCAGCAAGTATCTATCTCCTCCTTGTGGGAATCTGTGTTTTTCTATTCCATTGGTCTACAGTTTCTAGTATGCAAATTTGTCTATTATAAATTTAACCTTTTTTTACAAGTCTGCTATCTACAGATGGAGATAACTGGGTGTTTATTATTCATTTTTTAATTAAATATTTTAATATTTATGTTCAATAGGTGTTAATTGCCAGGTGACTCACACAATAATTGAAGTGATAATATTGGGCTATCGTATGAAAAGGATGATGCTTTACAAATTTAAGATAATTTGTATAATTTACAATTTCACCTTGCCATTTAAGCATCCTTTTATGAATTTCATCAGTAGAAATAGTATTATGCTATATATGCTTTACAGGAATAATGAGCAACCTCCATAGCGGCTTCCTTAATTACTAATAAGCAGGGTTGTGGAAAAGCACAACATACAATTCAGGACGAAATCCCAAAGGATAAGTCTTGTATCATTTAATAACAGTTTAATGGATGATGTTTGTGACAATTCAGAAGTACATGGCAATGTCTTAAGAAGTTCTTCCAAAGTCAGAAAAATTATCTCTCTAGATACCTGGTATTTCCCCAGAATATGAAGTTTTTTAGTACTGATTGCTGACACCAGTAGCAACATTTTTTACAATCTTTTTCATGATGACTGACACCTATAAGCTGGAACCTGAGTGAATCAATTAATATGACAAGAGGGTGATGTATTACAACAGGAAATTGTCATGCTGCAGATTGCTGTCTAGATTTATCGAGTGGGACTTTGAGCTCTATAAACATGAAAGCTGTCTTTAGGTTTCCTAATTTGGTATTATTCTGCATTTTTCCAAGTTGAAATGATTACACCAATAAGCAAGGTAGTATAAGGACTCCTAGGCAGATATAGTAAAGTGTGTGCTTCAAGTGAAAGAGAAATAATTTTCAGAAGTTAGCAAGTAACTAGCCATGTGGAATAGCAGGCCATCCCTTGGTGACCAGTCAATGTCAAATTTAATACATTATTTCTCAGAAGTTCCTTTGTTTATGGTATTTAAAACTATAGCTATAGCTTTTCCAAAGCATCTGACTGGAAGACTGGAACACCTGATTGCCCTTTGATTTTGCATAAAGCAAATTCTACGCTAGTTTTTACTTTAAAAAGCTTAAAATACTGACATTTTATCAGTTTTAAAAACATTTTCAAATGTAGTTTCACCAATTTCTTTTAAAGACAGTTTCTCAGCAGTTTCTTTTCATAACAGAAAGAAAGACACAATGACCTTTCTGCTTAACTGTTTGGGACAAAGTCAATTTGTGCTCCATCTCCTGCAAGTGTAATTGAATGATCACTAGCCTGAACTCTAAGTTACATAATTATAATTAATTATATCACAATTGACCTGCAGTTCTGCTTCTCAGTCCTCCCTTACGTCCTTCTCAAACTGGAACCACTTTAACAGACAAATGAAACCCTGCACTTTTAAATTCAAAGCCTAAAAAATCAGTTTCTCACAACAACAGTAAAGATCATACAGCAACTTTCAAATATCATCTTCTCCCTACCCTTTTGAGGTATATTGTTTCTTTGCTGAAGCTGCATTGACACAAACCGTAGTCAAGAGCTGGAAAGCAGAAGCAGCCTTTGAGAACTCCTGACAGGACAGCATGAAGAGAAAGCATAAGCGATACTCAAGTAGAAAGCTGATGTAGGAATTCTCACTGATGCCTAAACGTGACTGATAAGCAGATGAAAGGCAGGAGGAACAATGTCAGCTGGTGCTTAAAATAGCCCCGAGAAAATGAGAGAACAGTAGGATCTGTTGAGGATGGGTCAATGCTTTGATAGCATTTCTAAATCAATGTCACAGACTCCTGGTGGCAGTACAGCAGAGGACTTAAGAAGTCACAGAAGTCAGATTTCCTGTTAAGCCAGCCTGTGACTTTCCTCATTATTAATCAAGGCCCATTTTTAAACACAGTGTAGGCTGCTATGGACTAACCTCTGTATTTTTCCAGTTTTGGCATCTGGTATTATGACCATTCTTAAATAAGAAGGATACTCACTGCTGGTTTAGATCCACTGTTTTCTATCCACTACTGAATTATTGTAAGTCCTTTACACAGATACTTTTTCAGAGCTCACATAGCACTTCTGCTATGCAATGGAAACTCCAGAGTTTGTGAAACATCACTGAAAAAGAGAAATACTCAGAATTTTGAAAGGAAATATACTCTATTTTTCTATTTCTTTCAGACATCAAAGGGTATCTATTAGTGTTTGATGAATAATGAACACTCATATGGATAACACACGATTTCATGACTCACAAGACCTCAAAGGATAGGACTAAAGTTTCCATTGTACGGCCCATGATAAAAATAGACTACCTTTTGAATTAAAGTATAGGACATTCTGATTTCATAAAAAAATAATGACATATTGGCAGGAATGCTCCTCCTTAGGCTATAGTGACTTTATTGAGTCAGTGGGCTTGCTCCTGATTCATGCAGTGATAAAAAAGAATCTGGCCAAGAATTTTTATACGTTTGTGATAACCACCTTTGTTTTCTGTATATGAAAGTGTAAAACTACGAAAGGCTTCAAATGACCTTGAGGAGATATATTCCTTCTTTTTACACAAAACTTGCTGTATCACAAAATGCACAACATGCACAAGCACAAACCAGAAAGGTATTTATGATATAAGAAAACCTTATTATTTCCTCAATACTGCACTTCTAAGGAACTGTCTGTACCAATGAAATATGGAGCTGAATCTTCACAAGGAGCATGAAGAATGCAACTCCTGCGCATTGTGCTACCGATAGACAGCACTTGCGTGCTAACTGTAGGTAGGACACCAGTGTCCTTTCTCACCTCTTCTGTGATGCCCTGCTGCTCAAAGGCTCCTTAGAGGAGACAGTCTCTGTCCAACATACAGGTGTGCAAAATCTGTTTCTCTTCCTACTGAAGTACATGGTTTATCTTTTTTGTGTGATTCAATCTGCCACACTTGAGCTGACTCCAGGAAGCACCCTCCCTAGGAGAGTCTCCTTCTCCAGCCCAAAGCTTCCACCCAACGTCAGCCCTGTGGCAGTCAAAATTTCCCTCGACATTACCTCTTTTTCTTTCTCTTGCCCTCCTGCCCCAAGTATCAGAGGTGCACTTTCACTTTTGTGTCTCCTTTGGACTCTGTGTCATTTCTAAATCAGTGAGGGTGGCTACAGAGAAGTTATTTTGCGCAAAGTATGAGGGACTTCACGATCTTGTGAGACTAAAGACAGCTTCCAACCACTTACCCTATTCTCACTTGTCCTCTTGCAGTGATGAGCCCTATAACATTTAGAGTTTATACATAGGTCGGAATTCATGTAGGAGGATTTTCTATGAAGGAGAACCTGAATCCCTCATGAAGAGGAGGGTTCTGGATGCAGAGGAAACAGGCAAAGAAATGGTGGAGGGAAGACTATTCTGGTTCATTAATCAGGACAGAAGGACACAAGGTGGTAACAGAAGAGTCTAGGGGCACTGATCAAGCTGGTGAGAAGCCACTGCTCTATAGACAAACTGCTTCAACATACCCTGTTACGAGTGACTGTGACAA
>VZSF01005939.1:387984-533903 GCA_013398295.1 Chionis minor | reverse complement strand
GAGGAAAAAAAAAAAAAAGAAAATCTTTTTCAAAAAGTGTCTAAAATAGGCACTTTAACTCTTAATGAGACACACAACCTAAAACAGATGGGATCAAGATGAATGGTAAATCTTAGCCTGTCACCTTACAGCGCAAGGAGAAAAGGAAAAATAACGATTTTCTGAACTTCGCCTATTTGGTGGCATTTTTGAGGTTGCTTGTAAACGTTCAGATTAATCTGTTACCTCTTGCTTCATCTCGCGAAAAGCAGCACGGTGTTCAAACAAGAAAAAAAATAGTTTACAGAATTGTCATTGGCATATGTACTAGCAACATGGAAGTACAAAAAAAAAATCCCAACATGTTTAGGCTTTAATAGCTTTACTATGAGATGTGCAGAAAATGTATTGAATTACTAGGCAACTGAAAGAAAGTAGCAATTATCAGATTCACACCAGTCTTTCTAAATATGACTTCCCCAGTATTAGTATTTGTACTTGCTAATGTAAATACCAGTTCATAAATTAATGTCTAGTCACCTGTCCTTGGTGATTATATTATATAGATAACTTAACTGTCAGTGTCGTCACACCTTTCTCAGGCAGTCGGAGAAAGGTAGGGTAAAATACCTAACAATCACAGTAGTATTGATGAATGAAATTCATAACCAGAAAGATGTCTCTGTTCTCATCAACTGATGATTTATATATATATATGTATGTGTGTATATATATATACACACACACTTGGCAAAACAGATTCAGTTGAGTGACAGAAATCCTCAAAACTTACTCCATTATGTTCTAGGCTTGGGAGATTTTCAGTGATTTAACTGGATTTATTATTCACGGACAGAGGTCTCAAAAGTTTACAAAAAGGGAAATATAAGCATGCTAACATATACCTTTTCTTAATTTGCTGTTGAAATTAATTCTGGTTTTTGGTTTTAAATAACTGTGTCAACACGTAATTTAGCATCACCCAGAATTGTTGGATTTCGGTTTTGGTTGGTGTTTTTTTTTATATTTAAGGGCTTGAAAAGTACTAGAGAAATTGTGGGGTTTTTTCAAGCTTTATGTTTTGTAAGATGCTACCTTCTCTTCCCAGTTATTTTTCTTAATTCAATAAGCTACTCCATTTAACACTTAAAGCTTAACATCTGAAAAATTCCATATGCATATTTTGAACTTTGTAAAAGTTGATAAACTCTTTGTATAATATCGGTTAGGAAACTCAAAAGCAACCACCTCCCGCCACTGCTTTCCAAAGTTAAATGTTAAATTCTCTACTAACTTTTGGGTTTAAGGGAGAGAGGAATTGTAAACGGACAATGTTCTACATGTCTAATAAATCTGTTGCTCCCTCAACTAAAGTTTGAACAATCTCTCTGTTGTTGTGCATCCATTCTTTTTAATTGAGTAGATCGAGAAATGTTTCACCGGAATCTTTTTCTATCTCTCTCTCTCTCTCTCTTAACGCAATAAAAACACCTGGGATTAATAACAAACCTTTCTGTGAGATTTGTAACAATAGCTGTGTTGGAGCAGATACCTTGACAATCATCATCATTTATGAGTCTTAGTCTCTCTCAGATTTAGTGGAATGTCTCTGAAGGTTTGTGTTTTTGGAGGGTTTTTTTTTTTTAAAGGGGTACTCTAGTTGTCTTTTAGAAAATATTTGCACCAGATTATGATGTGATCTCTTTGTAAACTGGGGTATGAGGTCATTTTTGGAGAATAAGTTTGTTTTAAAAAAGGCATCTTCTTTCCAGTTAAAATAGTTATTTATTCTTCTTTATGGGCTTACGATACATATATATCTCTCTGTACATGTGCAGGCTGTGTACGTATACATATGCGCACACGTGTACAACATATATTTTTTTTTTGAATCATGGCAGGTGATCTTTAGAGGCGGGACTGAGTATGGATCATTTGAACGAGGCAACTCAGGGGAAAGAACATTCAGAAATGTCTAACAATGTAAGCGATCCGAAGGGTCCACCAGCCAAAATTGCGCGCTTGGAACAGAATGGGAGCCCATTAGGAAGAGGAAGACTTGGAAGTACAGGAACTAAAATGCAAGGAGTGCCTTTAAAACACTCTGGACACCTGATGAAAACTAATATTAGAAAAGGTAACATTTTTGATAATTTTGCATTAGAGAAATATGACTTGTAATATTTGGGGGGGAAAGCATACTTTTGCAGACTCTACTTCATTTATATTTCAGGATTAAATCTCCATTCTAAAATACTATATATTCCCAACTCTGATATAAATCACATTTGGGAAATGTAAGCTTCATGCTTGGGTGGAGCATCTTGCTTTACAGGGTGGAGTCTGATTTTTGTTAAGGTAAAGGCTAGCTGCCCTGATTAAAGCAAATTCCTACATTGCAATAGAAGTAATATAACGCATTAATTCGAGTAAATGTTGGGCTAAGAAACGCAAAAATATGCAAGAGTAAATACCGAACCCTAATACAAATTCTCGCCTTTCCTCTTAATGATGGTCCAAGCTTGGAAGGGCAGCAGTATTTCCATAACAGTTGCAAGGTGGTTTAAAGGAGAGAGTGTAAATCTTTAGGCATCACATTGGAGAAGTCATTTATGATGTCAATCTTCGCAGTTTATTTTCTTAAGTACAATTCATTATTGAACAATGAACAACTTGGGTGTCATATTTTTCAGTGGCTGGTTTGCTGTAATTAGACATTTACACAAGGAAAAGGCACATTTAGAATCAATGATGTTTGTATATGGATGGCTTTTGTTTGCATTGAAAATACTTCTAATGGACAAAAATCTATATATTTTGCTTATCAAAATGTGCAAGTCTTTTTGACCATGTCCTGCAGGTTTGCTAATTTAAATCAAATGTGCTGCCTGTAATTTAGCATTTGTTTTAGAACAGCCTCTACTTTTCTCAGTATAATCGGGGTATGTTTATAATCCATATTTTTCTTGCATTTGCTAAGCAAAGTGCAAAATGCAACTAAGACTATTAAACGCACAAAGTTAGAAGGCAGAGGAATTTCATTGTGTCTGATGCATAACATTTATCGTACAATCATTTATTTTTTCCTCGGTTTGGCGAAAACAAAGAATATATTGATCCTGAAATGAACAGACACAGCAGTCCGTATTGTTAGATCTTTATCTATTAAAAATGGAAAAACAGCACTTCAGCAAATTCTTTGGCCTCTGCTCATGATTACCCTATTTATTGATTGTTTGCCAAGAATGTATGCATCTTAAGAAAGCCAGGGTAAGAGCATTAAAAATATAATTTATTACGGCTTTTCAAGCAGAGTGCATTAATATTGTACAGTGAAGCAGTGGGGCTATATAAAAAGGACTTTCTGACGCCTGCAAACATATAAGTTCCATAAATTCCTAAATAGGAGATTTCAGCTGTCTCTGGTATTATGTGATATTTGCACAGCAAACTTTAATGCCAGGACAGTTTTAGACAAGGATTCTACAGACTTCAGTGCTCCTTATGGCAGACGTGCTGTTTACACAGACTCGTAAACCTTCAGCAAAAGCTCTAACACTGCCTTCAGGTTTAAATCATGCTGTATTTTTAGCAGCGAGCACTGACCAATGCTCTCCCCTTTAATACTAGAAGGTTATGAAGTTGCTGCGCTTGGAGGTCTTGCCAAGTACTAGCAGGAGTGATCAGCCAGCTGAGATTGTGCTCTCCTGTATAGCACTTTTCACATTAACAGAAGGACACTAGTGACAGTTTGCTAAAAGATTTAGTGGCTTGATTTGTAGTCAGATGATACCTGTGTCGCACCACCAGGATCCACCTCTGATAATCTAATCTACGCTGTGCATCAAAATTCTGCCAGGCGGTTCTCCCGGGGTTGTTGAAAGCACCGCGTTTTTTCGGAACACTGCACCTCACGAGACCGCGTACCTGGCAGAAGGTGCGCTGACGTGCAGCGAAGTACCTGTGCCTTGCTGGTTTTGTGTCCGATTAATTTGGCTTAATTTGTAGGAACTGATAAGGGAGAAAACAAATACGCTTTAGCTGGCTGTGAGTGTATCTGCACTATTTGTTAAAACGAAGCTTTGTTTACATTTTATCTTCAGGTATTAACGGTGAAACTACTTAAGAATTTTGAGCCCTTACTCTGAGTCAGGCGGTAACAGGTCAAACATCAATTGTGAGAGCCTGGAAGGGGAAAAAAAAAAAAACCACCCCGAAACACTACCTTTTTGCAGATGAAGCGCGTGTGTGCTTTAGAAAGCTCTCCACAGCTTAATTAAAACCAATGAAGAAATCACCAATTTGTATGTACTGCTTTTGCTTTGGTCTTCTCTCCCTTCCTGACCAGTCTCACTTAGATTTAAGAAAAACAAGACAAAAAAAAAAAAAAGCTCCTTCCTGCACTACATAAATATTGGCAAGCTTTTAGTCTTGTCTTTCATGCTGAGCCTATTGGGCAAACTGGAGCGAGTTTGTGAGCTTTTCCAAGCGAGCCTGAAGGGGTTTGTTTGCCAGAGATTGACTCTCTGGTGAACAGATGTAGTTTAAATATACGTGCTTAAGAGGTATCTTTTTTATCGTGATTTCTTGCTTTACGTTAGAGCACGAATCGACAGACGCGGTCTTAAAGCGCGTATCTATTGTCAAGAGTAAATCTTCTTTTTCGACTCTGGTATGTCTGGTGGACCTTGGCAGATTAGGAGGTTTCCGTAAGTCTAGAGGGCAGTGGTTATAGAGGCATTAACATTGTAGGACTAATTGGAGTTCCTGGGTGCCCTGTTAAAATAACCCTTGTCATCATTTATGCTAAAGATGATACCCCTCTGGCAGGCTGCCATAAGACAGTTCCCTACATCTGCTTTTAACCCTTTTGCCTTCTCTCATGAAGAGATTCGAACCTGCGCCGCCGGAGACGGCAGGACGGGAAGGGGGCCTAAACCCACGGGTCCGAGGTCACGGTGTCATCCGCCTCCGTCTGGGAGGCTGGGGAGGGATTTTCACAAAGTCTAGAAATCTTGATTGCCGGGAGAGACTTTGTCCCTCAGACAGCTTAGGTCATTTGTTACTTCTCTCTCTGTTGTCAAAAGAGAAGCGGGGCCGGGGGGGAGGAAACCCTAAAAGAAGAAAAGGCAAAAGGGAAAAATGTTGTTTGCTTAATGTTCTGTGCAGCATAGGGAAGGGATTTGTCGTAGGATGCTACAAAACTAGAAATCATTAATTACTTTCAAGCATACCAAAACAGCAATGAATACCAGAAATGTAAAATGTACAGTGCATGAGGCAACAAAAAATATACCCCAAACTGCAGGTACGCTTCTTAAAACGGCGTTGAAATCATGATTTGTTTCTTAAAGATGCCAGGGAAAGTAGTGCTCAAGTGCACTCAATGAATGAAGCACGAATTAGTGTTAACTTTTGCCTTGTTTCCTTGTGTACTCTTTCCAGAGCAAATGCGTAACACGCAAGGTGATTTGTCGTTGATGTTGAAGGCAATTAAATATTTTTGGCAGGACTAAGAAAGTTTTAATGTTAACGAACAAAATTATGTAGCTGGTACTAAAATGGCTCACAGTGAAGACATCTGCAGTATGTATTTAGGTTCTCATGCTGCCTGCTACTCACAACAAATCAGGCAGGACAGAGAGAATCAACTTCTCTTCGGTCAACCTTGTTATTTCTATAGAAGGTAATTCTTTAATCTGTATCCGATCAAGCGAGGTAAATTTGCATTTCTGCTTTTCAGAGAGATGTGTGTTTTGTAGAACTTTCTCTTTTTTTGGGGGAGGGCGAGGGGAAAGGACTTAGGGAATATGTTTATCAAATATTTGTGATGATTCTTGATGCCTCCTCTGCCTGTTCGTACAGGTTTTATTTACATAATGCTGTATAGACCCACCTACTCTACCATAACTCAAGTTTAATATGTTAAATTTAATTTTTTTTAATAGGAAGTATGCTTCCAGTTTTCTGTGTAGTGGAACATTATGAAAATACCATTGAGTATGATTCTAAGGAGGAGCATGCAGAATTTGTATTGGTGAGGAAGGATATGCTTTTCAACCAACTGATTGAAATGGCATTGCTATCACTTGGATATTCTCACAGCTCTGCTGCCCAAGCAAAAGGTAAATAAGATTATGAAATTCTACGATGAATTATGTTTGTGGGGTCTTGGGGGAGGGGCAGGATTTCTTTCAGGAATGCAATGCAGGTTTTACTACTTAAACTTCTTGCAGATTCTGTCTCTCTATTTTTTTTTTCCCCTTAATGTATTTTTGTTTAGTTAGTGCATGTTTTGTTCATGGGGAATGTGGAGGTAGATTTTTTTGTTGTTGTTTAAAGAAAAAAAAAAAAAAGACTTCAACTGAATCATTAGTATGCTTATTGACCTTAATAATCTGCTCCACTGAGGATCCACAAGGAAGTGTAAAGCATATTTGAGCAGATGGACTGTTGAGAGTCAACTTGCATTTATGACTGAACATCTAGCTCTATTTCTTTTATTTTGTTCCTGATGGTTTTATAGACTGCAAAGTTGTTTTTTGTCTTTTTGTTGTTTTGGCTTGGTTTTTTTTTTTTTTTGTTGTACTCAGTCCTTGCATTGCAAAATCCTTTCTAATTTGTTAAGAGGAATGCTAACTATTATATCATGTCCTATTGAATTCATGGGAAGTTAGGAAAATACAGTTCTATACATATTAAAAAAAAAAAATCTCTACTGTAATGCATTTGTATAATCTCATAATATAGATAAAGCATATCCTTGGTGGTGTGTGGGTGGGGGTTTTTAGGGAGGGTGTTCTTTTGTTTTGCCAGATTTAAGAGGCTAGAAACAAAGGTGGTGATCTTGTTAAAATCAGATATTTATTTTGCCCCTAGGAATTAACAGGTAAATTACTTCTTTTCAATTTTTCCTGCCCTTCTTGCCTACTCCCCCTTCTCCTCAAAAAATAAAAATCCCGCAGGGCTTATCCAGGTTGGGAAGTGGAATCCAGTTCCACTTTCCTATGTGACAGATGCCCCTGATGCTACAGTAGCAGACATGCTGCAAGACGTGTATCATGTGGTCACACTGAAAATCCAGTTACACAGGTAAGTTGCATACCAGTTCTGGGACGTGAACTGTTACTTGTCGGCTCTTACTGTTAATATTGCTTGTATTTAATTCCCACTGTGCGGTGTGCTTAAAGTACAAAGGCTTATCTAAATTCCTTTTCAGTGACTCCGGTTCTTCTTTAACTTACAGTATACTACTGCAGAAAACTTTTATAGCTCTGATACATAGATTTTCTTTGGATATCTCATTAAAACTATATTGCATTTTAGTCAATTAAATGATGCATTACAAGAAGGCATTTTACATAAAGTTTACTTAAGAGAAAAATATTTTTGCATATCATGAACAGTACCATCTGTGTGCATTTTGTAAAAGAATGACTTGCTCGCACTTATTGTTGCTGTCTAGGTTCTTAAATTTCACGGTAACAAAAAAGAAAAAAAACGGTTAATATATTAATGCTTTTCATGATCAGTCGTGAGAAAGCATTACACCTTAAATTGTTTTACCAAGCGCATCAGAGCAGGAAGGTAGAAGTAACATGAAAAAATAGTCGCCACATGCAGCTGATGTATAATTCATGCATCAATACAGCAGATGTGTTGTATAAAGTAATTAACTAATCGGAACAATCAGGAGACCGAGAGCAATCTCCAGATGCATCTGCTTGATGCGCAAAATGAAATCTGTCTGTCTTAAAGGAATGTTCTGCAGCAGGATGCAATCTTGTAATAATCCCTTTTCTAATCTGTGTTTCAAATAGTTGCCCTAAACTAGAAGACTTGCCTCCTGAACAATGGTCTCACACAACAGTAAGAAATGCTCTGAAGGACTTACTGAAGGATATGAACCAGAGTTCATTGGCCAAGGAATGTCCCCTTTCACAGGTACTTAGCATAACATGTAATAAATAATAAAGCACTATAGGCAACGCTGATGTGAGAATTGAGATTTCCACAGGCTGTAGCAAGTAGTACCCGTGGAGTGAATCTGCCAAAAATGCAGATTCATTTGACCACTTCATGATCTTTATAAATACGCCTGATTCATTTTGAACGTAGCCTTACAACGTTTCCCATGGGGAGCTGTGAAAGGTTGTTTACACCACGCTAAAATTGTCTCACAGCAAACTGGATTTTAACTGGTTTTTGTCTTCAGTCTTTGAACTGCTTTGATGTAACTACTTTTTTCAAGCACATGTGTTCAAGATGTTAAAAGGCTCTTTACTTACTGCTGTCAAAAGTACTATTGAATCTGAATGCTTGTTAGATAACCTACAGTAGTTTTAAATGCTAATTCATAAAATGAGACAGTCTTTGGCATGCTATATGAGAAGGGAATAAAGAATAAAGCTCTTTGGATGATGTGTTGTTGTTGCAAACAACCAAAGGAAAATCAGCCATTTATTAGTTCTAATCAAAATATAGCTAAACAAAAATGAAACCTCAGTTTATGCATTGCTAAATATTGAGCTGATGCTCTCCTCAAGCATTAGTCGTATTGTTCTTCTTTGCCACTCTTTTTGCCATTCTTTTGTTAAATTACTGTGAAGGTGCAACTTATTCTTCTATGCACTACGGTGTCCAATGATGCTGTAGTGGGAACATCATACTTATTTTTACCTTTTTAAATTTTAAAATGTATTCTGTTGTGGTGCAGTGGAGACAAATTTGGTATACAAATAAATGATGATGCTAGTTGTGGTAGGGAGGGGAAAAGGGAAATTAAGGAAGTCAAGGTATTTTTATGGGGATTTTATTTCTCTTGCTCAGAATATTGGAGTTTCTGTCTCTGAAAGACTTCAGTTAATCTATAGAGGACTACTTTCTCTGTCTGTCTTTGCAGCGGATATATGAGCACGCTGTTTTCCCATCACTTTTTTTCCCTTATGGTTAGATTGTTTTCAGTGATGTGGCTCCAATATAGGAAGTTTTGAAGTGGAAATAATCAAAATTATCTTCACTGGTTGCAAACCATTCCAGTAATATGTCTGCAAAGTTATCTTGCATGTACATACTATAAAAGCATGTAAGTTCTTACGCTGCTGGTTTATGGAGGCTGCAGATAATCTGGGATTTTTCTCCATTTTAATCTAACTAATAATGTCATTTTTTTCTTGATACTGATAAAAAGTGAGTAAATTCTGTCTAGATGGAATATTTAATTTCTATTTGTACATTGTGTTTCACATAGCAGTTTCTATATATTTATGTAGATGACATAATGATAAAGCAGAAAAAAGTTTTTAAAAGGAATACTTCACTAGAAATGGTATCATGGTACTGGAGACAATTCATTAATTACGCTCTTTTAAAAAGTGGGGTTTAAACTATACTGAATTTTTATATAATAATTTTAATAGACAAAAGCCACCTTGCCTAATAACAGCTCTTGAATTTAGCACATGAGATGACCAAAACCCCATGTTAGAGAACTCTAATTTGGGGCTGTTTGTTTACTGTTTTGCACTTCTTTATTTGTAAAAGAACGTACTTAAAGCCATGAGCTTCTTTCAGTTGTTAAAGGCATGCTCATTACTTTTGTCAACTCTGTCTTCGCCAGCACTGTGGTACCTGGGTTGCAAGAATTTAAACAGCTTCTGCTTTTCTTATTTTTTCCTCTAAAGACCATTCATGTTAAGATTAAAATACATTTATTTATTCTTAACTTCTGTAAAAAACAAGCTGTTATGGTGGTTAATCAGGAGCCCATCAGTTGGTCTAAACCTTCCCATTTTCCTCCGGGAGCTTGAGGGAGGACGCGTTGATCTGACAGTGTCCTTTTCTCATGACTAAATTGATCCGAATGCTTCCCGTGTTCACCCAACTAATAATTCACTGTATATCACTCCTATGAAAAGGACACTGATTTAAGAATGTCTGTGTTTTGTTAAACATATTAAATTTGGACAGTTGCCACGCAGTGGTGTGCTGCTGCAACAGAGGTGAGAAGTAAGAGCAGGGTGAAGGTTAGGAGGCAATGTTTCCATAGAGGGTCCGTCAAGATGCCGGCATGGGAGACTCTTCCGAGAGCGGAGAAGTGGTCTCTCCTGTTATGTACTTCCACGGGCATAGGTAATGCCATATGAAGTGCTTCATCACAAATGCAAGCTAATGCAGTGACACCGTACCATAACTTATTAACACTGTTATGGATATAATTTATTAACCACAGAAAAATGACTCAAAGTGGAAACGAGAGTAGTTATCGTTTTCTGTCACTGTCATTAGCCCTGCTCTATTTTGTGTAGGTACGGAAGGATTTGTTGCAAGGTATTTTAAGTTGCTGTGCTCGATGCGTGGCATCTCTGAAACCCCATTTGAGCACAGAAAACTGACAATCAGTTAGAATTTACTGTATTTTCTTAATTAATCTTGCAGTTTGTGTATTTAAAAAATTGCTTGTATTCATTCAGAATTCTATGTACTGGGGGGAAAAAAAAAAGAAAGAAATATCAAGCAACTATTTTTGTAGTGCAGGTATATCTAATGGCTTGAAAATATGTGAGCAAAGAAATTTTTAGATCCTGTTTGTCTTAATTATAGAGTCTTGAAAACTTAACAGCATCATCTACTTGAGTGGGTTTTTGGTTTTGTTTATTTTAATTTTTTTTTGCTATTTGCTTTCTTGTCCAACTAAAACCATGCATCATACAGGTATGAACTCTTCATGCCTTCCTCAGTAAAATACCACTGTGACTCTTGCTCTCATTAGGATAGTTGAATACATGGTCTCTTTTGAAGCTACTGTAATTGTCTCACTCTGTCACTGCTGTGGCCACCCCCAAAGGACAGGTTTATCACTCACTATGTGATCCCGCATCACGGGGAATCGCGGGGAATCCCTGTGGACATGACTCAAGAGTTCTCAGGACGGACTGGAGCAAATGCATGGCTCTGAAGTGCCATGGAATTGCAAGCACCTGTCCAAAAATTTAGTCTCAAATTTTTGGTATTGAGCGGGCAAGGTAAAAAGACTGCAAATTTCACGTGGAAAAGCCAAGCCTGTTCTGAATTATGCACTGCAGTGTGTGTTTTTGTGCTTTACCTTGGGTTTGCAGATTTTATTGCTAGAGACTAGCAGCATATGCAGATGCTGAGTGAAAGACTTCTCGTGTCTGATATGCGATACCATTTCTGCTTCCTCTCCAGACCCTTTTTGATGGGGAAGGCAACTTGGAATTTAATCTAGGGCTCAATTTTGGGCTATCGTGTGCATTCCATTAAATTGGTGCGTCTCGTGAGTGGCCTAGATCTTATTTCCCTCCTGTTTTGGCTCTTTAGTCTCCAAAGGGTTGTAAAGAAATTGTTCTACCATCAGTTCTTATTTGCAACCCCTTGCACAGAAGCTCTACTCTGCCTCAGTCTGTTGGGAGCTGCTCAAAAGTGATCAGGCGGGCCTGTTGCATTTATTTATTTATTTAATGTTAGTCCTTCCATCTCCCTATTCGGCCTTAGTCCTAGCATTTTCATACTTCATTTTCACAGTTTTGCTCTATTTTGGTTTTTAGAGCACAAGTCTCTTATTACTTCCACAGTTGAAACAACTGAAATACTACAGACAGTATTTATGCTGATATTAACAATGGTCTATTTCGCTTTGTCCCTATCGAGTTATCATCTCTTTTGCTTGCTGTCTGTGTGTGTATATATATATAGTTATGTGAGCTTTTATGAGGGAGAGGAGAGGAGAGCAACACGGGCTATTCGCCCAAGAAGAGGCTGGAAATACTTTTGATAGTTCTGGAACAAACTCACTGTGTGCTTTTGAACATTTAGATGTACCCCTTACCTTGAGTGCCCGTAACCTTTTCCATGAAAGGAAGATAACAAGTCACCTACCAAATGAAGAGATTGTAGAGATTAATTAATATCTGGGTACTGTTTTGAAAATATGGCAGTGATCAAATGACATTGAGTTTTGCCACTGGTATTCTCACCTGAATTTTTTCTACAAAAAGATTTTCTAAATGATTGTTGTTAGTATTCACAAGCAAGCTTGGGTTTTAATTTCCCCCCTACTTGATCAAACTACTGCAAAAACAATTCTGAAGTGAGGTATTAATTCTTTCTCTTCCTCCATAGTGTAGCTAGCTTAACCCTTAGGACAACCAATAGCCAGTGCATTATAGATGAGAAAATCCAGGCCTGATGTATAGTAGAATCTCATGGTTTATTATGTTTTGAAATATTTTGTAGGGGATGTGCAATATTCCCATGGAAAAGATACAGAGTCTGTGATACTTATGGACATAGTTATTTACATGCATTGTATTACTACTTTTAAGTTTTTGGAAGATATTGGTGTTCACACCCACATGCGCCCTCCGTCCCCCCCATTCTGTAGTGTCTTTTGCATAATTTTGCTCTTGATGCTGAGGGAATGGCGTTTTTTTCAGTTCGAGGGATATACGCTTGCGTTCTGTAAAACCTATGCGCGCACAGAATAAGTGCTGGGATGATTCCGAAGTCTGAATAGTTTTGCACTTGTGATAAATATAGCTATCCTGGCTGCATTTTGATCAAACCGCCTTGCTGTAGCGAAAGATTGTCTGCATCTGACATGGGCACAGTATAGATCATATACTTTCCTTTCTGTTCAGACATCCTGCCCTGAATTTACATGCTGTTTTATGCAGACGACATGCAGAGAGATGGCAGACAGGAAAGCTTGCTCGGAATATCCGTGTTTCTTAGTTCACCTGATCTGGAGGCACCTGGCCACCCTAGCAAATAAGCAGCGTAATTGAAGTCCTCTCGCGTTTTCTCGCTGCTGTTCAGACAACACCCACACCCCCCCCCAAAAGCCCAACTAAAAAAAAAAAAAGTGGCATTTACTAAAATGAAAATTTCCAGACCTATAAATAACCAAGGAATGAGCTATTAAGGGTTGCCAAAGTACATAGTTTTTATGAGCAATTTTTAATTCATGCTTTACAAAAATTGAAAGGTGTTTTTTTTTTTCCCCCTTCCTGTTCAATTTTACCTGCCTAGACCTGAGATCAAGTCCTTGGATTTCTTTGTTGCTTGTGATTCTCTTCTCCCTTTCTCTCCTCCTCCTCCCCCCTCCCCCAATAATTAATAACCTCAGTAAGGAATGCAGCTCCTTTTTCTACTTTAGAAGTTACTGTACTTTAGATTTTAAAGATGTCATTAATTATTGCAGGGAAGTAAATCCTTGAGGGCCTGGGCTCAGGTTTTGGCAGGCAGGGCCTTTCAACCCACCCCTCAGTTGCTCAAGAGCGTTCACTCTGATGTCTGTTCGAGCTGACGTGCTATCTGGACTTTTTTTTAAACATTTTTTGATTAACTATTCGATTTCGTGCCCATGGTTCTTAAGTTGTCCGGACAGAATGGGCATTGCAGAACCTATTGCTGGTGGGATGGGGAAGGTGAAAGAGGCATCTTGGTAGAGATGACATGGTGGAGGACATTTGCAGGGTGGTCAACCTTTCCATTGCCTCATCTTTTGATCCCTGATTAATGTTCTTTAGATGCTTCTAAACGTTCTCAGTGTTAAAGCTACGTCAGCCTGTCTACAATTGTTTTATCTGGGCAGCACCCTATTAAAGGAGAGAAAAATACAACTTTTTCTTTTCTTTTTTTTTTTTCCCCCTGCCTCTGCATTAGAATGAACTATAATGAGGATGTCAAAGTCCCTTTCCAAAACAGTTATGGGGCCAGGGCTTATTGTGGGGAGGAGGGGAATGTACCTTGTTTCTCAAATAAATGCAGTTTCTGAATTCAGAGGACTCTGTAAGGTGCCAGCGTATCCCTTAGTATCTGTGCTGTCACAAGGTCTTCTGTTTTCTGCTTCTGAAAGAGTGGAGAAGAGTCCAATAGAGGGGTGGTGCTAGAGTTGATTTATTCTGTGGGGGTTTTTGGTTTTGGTTTGGTTTTGGCTTTTTTACACTCTGAAAGTCAGCTGTGTGGAGGTACAAGCAGCTGTCTTCTGCTAGGCTCTCCTGTGAACTAAGTATAAAATTCATGCTTACTAAGGGAATAACATTTTTTGGGGGGACTGTGCTCCCCACTTAGTGTGCTAACCACTTCGGATTGCATCTCAGCAATTTTGAGAACTGCGTCATGTGAACGATTATATGCATCATCCAGATTCCAAGTTTTAGGGAAATGACAGAATAAAAAAGGAACACGGCACATTTTCTTCTGATATATTTTCTTCTAAAACGTGTGTGTGTGTTAGAACTAAGCCCTATTCAACTTCTGTTTTCACTCAGTGGTCCTGAGGATGGTATATAGAATAACTCACATTTTAAATATTTGCGGTTATGTTCCTCTTGTTATATATATAAAATCATGCTTTTTTTTTTCTTTTTACATTTAGTGGGTTAAGAGGCAGTCAAGAAATGCACTGCTACAAAATTCTGTATTCATTCATGTTTCTTGCATACTTCTTAACGCAGTCATGGCCAAGTGTGAACCCTGATTTATTTATTTTTTTCCATAACTTTATTAGAGGGTTAACAAGACACTCCTCCAGTGTTCTTTAAAGCAAGATTGCAAATAAGTCTCTGTTTTTTTTCCTTCTTATTGGCAAATTGTTGGCTGTAGAGTACTGCACAAGTATAAACAACATGAGAGATCCTTTAACATAACATGAGAGAGCCTTTAGTCGCTTTGCTCCCTAGCTTTGGAACTCATTGCCAATTGAAGCAAGGAAAGCTCTGGCTGTTGGGACTTTTAAATCTAGACTTAAAAGTTATTTGTTCTGTTTAGCATTTTTAAAATGATTCTATTAGGAATTGTATGTGCTTCAGTTTTAATTTTAACTCATAATGATTGTAAAGCACCCTGGGATGCTTGCATGAAGGGCGCTACAGAAACCCAAGATTGTATTGTACTGTGTTGTAATGTATTGTATTATTACATGGTGCTGGAGTTGGACCACGGACAATTCATATAGAAAGCATTTGAATACTTAGCTAAAGACAAGGGGAGTGTGTGTGTGGGGGTACTGTCTCTTCTTGCTTCTTTTTCCCCTTTTCTGTCAGTTATTTTATTAAACTAAATTAACATGGCAGTTATTCCCTAAGAAATGCCAGCATAATTTACTGCTGCAAAGGGGCTCAAAATGTAAACCAGATGATAAACTAAAAATAAAAAAGTCCACATTAAGATTTAATTGCACTTCCCTTTCTATATTACGTTCTTATGTAAAATACATTACAAAACAGTACTTTCTTTATCACTTCCTTCAATTTTAACTGAATTTCATTAACAATAGAGAAATATATTGTCTCTGTTTCAGTAATGTCACTTGACAGTTAATCCCTTAACTTGATGTACATGTCTTTAAGATTTTTTTTAATTTTTTTTTTTTTAAAGAACATGATAGCACCGACTGGAGCCAAGTATTGCACAATCATGTGATTTGCAAGTTTCCCAGCTCACAGCTTTGCCAGTGCAGGTCAATTCACACCTGCCACACTTATGCCATTCTGGTCCTCATGTTGCTTTTCCTCGGTGATTGTCAGAGGTAGAGAGTTGTGCGTGCGTCTCCTTCCTTCCCCCTCCCTCCCCACTCCAAATGTGTGGTAAACCTTGTGCATTGGAAGTGTCTGCTCAGGAATTAAATGGAGTTTAATTTCTGTCCATTAGGAAGCTGCTATCCACATCGCCAATTAAGCCTTCTATTTAAAGGGTGAGGAGATATGTATGTCTACATCTTAATCACTGCTGCGACTGGTTTGCAGAGACCTTCCCTGACTGGTTCAGTTATTACTAGCAGTGGTGGGAGGCACAGAGATCAGTGTGGTTATAAAACCTACCCAAAAGCTGAGCAAATTCCGTAGGTGCTGTAGCGTCACTGTCAGCAGATTTAAAGCTGAGGTACGCCCGTGTTAGGGGACGCAGGGGTGTAGACATAAAGATGCGTCTGGAAGAAATTACTTGAATTGGTAATAATCTTTTACCTGACAGGAATGAAAGCAAAGCAGGACCCACTTATTGAGAGGCAATGCTGAGAGACGAACACCTCGCACCTTGTCAGACCAGACTCGTGGCAGGTCTTCACTCTAATCATAACTTAGAAGGAAAGAGACGCGTTTCTCAAACAGACCCTGAGCAAAACTCTCAAAGCTTGCTTCCTCCCCCCATTATTTTTTCCTTTTTTAATTAATGATTAGGTTCTTCCTTTTTATTTCCAAGCAACATGGTAGGAAAACCTAAGGCAAGGGTGAGCTTTGCCTCTCTTTCCTTGGACGCTTGTTTAAGAACAGCACAAATAGTATCAGATTCCCCTGGTGCCTTGCAGCAGTGATCAAGGGACAGGTTTTTCAGGACAGCAGCAACCTCAGACCTTGCCTCACTCGGAGCCATGGAATAAACTACTCAAAAGGGAAAACTTCTGTTCCCCAGGGGTGGGAACACATAAAAGGTTCTCCTCGTAAACACCTGTCTCAATTATTTTTATTTTATTTTTTTAAGTACTAAGGTTTCCTATGCTGAGAGTTGCAATTCTTTCATAAGCTTGAAAGGGGTGGGGGGGAAAACTGCACTAAAGTATAACCTGTGCCTGGCTGTGCCACTTTTCCAAAGGATTTGATACTCTTTACTAAACTGTCATGGAGAAGGATGGGTTTCGTGATGATGAAAAACTGCGAGACATATGAAAGACACTAGTGGTGATGGTCTTTCTAGAGAAGAAGAGGAGATTTCAGCTCCCTAAGTTTACCTAGTGCGTTTATATTTGAATTAGTATATCTAGACTCAGAATTGTGGGGATTTGTGTGTTTGTGTATGTATACACACACATGCATATGTATATCAATAAAATACCACCAAAATATACTTGCCAGCTAGCATGTCCCCAAGCTCTTAAAGCTGCATTCCTTATTCTGCCCTTTTTGTAAGGAGGAGCTTTGTGTGTTAAACTTAATCTAGCTACATTTTTAAAAAAATCCTTATATTTTAATATAAGGGGTAACTAAGAAAAAAACTTTGAATAAATAGACCTTCAAAGCACATGTGCATATTCCACGTGGAAAGCTAGCTTGGACGTTTCTTTTTCAAGATACCTTCATTGAATCTTGCATCTTTTTATGAATTCTTTAGAGCATCTATACTTCTCACAAACTCTTGTCAGTGAAAGGCAGCAACACGGAGGCGAAACTAGTAACTTGGCTAACATAGCTGCTTAAAATGTCACCTTCATATGATTTTTACTTAGCAGTAGTTAAGAATCCATAGCAAAATTCATACCATAACTCATTTTTCTCCTGACAAATTTTTACATTTTTCTCAGGACAGAAAGTAGTTTGTTCATGTGCTTTTAGCAGCATAAATATCCTCCTAGAATTGGGGTCTGTATGATGTAAGGATCGTCAGATGTACAGGTGGCTCATAAAGAAGCACATGGCCTGAAACAATAAATCTGACACTTAACCATTTAAACAAAGGGTAGGCAAGGGATGTTACATTTGGCACTAGAGGGGTATTTGAGCAAGCAATCAGAGGCATGAGAGATGCACTGACTAGGAGCGGAAATCAATGACGTTCAAACTAAAAGCTAGCCAGACATTTAAAAAAAAAAATAAAATAAATAAAAAGGTACATATCTAGTGAAAGAGGTTACCATAGGATGTGGTGAAAGATCCAGCACAAGAAGTCTTCAGATCAATATCAGATGTTTGCTCTAGCTCAGCCACAGGTAACTTGGCTGAATTGAGAAATTGCTAGATGAACTTCTAGTGTCTCTTTTTATGTAGAGTCCAAATAGATGCTCAAAATGGTCCCTTTTGGCTTTAAAAATCTGCAAAAACTTGTGCAGAAAAAGGAAGAGAGATCAAAGAAAGGGCTTATCCTAAACACCAAAAGAAATTCAGCAAGACAACTGTTAGTGCTACCGAGTCTGATGACTTCTTGTCTGGACATTGTGCCTTAGGGCTCAACTTCATGCCAGACATCTGATGCTTTGCCTAGCAGAACACTGGAATCCGAGAAGAGCCTTGCTGAAAATCATGTCCTATTTCCCAGCAAGGAAATCTTCCTTAACATGGTGGATAATGCGAAGCAATTCTGAAGAGCCTTATATAAAAACTGCAGTGAAAACAACCATTGCAGCTGGTTGAAGATAGAACAATTATCAACATCTCTATCAGGAGAATGTCTATACTTAATTGTTGTGGAAAAGTTTTTTGTGCCCAAAGCTGAATTTAATACATTAATAGACCTAAAATGTCCCCTATCACACAAAGCATTTGCATTAGGATAGCAGTGGGAAGCATGTGCATTACGACTAGCATTTCCAGATAGGAAACAAGTCAGAAGCATTCTGACTTGGCTGGAACAGAGTGGTTGGAAATAAAAGCAAACAGCCTGAGAGGTGAAGCTGAAGGTGTCTCTTACTCTGGATTTTCACCAGATCAGTCTGTCAGATCTACAAGGCTCTACCTACACCAGCCTTTACTCCTGTACAAGAAATGCTGGTTTGCCCTGTCCACATCTGTTGTGCATGATCTGGATTGTCCTCCTGGGCTCCAGCTTCCTCTAGCCTTGTTCCTTTTGTCCCGAGGAGAAGACGTGAGTGTAGGCACACAGGCATTGCCTATCATAGCAGCTTGGAGAGGGAAATGGTGGGGGCTGAGGACCTTATCTCCACATTACAGGACTGGGAAGGAGGGATGGAGCTTACCCTAGAGTAGCTCAGCTTTGGTCCACCCGCGGTTGGAGCACGCGTCTAGGTTTAGCTTCATCCAGCAGAAATTCTACCTGTGCGCCTGGAGATGGCTTTGCGATGGGCACGGAAGTAGGAGCAACGGGGAGAGCCCTTGAAAAGGTGCATTCCCAGTTCAAGCTAAAAGAGCAGTTTAAAGCAGTCTGCTGCATAAAAACTTTTTCAAGAAGATTCCTGGCTAGACTGGACAGTATTTCCTTACCTGTGGTGCTGTCTAGTTTCAGAGCCCTTCTAGCAAAGGCACTTGTAGAATCAAAATCTTAAGGTGTAACAATTCATCCTTCAAAATAAAGAACCATTTTCACTCCATGAAGTAAATTAAGAATTAACTTATTAATTATTGATTATTTTGCATTTTATATTTTATCCAGGTTTATTTTAGGAAGTGTTTAGCCAGGACTTTTACTACTAAGTACCTGCCATTTACAAATAGCGCGCAATAAAAATCAGGATTGTTAAAAAGATTCATATTGGACACCTGACAATGAAGACAAAAATGTCTTATGTCTCTTTATCTTTTATAGGTTGAGGTTGTGACTTCTTTTTCTTTTTCTTTTTTTTTTTTGTGTGTTAAGTCTGAGGCACTATGCCATAAAGCTTGTAAAGGAGCTATGAAGTTCTTCAAATCTGAATTAACATTTCCCACCTACCTATCTTTCTCTCTTTTAAGCTTTTAACCTTTGTAGATATAAGACTAGTATCTTGGGAAGCAGCTTTTTATTTGAGCTTTATTTATATCTGTCAGTGGGAGATGCTCAGAAAACATTGGGAGAATGCTGCTCTGTCATGCAGCAACGGGGAATTTACATTACAAAATGGAAAAAAAAGTGCAAGGATCAGTTCCTTCAAATGCTGAATCCTCATTTCTGATTTTCAAAATCTTCTCATGTGTGGGTATATTTCTATACATATATAAACATATGTATATACATGTATATATGATTGGGGTTCTTTTTGTTTTATATCTCGTATGTAAAGTTACATTCAATGTAGCTTTACGTTTATGTTAATATGTACATTTCTAATAAAGACAACGTAAGGCAGAAAAGGAGGAGGAGATAATTTAAGCTATACAGGCATAGGAGAAAGGAAGAAAGACATGCTCATGTATTGGAAGAAGAGCTTGTGCTGTCATTTTAAATCTGCCTTTAGGCAGTTTTAACTTATATGACCAGTATTTGCCATGCAGATCCTTACTTCTCCTGACCCTGGCAACAGTATGGAGGTCAGATAGCCATCCAAGTGCAATGCCAAAGGCACAAACAGAAGTTTTTTTCTTCTCTGTCCATCTGTGGGTTTTTCCCTTATCTTACGTGTTTATAGGGCATATGACAACAAATTCCATTGCATTACTTGCTATGGTTCAAGGTAATGGACCAAGGAATTTAACATAATTCTTCATATGCAATTAAACTGTCCATTTTATGAATCCTTGTCCAAAAAACAGCTAGTGGCTGGATATATTTGGTCTGCTTTTATTCGGAGTGGCAGATGATAATTCTCTGCCGTACCAGAACATTCGAAACAACACTTTGCCCTGGTTGGGTTTTGCGGTACATGGGCTGGTGTAGGCTCAGGCAGGCTAAAATCTTTTGATTTGGGGATAATCTTGTGTTATCTGGTGGGGCTTGAATGTTCCCTTCTCACTTGAAAAATGTTAACGTAGAGCCTCCTGAGAAGTAAGCACTCCTTAGAGTTCGGCTTGTATTAAGACTGATGCTTGCGATTTCTACGCAAACAAAAGCTGCTGATAGTGGCTGGGATCGGGGAAACAAAGTTCCTCTGTCCTTTATGAAAAGATCTCTCCCCCCCACCAAATCTTTAAGTTCTCTTCTGCAACTTTATCACTATACAGAATAGGTCTAGGGACAAAGGCTTTTTTTTTTTTTTTACGAGGCATGTTAGGGTTGCAGCATTGGAATATGCTACTCTGCTGGTCTCTAGGGATGTGGAGTGGAGGATTTATGGAAGAGAAAATAGAATAGAGCCTTAAAAGTTTGGCTTTAAAAAATGGAGCCAGTAGTTTGACAGATTGTTCAGTAAATGTTCATTTTATTGAGAATTATAAAAAAGGTGCTCAACGCCTCTGTGCCATTAATATAATACATTAAAAGGTTACTGTCAAGATTAGTGTTTCAGCTCTGAAAATTGAGTGTAGGGTTTATGGGCAGCGCTGCTCATGTTCTGCCTGGAAGATGAGGTATCTTCTACTTACCGCTTGACAAAACCATTACGTTGTTACAAGGCTTTCTACTGAAAAACTTGATAAATAGTAAAACATAAATAAAATCTTACTTGAAAAGCGGGAGAATAGTTCCTGTTTGTCTTATAGCCAGATTTAGCAGATGCGGGTTTGAATGTAAAACAGTTGTGAAAATAGCCAGTGTCAAACTAGTGCAAAATTAAACTTGTGGGGTGTTCTGTTTTCAGTGTCTGTTATTGTTGAAGTACTCCATTTCAAAAGCATGCATTCCTTCCTACAGAAAAAAAAATCAGATTCCTTAGTTGAAATTAATTAGCATTCAGAAACCAGAGAGCATGTTTTTGGGTATTCATGAGATCTCTGTTTGAAAAAATGTTTTTAACTTGTAGAAATGTGTTGCAACACACAGATGGGAAGAAAAAGAAAAAAAAAATCTCTTTAGCAAGCACTGTGTGTAAAAGGAATATTACATTTTGCACGCTCCTGATTACCCTGTGTAAACAGTTTTTGACATCTGTCTTTATAGTTTTCGAGGAGAGGAAGACTTTGTTAAAAGAACCATTTTTATACAGCAGTCACCATTTCAGTCTTGCTTTACCTGTATTATGAAAGCAGATGGTCTGCATGTCTTTTGAATATTTATAACTATCAAAAACAATCTCTTGCTATTCACCCTTAGGCTTATGAGATGTCAGGACTGTTCTAGTTGAAAAAAAATCATCTTGGGTGTTTACAGAAAGAGGATTACATTAAGCTGAAATGACTATACATTTTCCAGTTTAATATTTGTCCATCAGCTGTTTAATCGTATTTAGATAATTGTGTAAATAAGTTGTTGCAGCCCTTGCCCCTTCCACTGAGCAGGCTTGAAGCTTTAAACACCGATGAATGAGTTGCAAAAAAGCTTGGATTTTTTTTTTTTCCTAGTTAAACAACCTGGAAGGCCCAAATAAGTTTTCGTTACAGTGCTCCTTTTGAAGGAAATATTTCATTTGCAGAGGAATCCCCGATATCTAATTCAGCTGAGTTGTTTTAGGAAGCTTCTGTGTCTGTTACTCTCTGCTAAGTCTGTTAGTATGTATTTGTTCTGTGTAAATACTGCAGCCCAACTACCCCTTCATGAGGCATGAAAACAACCTCATTCTGCCCATATAAAAATAATTTTAAGGTTATTTAGGGGAAGTTTTGGGACTGTGGGGGTTAAAAGCTTTTTTGACTGGAAGCTGAGCAATCACTGATAACAGATTTTGCTGTGGTTGGTTGATTTGGCAGAAAAGCATGAACAGTTTTGGTTTAGATGATTGAATTAACCTGATTAACATTGTTTTTGTTGTTTTGCAAAAAGGACAACAGTATACTTTTAGCGCTGATCGAACAATGCTTCACCTGGTTGGAGAGCAGCGTTTAGCAGCAATGACTCAGAAACACCTCCCTGGTAGCACCTGCAGTGGTGGCTGCAGCGACCAGGCGGCACGAAAGGGCTCGGGTCCTTCCCATGTCTTGCAGGACGCACCTTGCGTTCAATTCTGGTGCAATACAATAGGTGCCTGATGCTACCATTCCATCAGGTTTTACTTGATGGGCGTACGAAAAGAGTTCTGGTTGAGATTTAAGACCTTTCCCCAGGGAGTTCCCCAACTTCTTTGAGAAATGATGGCATCTGGTTTTCGAATCTCTGGCATTTAATCTTCCTGAGAGAACGGGATTTGGTTCAAACGACGCTGGGTGAATCTCAGCTGAACTTCGGAACGAATTCTACCCCTACCTCCACACAGTTGTTGGATGCCTAATTATAATTAACTTATTTGGCTAAAAAAAGAGCACTTGGGCTGCAGCAGATGGTATCATTCCAGAATAGTGGGATTTCTGTGAAAGTGGCACCATTTCACATGAGATCTCCTGATTCTCAGAACAGGACTGCAAGTGATGTTGTTGCGGGGTGCAGGGTGGAGAGAGGAGAAAGAGGGAAATTGGGAATCTTGAAGTCTCGCAACTTACTTTCAAGGCTAAACTTCTAGAAAATACGTTAAGACTGTGGCCAGTTTTTACATTCTATCAATTTTCTTTGTGCCGTGTGAAAAAGAAATCAGATGATGAGTGATGCATGTGATGGATTTGAATATTTGTATGATATATTTGTTTTCGTCATCCTTGTACCTGGAAAGCATCTGCCTCTGTGCCTCACAGATAAGGAATGCCTATGTACAGTAGTACCCGAATATGATGTGTTTCAAATAAAATAATTTTCATTTTGATTATTGATAAGTATAAGCCAAGACATGGGAAGCTCCTCATCTGTCATGACCCGGGAAATAAGAAAAACTTCAGTACGCCTCCAGTCTAGATCATGGATCTCCAAAGTCCACTAACTCATAGGGCTGGTCTTCAGGTCTGGGCCCTAAGCATAGTGGGCATTTGTTATATGTAGATTGCCATTAAAACATACAGGAATTCTAAAGCAATAGGAATTATATAGGAATTTCTATAGCAAAGTGCATCTCTCTGCACTGACGTGACTGCAGGTTTGATAACAACATAATAAATAAAGCATAGAAACAATGAAATTCAATGTTGTCAAGTTATTTTCTGAGTTAACAAGGTAGTAATATTTTATCTGGCTTGTAAAATTTTGCCTTCAGTGAATTAGTAAATAAATCATTGATTCCTCCTGATGAGGATTCTCAGCGCAGGTAATATCACTTGAATGTTTGCATGAAGTGTTCTCGAAGAAAAAGCAGGATAATCTTAATTTTTAAATATGTTGATAATGTCTGTGGGTTTGGTTTTTTATCAACTTTGAAGAGCAGGAGCAAAATCCCAATATTAGCCATCAGAGCCTGAAATTCACATTGTGTCAAAGAAGCTAAAATTCCTAGCAGTGTTATTTAAACAGACCAGGCCCCTATTTGGTTGTAAAATAAAGTAACTGCATCAAATTTATTCCTGAAGAAGCAAGGGATGTCGCAAACTGCTATGTCATTGGCATATCTTCTTTGTAAAATGACATGGAAGGGAGGACTAGGAAATCCTAGACAAGCATCTTCATCAATAGTAGGTAATTTACTAAAACTATTATTAATATACATGTTTTCATACTTACTAAAGTTATTAGGGCAGGAGAAGACATCTGAAAGGGGCATAGTAAAATGAGAGAAAACCACCTTGAAGTCTAAATGACATCCACAAAATATGCACAAGCTAACATGGGATGGTGGCCCATTACATCTTCAGTTCCTAGTTTTGCACAGGCAGATCTGCAGGTTTTGCTTCTGCAGTGACTGTGCATTCATATAATTTACCAGTTCGGATCCAAAGGACTTTTAAAATCACGCCTTATGTATCAGGTGCCCATGTTTAAAATGGTTTCATCTGTAAAAGAGCTTAAACAATAATTTTGTAAGTATTAGACATTAATGATACTGCTATTATATTGGAAATTGAAATTGGGTTCAGCTGAGCTTGGTTCAGGTCATTCAGGCTAGAGTTGCAGGAGTCTATTAAGATTTCATTCTCCTTTTATACCACTGACAAAAGGCTTCTAGCTAATTTCAGAAATGCCAGATTAGTATCAAGAAATGGTAAGAATTTTGGTGATTCAGAGAAACATTAAAATAGCTGCCTGGTGAGTAGAGGGTATCCACATTTGGCATAAATAATACTGCCTCGCTCTAGCAGTTCTGAGCCTCCACAAATAGCATGTTACTGAGTAATAAGTTAGAAAACGGTTATAATAAACTTCACTAAGATCAATAATCAAGGTTTTACTCAGAAGCTGAACTAGCCTTATAAAAGAAGACTTAGAGTAATATTTATTGCATTTTTACTCCAATTTCTTTCTTCCGGTGCTTATTGCAGCTTGTGTAACAAAGGGTTGATGCTGTACATTGATTTTATGACAGCACAAATATGGCTAAATGTTACATGCTGAATAGCAAAGAAACACAATAATCAGGGCTTTGTCTTCTTGACTGTCGTAGTTTTCTCAATATGCTGGACAATTCCTGTAGTTAAGCTAAAAGTAACTATTTTCCACCTAGAAATCTAAAGGGTGGCAAAGTTCAGTCTACTGAAATTACATTTGTTGTCCATACATCATGTACCAAGTATAGTTTTCAAGTTGGAGCATTATCTCATTTTGCAAGGCTTAGTCTTAATTGATTTTGTAAAAGAATGTACTGGAACTGAAAGTTTTATGCATTGTAAATTCCACTATTTTAAAATTGGTCAAAACTGAGCAGAAGGTAAATTTCTCACTGTAGCTATCTGATATCTCGAGAACCTTTGAGAAAAAATCAACTCTATCATCCTTTAGTCTATTTTGCAGCTAATACTCAGTTACAGAATTAGATATGACAATGAGAGCTTTTCATAAGGCTGCTTCTGTGAATCACTTAAAATACCCTATTTAGGAAAAGCAAGTCTGTGTTCATTTTGGGTTGTTACATACATATTTTATTCTACTATAAACCCCCTTATTTTATCCTACTAATAAGACGTTCAGGTACACTTTCACCATACGATTTTCTGGGATCTGCCCTGTCATAAGTGGCACAAAGGCAATGGGCATGAGAAACTTGGGGCGTTGCTTGCATTTCTGGAGTCCATGCAGGATTTGTGTGCTTGTAAACTTGTGTGGGTGTGTGAAGGGTCGATCAAATTTGAAAACAGAAGTAGTATGAACAAAATGCACTTTCAAGATTAGCATCTTTCGTGCAGAGCCCATCCCATTGCCTGATGTTTCTTGGTCGATAACTTTGTTCCTCCCTTAGTACATCTGCTTTTTTTGCTCCCATTTACAATATACCTTGGTTTGGTTTTATGCTCAATTAATGAGTTTTTTAAAAGGCTTTGGACGATAGGATTAAAACTGCAATATGGTTCTGAAACTCTAAAAATATACTGGTTTCAACAATTGAAATAATTTGTGCTTTGGCTTGTACTGCTCTGTATTACAGATTATTTTTTTTCTTCTCCCCTTTTCACACAGAGTATGATTTCTTCCATTGTGAACAGCACTTACTATGCAAATGTCTCAGCAGCAAAATGTCAGGAATTTGGAAGGTGGTATAAACATTTCAAGAAGGCAAAAGATATGATGGGTAAGCAAAAAAAAAAAAAAAAAGCAAGCCGTGATGGTGGATACATACCATTATGCATACCATTATGTGTCACATTGAGGTCTGTCACAGTCATATAAGAAGCCAGGTCCCTTCATGATAAGTTTAGGATGCTTTTGATGAGTGGATGTAGAAAGTACATATATAGTGAAAGAATTCATTTAAATAAATATTTGCTATTGAAACAGCCAAACTGTCTTGGGTTGCCAAAGATGTAAAGCTGTCATTCTGTAAATCTAGAGATCTTCTACCACCCAGAATAATTGTTTAAAAAACCTGTTCCTGGAACTGTGATGGACTGATTTTTTTTTAATGTATGTATTTTTTTTTTCTTGCTCTGGCTAATGTATATTTAAAGGAACAGGCTTCTATAACTGTCATTGCCTTCCAACAAGAATGCTATAATTCTATAAATTCATACCTTTCTCTAACTTTGGGGCCCTGATTTCAATTCATTTTTATAAATAGATGTGACAATTGTTTGCTTCTTCTAGTAAGCACAAGTAAATTACTAAAGAAAAGAACGCACCATTGGGACATATGAATTCTGTAATACCTTTTCTCTTTCTGTATTGTCCCTTTTTAAACCTATTTCTTAAACCTGTTAACAGAATGTTGAACACTTTATGTAAGAAAATTTCTACATAGTTTTCAACAGAATGAAGAAACGGGACCTCAGTTTGAATTGAATTTTGAGCTTGACTTAGCTTTCAGTACTTGAAGCAAAATCATTCATCTACCAAAACGGGTTCCTTGCCTTTTATAGCTTAAGGCTGTAATGAAGACAATGCATCACTTTTGTGATAATTGCTTGAATTACAATTCCAAGTGAATGGCCCACTTGGGTTGATCTCTACTTTCCGCTAGTGAAAAAAGGCGGCCTTTTTCCTTTATCTACTTCATACCTTCTGTGCAACACTGAACCCTTCTTCTTCTGAGACCACCGACGGTGGTGGTAGGACTTCAGTCGGTGTCAGGTGGTCCGTGTGCGAGGCAGCAGAGCGCCTGCACTGGGGAGTGACCTTTCCTCAGCATCCTCTCCCACCTTCGTTGGTGCTCCTGCGTGGGGCAACCCCTGCAAAATTTGCCTTACGTGGCCTACCAAGACGGGTTCAGCACTTGGGGACAGTGAAACCAGTGCCTAGGAAATGTGTGCACATGCGTGTGTGTTCGTGTATCCCTGTGTAACCTAGTGCTCGGAAGAGGGGCTGTGCTGCCCCCAAAGCCACACGGAGCAGCAGGTGCTCTGCTGGGGGACTGGTCCAGGATATTATGGGCACCAGCCTTCCCTGCAGAACAACCCACTTTCTTTTTTTTCTTCTAAATTTCTGCCCGTGACAGGACAGAGGGCGAAGGCAGGGCTGTGGGTGGGAATCCAGGTGCCAGTTCCTTCTTCCAGCTCTCATCCCTGTGGAGGAAAGGGTGGACCTGCACTAAATGACTGTTAGTTAGCGAAGACCATAATTACTATGAAAAGCTCAGATTGCCTTTTTTAAAAAAAATATGCTCTACTGGTGTGAGAGAAAAATTGCTACAACACTTTTGTGAAGATACTGGAGTTTTGGTTTATAAATAAAGCATATTTTCTTAAAGCTATTTCCAGACCAGCATTGCTAAAGCTCTAGAACTGAGATTGTTTAAAATGAAAAAATGACATACGTTGATAAAAAGGAGACTCATTTACATCAGCCTTGAGTGATTTTATATTGTCTTATCATACGCAAGAGGGGAGCTGGAAGAACTCTTGTAGTTTAAAAAACTGTGTGTGGTTAATTAAAAAGGAGGGTGTGTCAAGGCAGATGAGTTAATATAAGAAAAAAAAAAATGAACCATGTTGCAAGTCACTGAAAAAAACCATGCATACATGGTTGCAAGATAAAGCAGCCCATCTGTGTAATTTACATAAATTATACTAGTTCCTAGCAGTCCCATACAATTGATGCAGCATCTAGAAATTAGCAGAGCATGGGGAGGTCCACACCCCACCCTGCTTGTTACAGATTTCCAGTGGCTGGGAACTGCAGATGTCATGGCGAGGACACCGTGGGAGGAACAAAACCGGTCACCGGGGGCTTCTCTCTCTGGTTGGGGTGTGCTTTCCCCTACCAGCCCACCTTACCCTTTGTGCAGATGCGCTTACCGTTTCACCCGCATCTTCTGCAGCACACCCAGCATGGTTTCCCGTCCCTCGTCTTTGTCCCCTCCCCAGTGGCTTGCTGCACTGTCTGAAGTCCGCTGCATCCATCTCTGCGGGGATGTGCTCTGCAGCCGCACGCTCCCGTTTCGGCTGCGTTGCGCCTTGGCAAAACTCTTGGGAAGTTAATTCCTTCACCATACGTGGTTTCCAGCACGTGGTTTTGCCTCTGATGTTCTGCCGGTTCCTCCAAGGGCCTGGTGACAATGATGGGCAGTTTGTTGGATTTTTATTTTTTTTTTTAAAAATATTCAGTACACCATTATTTGTAGGTAAATTTTGAAGGCAAATAGCTGCAGCAGTGATGTTATGGGCCCTCTGCTCTAGGCTGGAGAGTACAGTAAGCTTGAAGTTAAATGTGCCGTTTTATATTTATTTCTTTTTATTCACACGTCTTGCGAGGAGGGTGAAGTTTGTGATTTTCAGTCTTATGTTGGCTTTTTCAATGTTTCTTTTCCACCGTAGTTGAGATGGATAGCCTTTCTGAACTATCCCAGCAAGGTGCCAACCATGTCAACTTCGGTCAGCAGCCGGTCCCAGGGAACACAGCCGAACAGCCTCCATCCCCTGTTCAGCTTTCTCATGGTAGTCAACCATCAGTTCGGACCCCGCTTCCAAACCTGCACCCTGGACTTGTATCTACTCCCATTAGCCCTCAGCTGGTTAATCAGCAGCTGGTAATGGCCCAGTTGCTGAACCAGCAGTATGCAGTGAACAGACTTCTAGCCCAGCAGTCCTTAAACCAACAGTACTTGAACCACCCTCCTCCTGTCAGTAGATCCATGAACAAGCCGTTGGAGCAGCAGGTCTCGACAAACACAGAGGTGTCTTCCGAAATCTACCAGTGGGTCCGCGACGAACTGAAACGAGCAGGAATCTCACAGGCAGTATTTGCACGTGTGGCTTTTAACCGAACTCAGGTCAGTTGTCTGTTTATTTATTTTTTTTTTTATTCTGAGAGTCCCTTCTTTCTCTCTGTATTTGGTGTAATTATTACCTTTTAAGTCTCTCTCCTCATTTCTGCCTTGTCACATAGCTCCTGTGAAGGAACCACCCTTCCTCCCAGGACCAGTGTCCATGTTGGTAGAGTAGAGAAATCATCAGTGACTCGTTTGTGGCAATACCCGCTATTCTTACAGAGACCTTGGCTCCTCTCCAGTTGGGATGGTTTATGAGTATCTGAAACTTAATCTTCCCTGGAAAGGACATAAACAGCTTTACATAGAACCATTTACAAAGTCGCCCAGCAGATCGCCTTTTAGGTTGCAAAGGTACACCCGTACTGACCACGTGCACGCACTGAACAATCTGTCTTCTTTCACAGGAGTACCTGAGATGGTCTTTTATTCTTGTTTGCATTTATTTTTATTATTTTCTAGTGAAAGTCTTAGTAACATCTTTTCAGGCGTCTGAAAAGATTAAAAAATAAAAGCTTTATTTTTATATCACCAACTCTTTTCATTTATTTTTGCAGTTTGTTGCAAAAACAGTAGTTGATGAGATTGCCGGTGTCCACATCAGAACATATACTTGAGTTCTTCAATGCAGAAAAAACTAGCCCTAGCAAAGCTGATAAGTAACACTAAAATGTGTTATTTTTTACACCTGTTTTAGAAGCTAACCCTGTTATAATTTATTCTGCTCTATGAATTTAACTTAATGCCATGTTGCATGGAATTTAATCAAGCAGAAATTATGGAAGAAATGTCAGTATAGCCAATTCGAATAACATCTCAAAATTTTAGAAGTCTATTTTAACAGAAAATACAATAAGATTTTTTTTTAAAGGAAATATTTAAAAAAGACATAGGTAAAATTGCTTTGAATCTACATTTTTAAACTTAAGGAACAAGTATTTGTCCATTGTAGATAATAGTAAATAAATCATAATTTTGGCTTCTCTTGAAAAGTTGATGTTTTCTCCCTGCATAGCTTAGAGAATAAAAATTCTGTTTCAAATGCACTAGTACCAGGTTTAAGTCAGCATGTCATTTGTAATTGTTCTGAATTATTATTGCCTTAAAAATTTTTACATCCTTCTTTAGCTAAAAGAAAGAAGAGTCACGGTGTGAATTCTCTGTAGAGCTCTGTGTGTGTGTGTGTCTTTCCTCTTAACAGCAGAGGAGGTTCTCAAGATCTGGGTCTTTCATACTATGTTTCATGGGGTACGTGAACTCATACAAGGATGACAACATAAGTTAGGTTCAGGCAGTGTCAGTTGTTCTATTTACAAATAAGTGACATAGCATTTTGTTTAATACAATATTTAATATTTTAACTATTGATACTATAAAGTATTGAAATAATAATGGTATGGTTTTGCAAAACCATGGTTTGCAGCTGCCATCTTACCTGGGCAAAAAGCCAAGCAAATAATTCAGAAAATAAATAGTTTATTAGGTATTTACTTCTTTCTCAGACTTGCCTTAAAGCATGTTGTTTTCTCTCAGCTTCCCCCCCCCCGCCCCCCGCAAAGTAATTTGTTCATTTTTTGTCAGCTAGTTTTGTGTACAGCTTTTGGTCTTTATCATTTATGCACGAACAGTATTTGTTACCTTGAAATACAAGGAAATTGGTTCTGACTGGACATTGAACTTACATGACACAGTATACAAAGATGCTCTTGAGATGTGATGAATGCAATTGTAGAACCAAATTTCTAGGTCAAATACTGATTCCTGTTTACTATATATTTTTCTTACTAGAAATGTTATTAAATATTTGTTTAAAGTTCAATTCTTTCACAGATGTTGTGGCTAACCAGCCTGGTAAAATGTGTTCAAAGTGACCCAAAACTAGGAGAAAACCCCAAAATGAACGTTGAAAACAAATCCCGTGAAGAGATATGAAATATATATGTAATATATTTTGGCAATTTTCAACCAAACCTACTTAAAAGAACACAGTCTAGTATCCCTACATCCTACAAATTGTGTTAGCTAGTCAAATTAGCATTTGCAGCTAGCTACGTGAGATTTTGCAGTATTTGTTATGTATTGTGGCAAACATAGGGAACAGAAAGGAAAAATACTAGGAGCTTAGGTAATACTAGTCTCAAGTGTTGTCAAGAAATGTCTCAGAGTACTTTTAATATGAAACGAAGCCCCAATGAAATCCAGAGGAGTTTGTTGTAGGTGCATTTCACCTTTGCAAAACTGAAAATTGTTAATTGTACCCACAGTAACAGCTATGTCCAAGCATAAATACAGGTAGAGATACCCATGATTGTTATGAGAAAGCATTTAAACGTGTTTTGTTTGCTGTACTTCAGAATTTATCCCAGGTTACGCAAAGATACATCACATTTAACTAAAATTAGGGCAGCGCTTTAATAACTGATGATACTTAGATGTTATTTTCCAGTATTGATGGAATATCTTTTGTCTTTTTTTTTTTTTTTTTGGCTAGAGCAAGTGAAAATGCTTGTTTAAATTCATCTACTGTTTTCTGAGATAAAAAGCTAACTCAGGCTTACCACTGACATTTTTGAAACTGTCATAAGCATTTGAGCCGTGTCCAGGGACCATATCATGCCATCAGTTTCTGAAGGCAGAAGATCTAACCGATTTCAGTGAGGAGTCCTGTGCAAAAAACCCCTGATGTCAAGATACAGTCTCAGATGAAGGGAGAGATTTGCTTTCAGTGTAAAAGTTAAGGAAGGAAGTGAACTATAAACTAAGAGTAATTTAGCCTAATGTTTTGGCAATACAAATGGACTTCGGTGGAATTGGCTGAAGATGTTGGCACCTCTTGGTTTACAGACTTGTGCTCTGTGATATGAATACAGAATTTGGTGGGGGTTTTGGGTGGGTAAAAAGAGGTTTTACCAGCTTAGTGTGGTAATTCAATATTTGGCCCTAATTTCCAAGAATTTTTGATTTGGGGGAAAAATGTTGACTAGAAATATTTCTGCTTCCTCCCAGTCCAAAGGAAAGAATTTGGTAAAATTACTTCTGAAAACTAGGGTGTCTTTTTTAATTATCATCTATTTATAAGGCAGGAAAAAACCCTCAGCTACACATCAGAAAATTGAAAGGTTGTCCTTAATATCTTCTTGGATAACTTCCCCCCTACCCTGGACTTCAAAATGGTAGTTTCAAAAACATGCAGTTCTCAGGAACGTGCCTTGCGATGTTTAATCAAAGAGGAGCCCAGGAGGCTATAACTTGAATGAAAATTAGCGTCTGTACAGGCACAATAGAACAATTGTTGGAGGGAGCAGAAGTGGTTTCGGAGGGTGGAGCACCTCTCCCCATGAGAAATTTCCCAGTGGTCCTTCTAGGAAGGCTTCATGGGGTCTGAAGTGTTATTTGTCCTTCAGCAGTTGCCATTCCAGCTCACTGCCTGCAAAGAAACAGATTGAATCCTGTTAGCACCTCTTTGTAGTGCACCACGGCAAAGTTTGTTGAGTCAGGATTTGTGCTAGCGGATCCGAGTTTCACCTCCAGCATGGCTACCAAATGCGCGTACCGCTCTCTCTGCTTGCTAGAGTAATTTCAGTAAATCGAGCGGGTTATGTTCCGGTTGCCATTCAGGCTAATTAATGAACATAGTAGTTTTTCCAGCTGATGTCAGTGCACTGTGCAGACACCTCCGCTCTCTTGAAAGAGCGAGTTCAGTGTTTTCCTGCACTTCGCTGGTCAGAAAGTGGCATTAGTGATCAGCTCTCTGTCCCAGGTGGCACGGGGCAGGGGGGGTGGTGACAGTACCGATGCATCGGGGTAGCCCCCCACGGCGCGGTGCCCCGCACCAGTCCCCTCATCAGCAGGGAGGCTCAGCCGGCTCCTGCAAATTTGCAGTGAAACTCGGAGGCTCTCCTACTCTGTTTTGTTCTTCTTGAGAGAGCTGGAGCAGAGCATCAACCACCTTCGGAGCCTGGAACAAATAAACAAACTCCTCTACCATTTCTGCCCTGCGTTTGTGAATGTACACACGAGTCAGGAAGTGGAAAGCTTGGGTTCCCACAAGCGAGCCTGACATTTGAGTGGAAGGAGTCGCTTAACCTGGCGCGTGGCAGGGTGACATGTACGTACGGCGCGAGCAAGGAATTGCATTAGTCATGGTTGTGGTTGGAACTGTAACTGGGGGGGCTGTCGCTCTCCCTCCCCGGGCACTTTCAACCATAACATTTGCTGCCTGAAGTCGGGTGCTGCTGTACGGAGGTGACCTCTCGGCTCCATCTTCGCGGAAGGAGGGGGAGTGCTTTTTGCTGCTTCTGCTGTGCTTGACTATTGTAATTTTTCTTCTTCCCACGAGTGACAGTTTTTCACCTCAAGGTTTTTGAGTACTTCTTAGCGTTTCTGCCAGATACCTTTTCTCTCCCCCTCCTTTCGACTTCACCCCCATGCTTGTTTAAAATATTAGTTGCCAAGATTCATTGCCTTTCGTTCATGTATAATGCCTTTTTTCATATGAGAAAACTTCTGTGTGTTTAGGACTGTGCTCATGCTAATCCTGGGCAATTGCTATTTCGAGGGAGAACACTCAGATGCAGTAAATGGCTTCGTATAATTTTAAAACAAAATCTAACTTTACACAAACCACCTTCTCAGCCACTTCTTTTTTTCTTCCACTTTGTCTTTGGCACACTTTATTTTCCAGTAAAATGAAAAATGAAGATGGATTATTCAAAATTGATAACAGTAATGGACCATCATGTAATGTTTTATTGAATTTGAGTTCTGTAAATTATGTGGTAGAGAGAAATTTGCCTGCTTAAGTATAACAGAAATTGCCACTGTATTCATATAATTCTTCGTAGTGTAATTTAAGAAAAAGCACACTATCCATATCACTATTGAATAAAAGGTAAAAAGGTGCTATTACACTATCATGACAGCTCTCCTCTTGCTACTAAGCGACATAGATAAATGTGTCTGCTTATAACTTACTTGGCAGGGATCCAGGCTTGTGGGTGGAGCTTCAGAATAATCTTCCACCTGGACATGGGATGGGAGCACCCTGCAACGGAGAGGGATAGTGTTCAGGGATGTTCTGCACGTTTTGGGGAGGTTTGGGCAAATTGCATTTTTCTTCTGGGTGCTTTGAAGTTCTATCAGGCTGATAAGATCTATTTGAATCAGTGATTACGTTCAAAGAGGAGACAAACCGGGGGCCAGACAGACACTGTTTTTGTTCATATTGGCAGACACTTTGGTTTATCTCCGTTTTTAAAGAATTCGTAATTAGCTTTTGAAAGCTCTGATAATATTTATTGAACATTTTTGTGCAATTAGTAATGAATTATACTTGTGATGACATGTAAACTTTCTTTTTTTCAATGGGACCTAGTAACAGTTTAAGAAAATATATTTACAGTGTGAAAAGAATACAAAGGAGGGAGAGTGAGGAGGATACTGAGCCTGACAGTGTTTATAATCTCAATACAAAATGGCATTTAGCTTTTATGGAACTTGCAGTACAATATCAGGAGATCACACCAAGACTTGTATCTTGGCAAACCAGTCCAAAGCTGGTAAAATGTACAGTAAATCTCTGCATGTCAGCATGGGGCGGGATGTGAGAGCTGGTGTTTTCTTTCTAGGATTTTCCCATCCTGCCTAACAATCTCTAGCTGAAGTTTTGTGCTCAGAAAATTGAAGCAGTAGCAATGAAGTAATATGTGAAGCAGGCAAACTGTATTGTAATAATTTTCCTGCACCTGGTGCTACACCTCATTTTTCACGTTATTTCCTCACATATTCCAACCATTAGGTTCAAAGCTCCTAGAAGCAAACACCTCCCACCTCCTTGCCCTCTCCCCAATCTCTCATCTCCCCTCCTCTCTCTGCGTCTGTGTCCTCTGCTCTGCTCCTAGCTCATGCAAAGAGCCATGGCACTGATAGAGGAAGGAGAGGGGAATGACTACTTAATGGCATTTCTAATCACCAAGAGGTGTCCTGCAGCAATGGTTATACTGAGAAACGCAGGGAAAATACAAAAACCAATTTTCTTTTTTTACTTATTTCAGTGAGGGGGGGGAAAGTTATACAAGAAAAACAGCCTTTTCTGCTTTTTTTAGCTGCCCACTATGTGGCAAAGGCTTATATGAGCAAATATTTTCTATTATGGGCTAAAGTATTTTTCAAGGACATTTCCTGTGGCTGACAGTGGGCTGGCTGTTAGTAAGGAGTCTCCTCTCCTGCCAATGATCAGTCCACTTCAGTTTAGTTTTTCTTCTTTTTAATCCTGGTGCGGTGTTTTCAGCACAGTAGCAGTCAGAAATCACGTGTTTACACCTCCATCATACATGCTGTGCTCGGCAGACAGCTTTGCCTTGTCTCCAGTGGCACAAAATCATTTTTCGCCTCCCTTGGAGGATGGGTCGTGTAACCCTACCATTGATAAACAATAGTAACTGTGGGTTTGAGTACTTAGAAGTAGAAAAAAATGCTAGACAATAATTTAATTTCCATATTTGCCAATACAGAAATTTATTATATGGAAATGCTAATTTATTATTAGACTGATCATTAAGACAAATTTTAAAACTTATACTCCACCCAGATGCCACTTTTGTCAGTGACTCTTTTATTTACCTTCTGGGTAGTTTCTGCCTGGATACCAGAAAAGAAGAGGGATGAGGAATAGTGGTAAGAAAATATCCCCCAGGATTATTATGTTTTTTAATCCTCTTCCAAATTATTTTTCACGCTTAGTGCTGGAAAAACTGTTTGTGTTTTCCATCCCGTTTCCCTCTGATGTGTGCAGGCACAGCCAGGGCCATGAGGACCCTGCTGGCTCCAGTGTAGTGGTTGGCATCTCCATCCTTATCACCCCCGAGAGATGGAGGGGTGATGGGGCAAACGCAGAGCTCAGAGCCGCACTGGGTGGGCTCCGACCCTGCCTAAGCCCAGCTGCTTGAGAGCACTGGTTCTGCAGCAGCACCTTCATAAGGGACTTCTGCCTGATAGGATAGGACCTTTGAGAGAAGTGCCAGCTTCCATAGGTGCTGTGGGCATCAGACTTCCCTACAGAGGATGCTGATGCTTGGGCTGTAGCTTTCTGTTGCACTCCCTTGGGGATGGATGTCTTCAGTCAGGATTGCCTCTCTTTAGCTTTTTTATTGCCTGCCTCCCTCCCTACCTCCATTCACCCCTCCATTATCCCAAATAACTCACAACAGTTCTTTAGGAAAAGAAACACCAGGTTGTGTTATTTCTTTAAAATCATATCCGTCTTCCGTTGTTACATTAGCAATAAAAGCCTCTCATACCAGCCCTCTCCTTGTCCCACCATGGCAACAGCATTTATTCTAAAAAGAAGTTCACATTTGCTTTTGCAAAAGTTAGTTTTCTTACCACCAGCTTTTTTACTTCAAGACAGTAGAGCATTTTGTATGCTTGACTTATTTAAAAGGAGAATTTGGCAGGGGGGAGATTTCAAGAACCTGTTGACATTAAAGTTCTAGTTGCACTCACAGGTTCATAAATATTTCATCTTTTAGAGTAATTAGGTGTCCCAGACTGCAAGGCCTGCTCCTTTGCTGAGAACCGAGATGAAACGATTACGTAGGAAACCTGGTGTGGTCTGTACCAGCCGCTGGCAGCATGCTATCGTCTGCAGCCTGCCCATCTCTGGCTCGCTGCTACAGATGCCCCGTATCCCATTTTCCTCTCATTCCCCGGTGCTTGCCTTTATGTATCGTTGACCACTCTGAAAGTGGTGAAAGGACAGCGATGGTAAATGGACTTTGGAAACGGCACCTGCACACCAGGTGCTCAAATAAATAGCCCAGGCAATGGACTGAGTGAGGATTAGAGTTGTCCTGGTGAGGAGAGGGACATGGTGGGAGGAGGAGGAGGGTGAAGCAGGGGGAGCATTCAACTGTGAGTGCCCTCACTTGTTGTTAAACTCCAATACACAAGTCGGAAAACAAAATACTGACATAAAAAATATGGACCTGAGTCAGTGAAGCAGTACTTTAGGAACGTTGTGAGTTTATCATCTCAGATTAGTTGTGAAATATCACTTCCTTTCAAAGAGCTCTTAAAGTTGGTAGAAATGTGGAAAGCCATTTTTGGGGGCTGGCTATGCATTTTGTCTGGGGAGCCTGAGAACACCCCAGTGTCATGTCTCTGGACTATCTGTATTTCACTTATTCTTAACGTCTTGTGATTGTCTGTCGACTGTGAAAGATTTCACGGCAAGTTAAGCTAGTAAAAGGAAAGAGACCTATTAGACAGATTCAGTTTATGTTGTATGTAAAACAGATGCTTAATAAAATTAAGGGTGCAATTGAGGCTCTCTTCTCTGCTACCTAAAATGCCATTAATACATTCCTACGTGGAGTGAATCGTGCATTTGCTGCTCTCGTTCTCAGCCCAGCGGAGAGAAGAAAGAGGGCTGATACGCGGTGGGTTTGCGGAGTGCGGTTTCACAGGTGCTCACCTAGGCTCTAACTCTCCAGCGTGTTTTTTTTTCTTCCCTCCCTACAGGGCTTGCTCTCAGAAATCCTCCGAAAGGAAGAGGATCCCAAGACTGCCTCGCAGTCCTTACTGGTAAACCTTCGGGCTATGCAGAACTTCTTGCAGCTGCCAGAAGCCGAACGAGATCGAATTTACCAGGATGAAAGGGAAAGGAGCTTGAACGCAGCCTCCGCAATGGGCCCCGCACCTCTCATAAGCACACCGCCCAGCCGGCCTCCACAAGTAAACCACTCTCTCTCTCTCTCTTTGAGATTTGCTCGTGGTGTTTTCTCACTCTTGCTGGGTGATAACCTTTCTTAAAAAGAAGGCGGCTTTTACCGTTGCGGTTGTTTTTTTTTTAAACGCTTCTAGAATCGTTATTTGCAGTGCATATCGCAAATTAAATTTAAGAAATATAATGGATAATAGTAGCAGTTTATTACTACCTATTTTCTAGTTTTAAGATAAATTCTATCTTAAGGCCCCTACAGAGTTTTTTGCTCATTTTATTGAGATACGAGCTTTACTGGGCCGGTACCATGCTGGCTTTCAGCTGTCTTACTTTCCTACAGTTCTCAGGTGTTGGTTTTGATGTTAGAGGTTCAAACAGGGATTTTGAAGGGTTCAGACTACTGAACTGAGTGGGAATGAAAGCAGAAGTATGAGTACGTCCTATTGTCTTTAAAATTATCTTCCAGAAAACAAACAGGTAAAACTAAAGGGGTAAGAGAAAGAAGGCTGCATCCCACAATGCTGGGCACACTTTAACCAGGTCCAGCTACTGACGACTGGATAACACAACAGACTTGCTGTATCCATCGCTCGGAAAGATTGGGATATGTTCATTAAAGCTTCATTTAGTATTTGTTTGAATGAAACTCCTATTGATTTCTGTAAAATCTAGAGGAACTATTAGTTTAATTCTCCCAAAATGATAAAGTTTGATAGGGTGGGATCCAGAAATTCAGTGGTTGAGTCCTTGTGTCTGTCAGGGAAACTCTGATGCTGCTTTCAGGGTACATGAGAAATACAGGCGTGAGCCATAGGAATGCATAGGATCTCCACAAGGAAGAAACATGGCTGTGAATGAAACACTCCAAAAACAGTGTAGCTTTTCTGACATACTCTGCATTGCTGTGGCTCAAGGCTCAAGGTTGTACCTATGCAAGGACAAAACAAACTGATCTACAAGTATGTGGGAATCATGCAGTATACACAGTCCAGGTTTGCTGTACAAAGCAAGGCTTGGGATTGTGGGAGATTTGTAACGGTTGAGTATATAAATACAGAGCAGTTTTATACTAACCAGGCTCAGGCATGTTCCTGTGACTATAGTCTGTACCCATTCTGAGTGCTATAAATTCCTCCGGGTTATTTTTCTAATTTTTCTGCAGCTAATGGATGCTAAGGACTAGACTGAAGTAATGAATAACAAAATTGTAGGAAAAGGGAGAACAGAAGATCACTTTGACCTGCTGCAGTAATTTTTACGAGAAGAGAAAAAAGTTTTGCCAGAAAGAACAGACTGTGCTAATGGTCTAGTTTTGCTATCATTAACTGAGTTTAGTCTGTGAAATCCACTATAGATAGTCCTTGAGATAAAGGATGAGAATCTATTTACATAGTAATGCTTTAGTGGGAAATAGTTGAATATAGATAACTGTGTTTAAAATAACATTTGAGTTTGTTTTAATATCTGTACCTGCTCCCACAGCCCAGGTAATTCAGAGCAAGGGCTAACTCTCCTTCTTAACTTATCTCTTTCTGCCAAGGTAATGTCTCACTCTGTCTCAAGTGGTCTTGGGCAATTTCACAGCTAAAGAACAGAGTTAATTACAGGACCTTCCAGAAGGATGTCGAGTCAGAGGTAGTCCTTGTATTGGTTTTAATTCACACTTTAAACTGTATAAATCCCTTGCAGCCAGAAAGAAATTGAGACTTAGGGGTTTTCTTAACTGGCAAAACATACTGTAAGTCCAAATTTTTTAGGGGTCAGCGGGTGGGAGGGTGTGTGTGTGTGGAATCTGTCTGTCTCTACTGTGCTCTTGTTCATAATTACATTTCATTTTTTCAGTGGGAGTCAGGAGTATAGTTAACCTAATCGCGATGGTTCAAAGTGGAAACAGCAGCTTTTTTTTAATCCTTTTCAAATGGAAAACAGGTTAACAAGGAAACTTTATAGACTAATACTTGAGGTCTACAGAACAAAACAGTTATTTTTCTAGCTGTTATATTATTCTCTGTCACTCAGCAAAACCTATGCACTTTACCTAGTGGATGGACCGAGGATGTAGAAACCTCTGAGTCGGGATTCTGTGTGACTTTTTTATGTGTTGCCAGAGTTACCCACCTATAAACATGTGTAGCGCTTGCCACCTGCTACTAAGTGTGAGCACTAAATTTGAAAATGGAAATATCAGTGCTGGTAACATAAGTTCAATACTTAATTCTAGAAAAAATAATGAAATTATTCTAGTTGTTGCACTGGCAAATGTAACTTTACAGATAGTAGCAGAAATAAATTATAGTCAGGATACTGCAAAATTAGTAATGCGAACTACTACTCTGATACCTGCCCCCAAATGTCCAATGTTTATTGAATATTTGATACTAAGGAAATAAAACTACTAGCATCCTTACTACTAAATTTATTATAAGCCATTATTTAAAGTTCACTATACATGAATACAGCGTGTTTTTCTAGCTTAGCTGTTAGCTTCTTGGATAACTATTGAAAGACAAAACAGACCGTTTATCCTGACAACAGAATTTACGCAAGAGCCAACATATTTAATATTAAATCTTTAGACCAGTGTAACATTTTAAACAATTAAACTATGAAACCATGAAAAATGGGAGCTAATATGCCACACATGAAGGTTTATTTTGCAATTGCAAGTTATCAGTTTCGGAAGGATGTGAAAATAAACATCCTGAAAAGGATCTATTTTGCATTTTTGTGTTGCCAACTGGTGGCCAGACAGTAGAGCAGATTTAACCATTTAGCAGCTGAGCCTTGTTCTGTGTGAATTTTGCATACTGTTGCGTGCAAAAACAGAAAGCGTGACCTTGGAGGTCTGATAGGATAGTAGGAACTCACCAAGCATAAACCCTGGTGCTTGAGTTAGAAGGAACTATGTTGAATTTATCTCATTTTTACAGCATTCTTACTAGTTGCTACTTGAGCTAATGTATCTGGATTGTTTCCAATTCTTTTTTGAAATCCTTTAAGAAGCTCTTTGTCCCCCTTACTTCTCCCTTTCTCTCTGACTTAAACAAAAAGTCAGAGAGACTTTTTTTTTTTAATTGAAATCATTAGCCTCTAATGTGTGAGCTTTTGGGATAAGACCAGCCCTCTAAGCTGGTCAAGTTGTAGAAAAGTCTGCTACTGTCTTCCACACTGGTGGACTGAGTGCAAGGAGGCGGTGTACACAAGAATTTTTCCCTTGGATGTAGTTCATCTTGCCACCTTCTGGGGCAGAAGCCTGTCTGTCAGGTTCTTTCCTGGGGCAGTGGAGTTTCTAAATACTAGCATCTCCCTCAGGTAGGTATTGCATGGAGATACAGTTTAACCTCTCCAACCTAGAAGGAAGAACAAAGATCCTTTTTGTTCTATTTCTTTTATTATTTTTCTCCCCACACTTCGATACGTTCATCTTGCAGATCACCCCACAGAGGTCCTTCCTGGGTAGCCCTCAGTCAGGTTCAGAGGATGAGTTTGTTGCACATTGTGGGGATACTTCAGAGGATGCTGAGTGAGGACCTATGTTCAGGATGGATGGAGTTCCCCAGGGAGGTGCTAGGGATGACCTCTCCCTCTCATCAGGGCAGTTTGGGGGGCTGGGAGGAAGAGGACTTCCTCCTCCTCAGTACAACTTGTGAGGAGGATGGAGACAGGTGGCCAAGTCACAGATGTCCTTTTCCAAAATATTCTGGTTAAAGCTTGTTAGCCATTCTGCGGTCATGAACACCTCCTTCTTAGGACAAGTAATCTCAGTTTCAGCAGAGCTGAGGAAGAAATCCTTGCCACCTATATTCCCCAACGAAAAATTCATGCTAACTCTTGGGGCCCATCATCCATGTTACCTCCTGTGTAAAAACAGAGTACATGTGACGTCAAAACCAAATATAATTTTAACAAGACAGTGTTTTAGAAAGTATCCACAAATCGTGCATGAGTCATGGTTCTGGGTACTCAATTGACAAAAACCTTCATTTTTGTAAATATAATCCTGGCTTCCCTCTGACTGCAGATGAATTCTGTTCCTTCATGCCGAAGCAATTTCAGCTTGGGTCTGAGAGATAGGATGTCACTCTTGAAAGACTGATCTTGAGAAGGACACTGCTTTGCTGGTGTTTGAGGACCAGTGAACCTTCATTGCAAGGAACTCTGGATAACACCACCTTCCGTGAAACTTGATGGTGGAGCCCTGGAGTTCAAACACATGCACACACCATTCGTCACCACCAGCAAATTTTTTATTTTTAAGTCTGCAAAATTTCAGATTTAGGTTGAGAGTCTTTGTGCCAAGTTGCATTTTAATGAAAGTAAAAATAAGCAAAATAATAAATAAGCAACCTTCTCACCCCTCCATGAAAACCACCATGGAGGAGAGTTAATGGAAACCCTGACACTTAACTATAACTGCACTTCCAGGCGCCACTGTAATAATGGAGTAGTAAACCTTGTCCTGATAAAAGCTGTTCTGAAAGCAACAACGTTTATTGTACCTCCTGTGCTATTTGCAGAGCAGAACTGAAAAGTAGTTTGTTTTGCCTGGAATGAACTACTTTATGAATTTTAATGTACGATGTAATATTAAAAGCTAAACCAGGATTAAAGAAGATTTTTGTTCCCAAGCTAAAACGGTACTTATGAGAATGTGTTATAAAAGGTTTTTTTGTTTCGGTTTCGATGGGGAAGAAATGAGCTTCCATGTTTGTGAAAACCTCTTTAGATTGGTTATTCCTTCTGTAACAACCTGTCCTTTGTTTAGGAAAATTGAATTAATCCAAAACTTCTTGCTACTGTAATCAGTCTTATTTGATGAGAAGATACATATCTGGGCTGGTCAGGAGGGGATGGATGTGTTTGGGGTTTTTTTCCCTAAGTCCTTCTAAATGACTAAATTGATTGGTGATAGGAAGATGACCAAATGAGTTTCTGATTCTCAGTGTGTTATGTTTGTAAAATAATGCTCCCCTATTCAGCTAGTGTTTGCGAAATTTGGTTACTGTCAAAAAAAAAAAATAAAAAAAATTAGCTGATCTATCATTTCTTCCCTGAACAGAAAATGTGGCTGTAAGTGTGGGTGGGGTGAGAGGTTGTGCTTAAGTGTGGATGAGATGAGAGATTATGTTTTGTTTTGTTTTTCTTTCCAAAATGAATACTTTTTCCACCTCCTCTCCCAAGTCCTGAAGTTGCACTGTTGGGGGCTTTTTTGTTTTATGTTGGGTTTTTTTGAGGAGGAGGGTGTTTTTTCAACCCAGCTTCAAACAGCCTCTGTCTTGAACTCAATTCTAAATTCAACACAACAGCTTAGATGCTTGCTATGTATAAATTATGAAACAGTTTTATGCATGGATATCCTCCAAGTGGTTAATTAGCATTATTGCGTGGAACTCATCAGACCAGAGCAGACCAATGGTCCGTCTAGTCCAGCCACAGTCTATACCTGATCTTCGAAGAGAATTTTTTAAGAGGTGGGGGAAGAATTTTTATACTTGGCCAATGATGTAAATTGGGGAGGGAGAGGATATGGCTGGGAACAACATCTCTTGATAATCCCCAGACCCATCATCTCATGACTTTAAGACTTTCATTCTCCTGAAGCTCTTTGGGCTAATATGGCATTTTGATGCAGATATTAGTGTTTTCTGTTGTCCACTTCCTAATTCCATATCAACAGAAGGCAATAAGAGTCGTCTTTTTTTTTTTTTTAACTTCAGTGACATATTAGATGCTGCTGAGTTTGGTGTACCTGTGTAAAAATAGATGTGACTTGCCAACCAGAATGAGGATATTCAGTAATTCCCCTGGGTTAACTGCATATTCATATTAAATTGGGCATTGAAAACTGTGGACCAAGATGTACAATTTAAATTATGTCTCCAACGTCGTGTGTGAGTCTTGGTTTTTGATGATCTGGGTGTTCACAGCTCAGTTAAGTAGTCTATGAAGTGCTGCTACAACATGAAGCTGTCTTTTGAAGCTGTGTGGCAATCAAAAAGGCAGCATGATTTTACAGAAAAGAAGCATTTCGATCAGGATCACAAGAGCAAAGTGTTTCCTTCCCAAAAGATACCGTGCACTTTTGTATCCTAGCTGAATATCTTTGCCTTCTTGTCCTCCCCTCCAAGACTAGTTACAGGTCAGAAATATTTCTTTGAGAAGGACTGAAATAACTTTGCCAAAATTTGAACCCAAGTCCAAGAAGGTGTGTTGACAAAGCCACTGCTTTTTCATTTTCTAATTTAGCCTAGCCTGATTTTTACATGCAAGCAGAGAAGCTTGGCTCCAGTTGTATATTTAACATCCCCACTGATTGTCAGTTACCTTTTAGTAAATCCTTTTCATTTAAAGGTTATAAAATTGCCACTGATTTTGTAATTTTCAAATGATTTCACGGTATGGTGTTTGGGAGATCCACCTGCTCTTGCGGCCCCGTGCTGATTTGCCCAGTGTGAGGCACGCGTTTTCCCACTCTGCAGTGGGAAGAAGGGAGGTTCTTGGTGTTGCTCCTCACACTGCCCACTGCCAGGTGCCTCAAATGTTTCTGCGCAGCCGTTGGCCCAGGCTTGGCCATCCTCTACTGCGGTGTCACCTGTAAGATGTCACACTGCAGGAAAGGAAGTGCCTCACTCTCCAGGTCATGGCTGCAAAGTATCAGTTATTTTCAGATGAAAGCAATCAAGTGATAAACTGTATGCCACATTCTGGGATTTTTCTCCGTTTCCCTTTTCATTTAAGACTCCTTCCTTCAGGCACCAGAAAGTGCTAACACTTGCTAGAAGGAGGCAAGTGGACACCTTGTTGTGGTTTTGCCTCTTGCAGCTAATGGGTATGTGTTAGCACAGCTCCTGAAAAGTCTGGTAGGCAAATCAGGCTCAGCAAAAGTGGCATGCACTCCCAGTTCCTGGGCCTAGACTATTTTATCTTAAAAGCACTATGGAGGATAGTTAATACAAATTGAGCATGACATTTCTAGGGAAAAATGGGCTGATGATTTGCTTAAGTACGTCTCTCACCCAAACCTTTTGACTCTCATGTTTTGGGACCTGTGACATATGAAAACTCATAGAGAGTGCGATTAGAAGATGAATAATCATGTTGTCATGATTTCCCTTTGAACCTCAAGGAACTATAGAGAATGGGAGGTGCTGACTTGCACTGGATTAAACTGATAGTGAAAGTGTGGGTTTAGACACATACTTAAGAGTAGGCTGAATCACCCTCTGGAAGTGCCAAGCTCTGTCCATTAGGTTTAGACGTAGCCCGAATGACTAACTTAGACTAGACGTGTAACTTCTGAATGGCTAGATTAATTCAGCTCTCGGCGACCTCCGTATGAACCAGTAGGTGTGAATCGAAATCTAAAGGTTTGATTTTGCATCTTCACCTTGTGGGTTCGTGGCAGAAATCCAGTCTGTCCTTTCCTCTGGTCCACTTTAGGATTAGTGGTCCATTAGGTCCACTAATCTTGGGCATGCATTGCCAGAGTAGCTGCTAAAGAAAGGCCTTATCCTTAACTATTGAAAATGTTGTAGGATAAGCTGAGTACCTGCTGATTTTTTTGTACCTCTGTAATCTCTGAAACTCTCTGTATACCTCTGAAACTGCTCTGTAATCGTGGTGGGATGATTCTTGGTGTTGAAACACCACTTCCATCATTTCCAGAGGATGAAGGAAAGGATAGTCTTCTGCACATCATGTCACAACTGATGTATTTTTTATTGTTTTCCTTAATGCTGCAGATGCGGCAGAGAGATGGTAGCATAATTATTCTGTCTTGTTTTCGAGTGTTGGGTTTTTTTAACCTGGACTGCAAGAAGAATAAAAATTTTATGTATGTAAGTGAAATACAACTAGAATTAATACTTTTAAGAAACCTTATCTTGAGTTCGTGAGTAGTTAAAATATGCATTATTCTAAATTATTGCTTTCTTAAAAACAGCTTAAGAATTAAACTGATAATATTTTAGAAAGTTAAAGCTAAAGCCACAACTTTCCTACATTATCATGTGTTTGAGTGTATTGGACATAAGGCATGAATCAATATATACCTGTCAGGTTTTTATTTCATTAGAGATTCTTTTATGCCGCAGTTACAATTCTGACTTAATTTGCACGGGGCAAAGAACTCATGTAAGGATTCACATGTCTCTACAAGAATGTTTGACAGGTTTCCACCTAATTTGTTTTATGACATTGAAATTCACAGTGGTCAGTTAACGATAACTCGTATTTCAGATGCAGTCACCTGTTACAATGTGCTGAATTTTCTTGTTTCCCAGTTGCCTGAACCATGGATAACTTATAATGTTAAGTCTCTGAAAAGCTGAAAGAATATCAGAGCAATATTGAATAAAAGGAATAAAATGGAAAGGGGAACTACTTGGGGAGGGAAAAAGAGGAAAATAACTTTTTCATAATGAAAAATGTCTCATAAAATGTATTTTCTAGGTCAAAACTGCTACTATTGCTACAGAGAGGAATGGAAAAACAGAAAATAATTCCATGAACATTAATGCTTCCATTTACGATGAGATTCAGCAGGAAATGAAGAGAGCTAAGGTGTCTCAAGCACTGTTTGCAAAGGTTGCGGCAACCAAAAGCCAGGTAAAGTTCCTGGGGCGCAACAGCCTCCCTGTCCCGCGGGATTTTTCCTCCCCTTTGATTTTAATCTGTTTCTGCGTGAGTTACGAGTGGCCATTTTAGCATGCCAGCCCAGTACCACAACTGGGAGCTCCTTGCTGAGTCCAAAGGTAACCCCTGGTTACCCTTGACTGGGGAGGGTTGAAAAGTGGTTTCGGGAGACGCATCCCTCCCTTTTCCCTGACAGCGAGATGCCTTCGCTGCGTGCCCGTGCATCTTGCATGGCTCAGAAAGCACCAGGTCCATCTATTCCTAGGTGGTGTGGAATTGGCAGAAGCTGTGTGGGAGCTATGTATGTTGCTGCCGAATTCATCTCGAGGGAGCGCTGGGGTTGGTTTTCTTGTGAAAATAATCAGAAATGGGCCTGGGTGCAGCAGACCCACTGGTGAGGCTGTGCATGGGAAGTGGGGTAGCACTGTCCGTGTCAGAAATGAAAAAAAAAGCCTCAACAAATTATGGTTATACAAGTTATGTCTGAGAAAACAGGTATGATCTGGAATATGGTGGCTGCTTGGTTACCTCTGTGTGTGCGTGCATACATATATATTGCATATTCAGTTTTAAGCCTTTGTTGTGTGGTTTCCTCTTCTGTTTTCTTCAGCTGAAGAATTTCTGTCAAGTTTAGTGGCAAGAGAGGGAAATCAGCAAGCACTTGTTGGGTGTGATTATCATAAGTGACATGTCATCTGAGAAAGATCACTGGAGCATGCAAAAGCATTGATTTAAGTGAGAGTGTAGTCAAGAAGCAAGTAAAGGAAAAACATATAGAAAAATGGGAAAGACTAGAACCACGGTTATAGTAATACTTGAAAGAAATGGTAAAGGCACCAATGCTTGCAATGTTGAATTTTTGCGTTAGATTAAATGTGAAGTCCACTTAGTCACTATTTCTTTTCTTTTCTAAAGTTGCTTCATAGAAAAATACAGCATCTTCCAGAGAAAGCTGATAATGATCTGTTGGACCAATGTTTCCTGGGCCGTCAGCATTTTAGCGCTGGTTTTCTTTTTAACAGTCTTTAACTTTTGACTTCTGCATTGTTCACATTTTGGAGTTTACTCCATTTCGTTATACAGGAAGGATGTTATCTTTTAAGTTATATGCTGTAAGGAGCATTTAAAGGGATAGTTTGGAAATGTTATATCAAAATGATTAAACTCAAGCTGTGGACTGTAAAAATTATAGCTTTATAGGCCACATGCCTGCCTACCCTTCAATCACTGTCAAAGTGATAATTTCTACAATAATATGTTTCTTTTATTGTGGGATTCTAAACACCAAGTGCTGTTTAAACATTAAACTGAATTGTTTATGTTAGTGCTGTACTCAGTGTGTCATACATCAGGCCACTATAATCTCCCATGGAATGTAAAAATTCTGTCATGAATCATGGCTTGTATATCAGAAATTACTGTAATTTTGATTGGAAATTACAGGGCTCTTGAAATGTTTCTAATCAAGATAGAATGTTACAGCAGCTTCCAACCTGTGTGCTCCTCAGATGTCTTTATTTACATGTCAAGACTTGGGGTTAGAGAACTGTCCGTTTTCTACACTTTCGCCTTTCCATTGCAGTTGTCCACAAAACTGAGTTCTGAAGCCAATCTATCAGTCCACATAATTTTGATCTGATCTTATTTGTGTGATAGTGTATTTATGTGATAGTGTATTTATTTAAGCCTGTAGTCTTAAAACTTCTAGGTGGGACAACCCTTCCAATGCAGACTTCAAAAAGGTCAGGTAATCAAAGCGAAGCACCAAAGCTTCCGGAGGATGAGGTGCAGTTTTTTTAGAGTATTGGTATAAAATTTAGATTCTTGTGCAAACTTTGCTACCAAATATACAAAGCAAACAACACCAAAAGCATAGTTCTTTTTCCTTTTATTGTGGAGATTATGGCTGTATTTTCAAAGGTTGTTTTTCTCCCAGATCTAAGAAATGTAGTGTTAATTTGTGTATTAAGCAAGCTTAGGTCTATAGTTAGCCAAAGTGCTCTTTGTAGTAGTAATCTGCTTTGTAGAAGTAACCTCTTAGTTAAGGTGACTGTGTTTGGTCTTCTCTAACCAGTTGACTACTAGTCATCGAATCAGTAAGTTTTAAATATGTAGCAAAGCCACGGACGTGAAAGGAGACATCTGCCTTGTAAAAAATTCTGCATTGGAGCTTGTCAGTGGTACAGAGAAATGTTTCTTGGGGCAAAGAAGTCTCCCTTGAACAAAGAAGAGGCTTGTTCAGACATATTTTTTAAAAGAACCTCTCTTGAAAGAGGTCCATTGGTTTGGGGTTTTTTTCATTTGGGGATATTGGTTTCCCGCTCAGAACTGGAGATCCTGGGATAATCACTTCCAGTTATAGTGAAAAACCTGGAGGACACATGTTAGAAAATGATACGTTGGTTAACAGTTTTGGTTTTAAACATCACTAAAATTGAACGTTACTGCTCTTATCTTATTTTGGATATAAAAACTTTATTTAACTGCTGAGTGTAGTCTGGAATTGCTGTACAAAACAGTATGTGCCCCTCTGCCAGTGGACAAAGGTGGAGGCCCCTTGCTGGAGGGCTATTTTATTTTATTTTATTTTTTAAGGAACTGGTTTGGGTCAGCATTCGATCGGGTGTCAAAGCAGCCGGCATCTGCAAGGTGGCTGGGCTTGCCTGAGCCAGGAGACTGCAGATAATGTTCTGCTGACTAGAGCACTTTGTACAGAAGAGCTATTAAATGATGCGCTACAGAAGTTTCTATTTAGGTGGCACCGAGGTAAAAAACGAGCATCTTCCCTTGCGCTGTGTTAGTGCCTTTGGCAAGAGTTACCTGATTGATGGAGGACCGCATACGGACCTGATGCTCAATGAACCAGCTGGCTACAGGGGTTTGGTGCGGCAGAGATCATAGCGCAGGGCGAGGAAGGGGTGATGGGAGCAGGAAGAGATTGCAGTGATATCAGAGAGATCGTGCTCTGGCTTAGGTGAGTGGTGATTTGCATACTCGTCGTTTCATGGTGCACTTTGCTGGTGGCTTGTTGGTTTTCCCAAAGAAGAGGGACCGTCTGGCACATGGGTTTGAAGGGGTTTGGAGACTTAGCTAGGAGATTTCTTCAAAAGTCGAATCCCTTTCCCGTATAAGAATGTATGCCTTCTGTATATTTTTAAAATTCCTGTGTTTTTACGGATCGATATATTATCTGCAGAATAAATTCAAATTCTGTTAAGTTCAAAACATATACTTTAAAAGCTACTATGGTTATACTGAGGAGCTAAGGAAGATATTATAGTTCAAATTGCTTGCATACATCATATCTTTGGGGAGTTTTAGAGCTGTAATTGGCAAAACACCTAATGTCAGTATTTAAAATCTTACGTTTTTATTGCAAGTTGTCTGCCTAATAGACCTACTTCTTTTTTTGTTGTTAGATTATGTTGAAAAGAGAACTGTAGAAAAATGCATGCAAAAGGAAGACAGAAAGGTTTACCAAGTGCTTTGTGTCTGCTCCCAGGTTGTTGGTTTTTGTGGCAGAACGGCAATACTAACAATATCGTTCACTAAAATTTAATCAGCACACCTGAATAAGTCAAATTGAAAAGAATACGCACATATATAAATTTTTGTGGTATACATTACTTGTACAGTTTAATCATATTGGGTTTTTATTAAATTTATAACCTGACAGTCTGATGCAAGCAATTATGAAAGCACATTCTTAATTTCATTATTTCAAACAAAAAAAGTTGATTTGTGTAATGATCATTAAGGCATCACGGTTCAGTAACTGTGCATTGGTTACAATGTTTTCATGTGGGAGCCAGGGATGAGTTTTTTTCTTGATGGTGACAGATGCGGAAATCTAATTTTATTCCATAAAAACAGACAAACAAACAAAAAAACCCCCCAAACCTAAGAGCCCCAAGAGATAAGGCAAATAGAGACTTGTAGTGTTTCTGTACGTTTGCTGTGTTTTGAGAAGTTGCATTTATGTTAATGGCTTATCCTGAAAAGCTGTGGCCGGCACGTGCTGGTATTAAGCAGGGAAGAAAGCAAAACTTTGCTGAAAATCATCTTACATTGCTAAAGCTTTCTTAAATTTAGGAAATTACAGTTCGCGAAAACCTAATATCAGCTTCCGTACCTCTGAGAGTCCCATGCACTACTAAGAGTGTTAGCCTGCACTGTTATACCTAAGTAAATTTTACTTTATAGTAGAATAAATAGGTAAAATTGATACTTTTCTGCAGCAGCAATCCTGCCTGTTGCTGTGTATGGCCGGATAGGTGCCGAATGCCTTCTCTTCTCACTCAATAAAAATGCCTGTATGTTGAAGGTGAGACACTTGCCTCTCACAGAATCATGCTCCCATTTTAATGTTTAGAACAAAACTAATGGAGTCCTACCCATACCTCCAGAAACTTCATCTCATGACGGAGTGTTTTGACCCGTTACTTCTGAGCGGTTGCATTGTGTTGCCCAATTTCCTGTCCTTCTCTTTGGTTAGGCAGTTAGCCCCTTGGAAATGAGTAGTTTCACATGCAAAGCATAGAGGTAAAATCAGTGGTTCAGACCACGCTAGAGCATCCGAAGCCATCGGGCAAGGATGTCGTGCGGTGGTATTTTGTTAGAAGTGTTGGACTTTTTGCCTTGGCGTGCACCTGGAGCGTCCTCCTCCCACAGGCTGCGTGGGGAGGCGCGCAGGGCAGGCAAGAGGCAGAGCATCTAACCCTCGAGAATAGATGGGAAGGAGTTAAATGGGAAGGGAATGCTAAACATTGGCACTAAAATTGCTTTTGGCATGCAAATACCATGCTTTTCCTGACATAAATATTTTCAGAATAGGCCATTAGAGTTCAGGTATATAAAACCCTGCTTTTACTGGAAATTTTAATGTTGTAGTAAACCCAGAGATTTATAGTGAAAAATTGATGTCTGTTATCTCACTTTTATCTTTTTAACCAGCAGTTTTATAAATGCTATATCTTTGATCTGGCTTTTTCCATCTAGAGGCTAAGCTATATACTCTAATAGGAAAGTCATTTTTAAACAGCTTCCCACACTGAACAAGCACGGTATTGTGGATCTGGCACGAAGATGTAACATGCCATTACCACAGATATAGAACAATCTATTCAACTATTTTCCAGTGTGGGGGGGGAAGAAACCTTTTTAGCACCAAGAGTAACCCTCTGGTAACAATGTGGCTTTAAGAGGTGGTGGGGGGTATATCTTGAAATTTATTTCCAAAGCTGTTCCTCAGGGCACTGCTCCTCTGGCCCTGCGGGGTCCAGCCTGGGGGGCAAGAGGGGGCTCTTTTGCCACTCCAGGTCACCATCAAGTCATCTCAAGTCATCTCCTGCCTTTGTCTCCCTCAGAGCAGCTGAGTCACTTCCTGGGTTTAAATCTTGGCTTAAAAACCTTCTTCCCCCCCCCCACCCCCACCTCGGCGTACAATAGATTCTCTGTGGAGTGGGGAGGGGTACTGCATGGGGAGATGCCAGGTGGAAATAAAATGTGCTCCAAGGTCTGCCGTCATTTCACGGGTCCACCTGGAAATAAACCCCTCGCCCTCATGGGAAGGTGAGATAGAGTAGTTAGAAAACATTAGCTGCAGAAGCGCACCACGCAACAGCCTCTGGGGTTTTTTTATTTTATTTTTTTTTATTTATTTTCCTCCCTCCTCCTCCGCTAGCCAGAGTTGATTGCTCTGGCAGTTGAAGAGGTGCCATGAGCAGCAGGAGTCGGGATGGGATCGAGTGTCAGTGGGGATGGGAGACGATGAGTGTGAAGTGAGAAAGCAAGATGGGCTTCTGCGTGTGATCAAGAATTGCCCCGTAAAGCGGCGTGTCAGTCAGCGAAACGGTGAAGCTCGGCAGATAGAGCTGATTTGTTCCTTTCACAAAATATCGTGTTGCAGAGTCATAGTGTGTTCTTGTCTCGCCCGGGTCAGAGGGAAGGAGATTTTTGTGTTTCTATCGCGGGAACAAAGTGAATGCTTAGAGCACTCCAGGTCCTTCATCTGCCCATTGTCTTAATTTCTGATATGACGTCTCTTCACAGAAATAAAGGTTAAAACCTCAGGAAATTTCCTTAGGATTTTTTTTTTTTCAAATTCTTTCTTGGAAAGGGGGGTAGACAAATTGAGTTCAGTTAACTCTCTTATCACTTGATCTTGGTAGACCTGGAGAAGGGCTGGCATTGATGCCGGCTGTATCCCACATTATCAGTATGACCTTGGAGGAGTGGGTTGACTTCAGAGAGTCTTGGGTTCCTGCTAGTAAAAAGTAGACAGCAACTTCTTGAATCAACAAAGATGCACTGAAGAGAAACTGCCTTAAAATCTCCAAGGTGGTTCATATCAGCGTGCAATTGCCCATGGAAATCTGCATAGAGGGAAAAAAAAAGCATTAAAACCTGCAATAGTGCAAACCAAGGGAAAAGGTACAGAATGGAAAATACTTAACTAGTAAGAGGATTATATTGACCTCTTCAAACAGCTCCTTGGGGCCAGACAGCCCTTTCAACACGTGAAGGCTGGATTTGTTGACACGCTGGCGAAGGAGCGCGCTTCCTGAGCATGCTCTACTTTTGGGGCCAAATCGGCTACGGCTAGAGGTTCCCAGCCAGGCGGGTGGCAGGCGAGCAGTTTAAGCACGGTTTACAATCCGCGTGGCGGCCATTTAATGAAGTGGTGGCAGCTTCAGGAAACGCTGTACATTTTGAGCCCTAAGGAGAGCTTCCCTGGAGGGATGCGGTGCACACCTGCCCTAGGTTGGTCGGGAGTTAATGCTCAACGCCTTCCTGGGCTCCACCTGCAGCGCATCCCAGGGAGGCGCTGGGACCGCTGAGCACCTGGCAGGATGCGGCCCCGCAGGTGGCCGGGAACAGCGGAGCGGGGTTCTTGGTTAGGTGGTTTTTTTGTCTGGTGGGAGGAGGACGAACGTGTGGGAGAAGCTAGGAGGAGTACAAGTTTAAGTCATTAAATGCACAAGTGAAAAAAGAGAGCCAAGTAGAGAAAGCTCTTTACAAAATATGAAATTCTGTTAAAGCAGCAAGACGGCACAACATAAGGAATGTTTGGTACATGTTATTGAAACTGAAAAATCAGAGTATGGAATGAATTATAATTTAGCATAATCCATAATTTTACAGTTTTCATTTTGAATTATTTATCTTATATGATTTGATTAAAGATAAAACTGGCTGACAAGATCTTGATCGTCTCTGCATGTCTTAATGACAAATGAAAAGAGTCCTCATTATAACTCCACCATTTAAAAATTTTTATTTGTGCTGTTTCTATATAGTTCCCTTTTATTTTTAAAGCATATTTCAGATATGCATTGTGTACACGCGATTCCATAACCCATCAGGCTTCAGTGTTGCCTCAGTACCTCTGATTCAGTAAATCAGATCATAGGCAGCATGCTGTCATATAATAAGGTGTCTGATCCTTATTACCAGTTTGTTGATGCACAGACTCCTTCAAATTGACCATTGCAACACATGGTTTCCCCTGAAACTAGCTGTGATAATTAGCGTGGCTCTAATGAGACAGAATGTCACTGATCTTGTGCTGAACTGTCGAGTATCGACGCTACGGATGGGAACTGTCAAAGCTTGCCATCTGTGACAGAGCTTGGCATATTCCATTTGCAAGGTAGAGCATGCTCAATAGACTGTTTTTAAACAAATGGTCCATTTCTTGATTAGGGCTCTGTGTTCTGTTGCCGTGGAAGACTTTATATCATAGTTAAACTTCTTCCTTTTTTTTTCCCCCTTTTTTTTGCTGGGGTAAGCTCGTTAGGAAATGAAAACGTTACTAATTCTCAAACGGGTGCCTTCAATCTTCTGTTAGCTTTTTGGGGAGAAGCGTGGGGGAGCTGATCACGTATTTATTCTTCTTCCTTCCCCCGGTTATCTACATGTAGTTCTTCTAAGGCTAGCAGTTCCACGAGGCTTTTATCTGATTTTTTTTAAGCAGCGAGGGGTAGGGACAGCGTAGTTTTGAAGGCTGGAGGAACGAAAATTAAAAAGTCTTAGATGACGCGCAGCGGGAGCACGTGCGCCTGGGATGAAAGATTGAATCGGTCAGGAGAGTCGGGCGCCCAGGCTCCCGAGACCGGCCCTGCAAAATGCCGTGCAAAAAGTCCAGCGCTGCTTATCATTCCAAAATATGCTTTGTTGCTTTTTATTTCCTCCTTCTCTGGCAGACCACACAGGGCTTGTTCTGAAGAACATTTTCACTAATCTGATCAGGCAGCCAAATACGCCGGGAAAACTGCTTTAATGATCCCACTAATTACCTCAAGTCAATATGAACTGTATTATTAGACTGAGGGAAAATATTCCATTAGGTCTCCCCCTTGGGAGTTTCTCCGCTTTGTGATGTCACTGAAGCCTTCGCCCTCTCGCTTGTAATTAATTTTATTTACACACGCAGGCACGCACAAGGTCACACCTGCACAACCGGAGCTGGCCAGGGAGCTAGTGGCACTCAGGCTTAATCAGATCTGTCATAATTACCATTCTGCATGTTTCTGACACACGCTGTGAAATATTTCAATTTAACTGCCGCTACCAGCACAACCAGATGTAGTGTGAGTGTGGCTGCATTGGAAATATTATTCCTCAGGATAAACTCTCTCCTCCTCCTTTTTCCTCCCACCCCCTCTCCCTTTTACAGCTAATGTGGCACAGAAGCTGATGTATCCTGTAAATCTTGAATGCAGCGCTAGATTGATAACAGCAGATTAGACAGTTTAACCACAAACAGCTTGTTCATTTTTCACAAATGAAAACCACATGTGGTGTAACTAAAATTTCAGGCTCCTTTTTTTTTTTTTCCCCCCCTCCTCTTTGGTTGTTGTTTCCTTTTGTGTGTGCGTGTGTGTGTGTGTGCGCGCGCGCGTTAAGGTCTGCCTTTCGCTGTAAAGGAGTGAAATAAAAGAGTAAACATATAGGGGGAAAGAGACACTGCTGTCTTCAGAGATTATTTCTCCATGACCTTTATTAAAAACCTTCCTTGCTTTGGCAAAGAAATCAGATATCACATGAGGGTTTTGTCTCTCACTCTGGGACTTTCTAATCTCTGGGTTTTATGCCCGCACGTTAAAGGAGTCATCCTACTACGCTGTTTTTCAAAATAACGTGCCAGCAAACACCTCACTTTAAGATGAGCTTCTAACCAAAAATGTGGTCTTCACTGCTACCTGAATTTAGCAGAAATAAAATTTCCTGCCAAAGTTTTTCACCATGAATTTTGTCCCTTTGCTAACTCTTCCATCTACCTCTTCCTTTGGGGGAAAGATTCTTTTTTAAAAAGAATCCTCAAAGCATGTAGAATTTCACCAAATGGAAAATTGATTTTTTTTTTTTTTATTAAAACATTCCGATATTTCTTATGAAAACAGGTATGGTTAGTTTTTAGGAAATGAAATGTCTGTAAATTGGTTTGCTTTTTGTATAAATCTATTTTTCCATTAAATTGTTCAGCTTGCCCTGATTAAAGAGCCTTCAGTACTTCAGTAAGGGGTTTTTTTAAAGCCATCTACTCTTTAGTAGATCGCTGTTTGTTACTTTTCTTACACAGAGAAGAAAATAATGCAATTTTGATAGAAAGTTTTAATTATAAGGTTCTAAAACAATTTTTACAGCAAGGAAAAAAAATACAAGTGTGCAGAATGCAACTGAGCAGATTCCCCACAAGCTGTTGCAGGTATTGTCAGGCGAGAGGAATGGTGCAGTGCATCTGATAGAAATTCATAAAATCTAATCTTTAATAAGGCTTCCAGGAGAGGTTTAAAAAAAAAAAAAGTAGCTTTAGTAAGAGATTGTTTTATCCATTGCCAGTGATTTGTGATGCAGTGGCAATATCTAAAATACAGGAGATGGGGGACTGAGGCTCCATGCTCAGAGTGAAAGCCACTGAAAGCACAGTTTGTAGCGGAAAATTTGGCCACATAGATGGCCCCCCAGACTGCTGCAGGGAGGGTTACAGACCCATCCACGCTCCTACCACTTGGCCAGCAGTTACTGGCTGCGTTACTAGTCTCCCAGAGCTGAGCTGGAGTAGGTCAGCGTAGGTGCACCATCAGTGTTCCTCGCCGCACGGCAGTGCCACCTCTGTTACAGACTCCTCCGGGGTCCCTGCGCACCCTGAACAGAGGGGAACTCTCATCCTGGAGGTGCAGCCGGAGCCCTGGAGGTGCTATGGCTGCGGATGTCTCAAAATAGAGTCTGGAGTAAGGCAAAGAGGAGGGCAGGAAGGGCTCGCGTAGGAAGAGATAATGCTGAAATGAACCATCAGGATTCTTGCGAGCGTCCGGAAATCCAGCTCTCGTTTCTTTGCAAAACTATGCGAAAAATGTTGTGCAGTTGGGAAGCACTGGATTGCCAAAAGAAAAAAAGTGCGGCACCCTCTCCCACCTCCTTTGAGTCTTTATTTTTAGTTTTTCTTTCTTAGGTAGAGGTGTTTCGGTTCCTACACTCCAGATGCGTGAATCAGCTCTTCCTCAGGCAGCACCTGCTGTCTGCCTGACAAGAAGTGCCGTTTCTGGCAGGATGGATTTTCTTAATCTCTCTTCCCGCTTTCTCTATCCTCACCTTCTGTTTTGTTTTCCTCTTGCCACCCTCGCTAATTCCTCTTGTTATAGCTCTCCTCCTAGCCCTCCTTTGACTTTTTCCCACCCTGCTCCTCTCCCATTTATACCCTCACCGTCCACTCTTGCTCCATCTGCCCCTTTCTCCTGTCCTGCTGGTGTCCCCTGTATGCCAGGCTGCACCTAGGACATCCCACCCCAGGTGCGTCCCCCAACACCCGCTTTGCTTTGCACAAGCACCAGCTTGTGGGGACCATGTGTCCTTGGGCTTCGCTGGGTGGTGGGCAGCCAAGGGCTGGTCTCCAGCGCTGCCGGCTTTGTGGGTGAAATATCCTTCCTTTCCCCACACGGCGATAGGGATTTAGCTGGGAAAAGAGCCCTGTTCTTGATTTCTCAGGTTTCTCCTGCCTGCTGCGGGCAGATGACTGATTCGGGAGGCTTTTGGAGATTCAGTGTATCAGTGTTTTAACATGAAGAAACTAGAGCGCTATAAAAAAAAAATAAAAAAAAAAAAAGAAAGGGAAAAGTCTGAGCGAGCTGTACGAGAGTTAATGACATACGGAAATGAAAACAAAGCTGTAGTGCCAGAGCCGAGCGGGAGGCTGAGGAGTTAGCGAGCAGCCCGTGGTTCCCAGCAATGGGGGAAGCAGGGTACCCAGTAAACAGCACAGAAAACAAAAGCGAGCTCAACCCGTAACTAAACAGGAAATGACAGGGTAAAATTCCTCCTGAAAAACCCAGAGCCGCTAAACACGTTACTGCAAAGAATAAAGGCAAACACAAATATACGGTAACGGTCCGAGAAGGGGTTTGTTAAAGGAGTGACCGATTCAGGTGAAGGGTTGTTGGGCAAAGGAAGGAGTAAGAAATATTAGATGCTCCCTTAACGTTAAACTGGGTAATTCAAAACACGCAACACCTGAAAGAATGTTACAGGGTTTCTAAGTGCAAGGTGAGAAAGGAAACAATGTTTTCTTCTAGAAAATTTTTAATTTCACTGTTCCTAATAATTTCTTATTGTGTCCATTTTTTTATTTTCTAAAATTTAACCTCTAAGTCAAAATTCAGATTTTCGGATACGTGTTACCACAAACGGTTGGCCTATAATGAATAGGCTAGGGCAAGCATTCAGCTAGCTAAGTGGGGAGAAATTCCAGTTTACAAATATTTATCTAATTCCAAATCTGCCAAATTTTATCTGAAAACTCATTGTTATTCAGTGGTCACTTCATTTTTATTCCTGTGCGGTGTCATGTTCCCTTACTTCAGGATGGCATTTGAGAAGCATATGAAAATAGTTTTCAGGGTCTTTGTAAAGTAAAAAACTTTGGACTGAGTTATCCTTAGCAGAATTCCCTGAAGTTTTGGACCCCAAATGAGCAAGATTTGCACACATACCAGTTAACGTCTGTGGGTTTACTTGGGTGACTAGTTATTTTGCTAAGCCTAGTGCTTAGCATCTCTAGTATACGTAACATGCAAGAGAAAGATCTACAGACATAGGAACTTTCCACTGTTTATATCAAAACAGTTGTTTTTTTAAAAAAATCTATGCAGGCCTTAAATAAGTCTCTTTTTATTTTTGCTTTGGGGCAGCTAGTTTGCTTCACCTCTGAGAAATCAATTGCTACCTTTATTTAATATGAGGAGAGAGTCTTAACTAAAGGGATTGATCCTTTTCACCTGGAGAAGGGGGACAGGATGGAGGGATCAGGGCAGGAAGAAGCGTGCCTACTCCATGCAGCGCCTGATTTAAGGGCAGAAACTGCTGCTGAAGCTGCTGCCTGGAAATACGGCTGGAGCTGGGGCTCAGCTTAGCTGGCACATTTCTTAGGTGGTGAGGAAAAGTCTTAACGCTAAGCGCTGCTCTCTCCAGGAGCTTTTCCCTCGTGGCTGTTCCTGTCCCCGTCCTGATGGCAAACTACCTGAAAACACTCTTGTGTTGGTTCCCACCCAGGAGGGAGAAACCTGATCTCTCCAGCTTCCCTTTTGATCCAGCTTTCCTATTCTTCTGAGTCGATGCCCCAAGCAACCACGCTACAAGTATTTTAGTTTTCTAAGGGCTTCGCTGCCTTTATTTTTCCATGAGAGAGGTCCATGCTTCTGGTTGCTCCTTCTCATTTGCTGGGAGGCGTCTGTCTTTCACAGGTGTGGATTTTAAAGGTTTTTTTTGTTAAACTGTGTTGAGCTAATGGATGTTATTAACTTTCTGACTGTTTCTGTGGTTAAAATCTGGAGGAAAGTTAGGGAACAGTTCCTTTTCGATTTCCTTAACACTCCCCTCACCCTTGGCATTATCAGAGTATTGAGCATTCTTCACTGTGAAACTGAGAGCCACAGAAGCCAGCTGAACTGCAAGAGACAAGTTAAAAGAAGTTTGGTCAGAATATTTAAATGTCTAATTCAAATCTATATGAAAACATTTAGGCCTTAAAAATGTGATGTCTGAGAATGGATTTGAGCTGTGTACATTTTGGAATGATGTCGCTTGTTGGAACATCTTGTCTGCTGAACTGAATTTACAATGAATTCCAAATATCTATGAGCCTGTGATTCCTCAGTGTGTGGTAGATCTTCCCCTGATCCAAAATGAATTCTGGAAAGAAAAAACATATGACAAGAAACCACAGATTTAAATTACTCCTTCTGGAAAATTATAATCTTTTTTTAAAAAAAATAAATCTAACAATGTGATATACACACATCTAAGTAATTATGGAAGTGACACTTTGGCCTTATGGCCTTTTTACTGGAGGTCTTTTCCCCAAAGTAAATGTTAAATCTCTGTAAGCAATGTCATAATAAACATTTGCAGTTCACTTGTAAATTGATAGTAGTAAAAAAGATTTTTAAAATTGCCAGGCTCTTTCTATTAAAGTCTCTTCTCTACCTAAACTGCAGATATAGCTGCCATACAAAAATTGATTGCATGTTTAAGAATAAATAAATATGGGCTATTAAGGGTCGTGGTTGGATTTAGGGTTGTATTTACTTTCAAGGGAAAGATCTGTATTGCAGTGAAATCAGTACTTCTCTCTACTTAAATAAAAGATAAGGGGCCATATATTACCAGTCACCCTCTGTGAAACCCACTGACCCATTTTATATGCCTGTACTATAAAAAGTAATGTACCAGTCTAAGACTGACTTATTTAATAATTAGCAGTTGTTTTTTCTTGTTTAGATTGTTTTAATTGTTAAGTCCATTTTTGTCACGCGTGTCTTGCGGTTACGATGCCAATTGAATCGTGTGTGTGTGAAAGAGGAAGAATCTGGAGTAGAAGAAGGCAGAATAAAGCTTCACCCACTGGTTTTTTTGCATTTATTACTTTTCCCCTTTCGTTTTACATGTGAATGTGGTTGCATTTTATGTAAGATTTTCAAAGGCATGCATATTAGTTTTTTTATTAGGGCTTGTGCCCATCTATCATTGCTAGGCAATTCAAGGCAACACTGTAAAGAAGATATATTTGAACAAGGGAAAGGAACGGTGGAGGAGGCTGAGAGCAGAGCAACCAAGCTTGGGAGAAGCCCTTCATTTGGACTATTTATACAATTCCCTCTGTACTCGGCTAAAAAGTAATGATACTTGCGTTTTCAGTCCTGTTTAGAGTTACAGGTTAGGTTTTTTCTTTCCATGAGCTGATGCTACATCTCAAGTGCTTGTACACATGGGACATGCCCACCAGTTTTGGTCCAGCCTCAGACCTTAATCCGACAAGTTTTTCGGTAGCGCTGGCTCTTAGCCGCTCACCGGGGCTCCGTGTAGAAGGAGAGGTCTAATACGACAGACCAGACTGTAGGAGCAGGACCACAGCTCTCCCAGTCATTTTGTTTCTGTACTTATTTGCTGCTTGTCGTTGAATTTTAGATGTTGCTTTAGCAAGTTTCTTTTTCCTATTTATTTGTTTGGATGTTTACAAGAATAGAAATGTGCATTTAATTTTTAATTTAGAGAGGAGAAAAGGCAGAGAGAAAAAGAGATGTTAGGAATCCTTTTCCTCTGAAGTATCACCAAAAAATTGCGGTGAAATACGGTCAGTACCACTGCTAGCTTGCTTGGTCATTTGTTTTTCACAAGCCAGAGGAGAGGTGGAGGTAACATCCAGACAGATGGTGTAGCTGAATAATAGGTTGGATAAGAAATTTAAGGAAATGGCATAATCTGTTTCAGTATTCTTCAAAGGAAGGTTTTCCTGCTAGTGAAGTTTACCTTTCTTCTGAAAAGCCCTATGAGGTTGTGGGGTTTTCAGTTTGTTTGTTTTGCTAAATCTCATCTATTATGATGGCAGATACAGATTTGCTTAAAATTCACATCTGGCTTCCCCTTTCAATGTTCTAGTAATGAAAGCCAGTAAAATAGATGAACTAGAAATATCTGGAGATAAAGGACAGCTTCAGGTTTCAAACTTTCTCTGATTTAGGGGAATCTCAAAGGCAAAGCCTGAAACTTAAGGCTGATTAGTGTAAATAAAATACTAAGGCAACTATCTTTCCGGAGACATTTATTATCACTTTAGGCCACATCTCAAGGAGAGGCATTCATATTCTGGTATCTCTACTCATCTTCTGGAACAGGCTGAAAACCAGCTTTTCCTTCTTAAATTAAAGATACACAGTTTTATGAGAAAAATAAGGAAATCCTAAAGTATTGAACGTTCACAGCATTTTTAAAATTAATCAAAAGTATGTGTCTCACAGAAGTCAGTGCTTGCTTTAAAAAGTAAGATAAACTGAAAAGACTCACTAACTAATGTGTTGGTCAGTATCAAAAGTACTAAGTCCGGTAGATTATTAGTTTTCCGAAGATTTTATAAAAATATCCAGTGGTCATTCTTTTCATAGACTTCAGTTCTTCTGTGAAGCATTTAGGTCTATTCAGCTTTGCCTAGGAGACAACCAGGACAATTTATGTATTTTAGGAAAGACAAACCTGCAGTCAGAATAAATTTTCCCACAGTCAGGAAATTCCAGAAGAACATTTAAGGCTGAAAAGGGCTGCTTTTGTCATCTAGGCTTGTTCCCATGTCTGAACCCACAGGTATTTCACGCAGAAAAAAGTCAGATTTAAGTAATCTCAGCCTGAAAATGAATTTTGAATTAAATGCTCTGATCTTACCATGCAGTGGGTGTTCCCTGCTGTATTTTTCCGGGTAATAGAAATGTAACGCAAACAACATTTTCCAGGTAAATTAAAGCAGCGTCCATTCTTACTTATTTGTCGTATCTGTTTGTGCTGAGGTGACATTTATTTTGCTTCTCCATGCCATGTGCATGAGCTTACTGATTCGGAACTCCCTGAATTTTCGATCCTGTTGTGTGAGAAATCTCAGTTGAAGGGTTTAATGTGTTTTCCAGTCAATGTGTAGGGGAAATTTGGCCTTATCAATTTAAAAGCTGGAGATCCTTTCATTGCATTATGGAAGAATCTTCTCTAAGCAGAGATTATTCTTAAGAACTTCATAACATTTAAAGGTTAATATGTTAGGTAAAGAACAATATCTTAAGACAAACATTTTTATTACAGGACATGAAGGGATAGTTCTGATTAAATTACATGATTATTTGAATGGGAAAGAAGACAAAGTGCATCATTTCTTGCCCTCAACTTTAATGCCTTTAATCAAATAATGACCTTCTGGAAATAGTTAATTTTAAGCATTTGGAAAGATCAATACCACTTTGCCACCAAAAAATGGCCCAGATGATGAAATTTGATGTATTTAAAGTACCATTTCACCCTTTTAACCTAGTAAATAATTTAAAATGCTTTCAGTACTCCTTTGCTACCATTATGTATCTCGTTCAAAGTATTATGACTTTTCCAAAAGCAACCTTCCTGTGCAATGAGCAGCTTACAAGTTTAATACTGAAGACTAGACTATATGCATATACTGTAGTGGAGATGTCGGCCTTTTTTCTTCTCATCTATGTGTGGATTCTGTTTTGAAAAGAAATGGAAATAGCTATGATGAACGCAGTTATTTGGAACAAAAATGAGATTTGTAAAGCAAGTTGGATGGCTTTTGAAGGGGGAAAAGTCAATATTTAAAGTTTAGTCCATGAGTTCTTTTCCTTTGTTTTGTCTACAAGCTTTTGTGTTAAAGGTGAAGGATTTGGGTTGCTCAGACAATTAAGAGCCCATTTTACCAAGTGTAATTTCATATCTGTGTTCTATAAACTGGAGTGCCTTCAGCATTGTAAATAAAAAAAAATTGCCCTCTATTAGCATGTTTGTGGGCAGATTAAAAACAGTCTTCATTAGCATAAGTAACACTTACAGATTCTTTTAAAAGTAGAAAATTATTTGCTGAATGATAAATTGCTAGCTTTATAGTTAGTTGCTGAAAATGTGCTCATTCAAAATGCCTACTTTAGTTTAGTCTACAATACTCAATTTTTTGGAGTTAGAAGTACTGTTTAATGGATTATGTACTTAGTCTTTGTTCACAGTAGATGCTGAAATGCAATTCACACTTCCTGCTAAAATGTTTGTATCAAATACCTCCCTATTTAGACTGATTTCTTTTAACACCATATATTTTTATTATACTATATGCCCCAGAGAATGATACAAAAAAATCTTAGATATACTATAGAAAAACTGTTCATATCTTAGCATTGATACTCTGAATGTTTTGCCTTCTTAGATTCAAATTACAGCTCTTATGAAAAATGTTGGAGTCTTTGTTAGTTATTCTGTAAGAAATATTCATCGTTTGGCAAATTATTGAACCCCTTTCTTCCCAGACTAGATGTGTTTGTTGCTGATTTGGAAAGCTTTGCCAAGAGAACATATTTCATGATTGTAATGCTACCCTCTTTGATCTAGTTAGGGTTGGTATTTACACCTTAAGTGCAGTTTCCAATTATATCTTTTTTTTTTTTTTCTCTTTAATAAGAAAAATACCAGAATGCAAGAATAGTTTGTTAGAAACTCTACGTGAAAGAGCAGAAGATTTTATGTAAACACAGCACAGGTCAGACTGAATAAAACAGCATTTGGATACATAGATAAAATGCATAGATGCTTTCTTTAAAATAAGCCTGCTCATGGGTCTTGCAGAGTCTAATGTTTGGCAGTTATCCTCTTTGCGCTTTTCCTGCAATAGTTTGGCAGTTCAGCTTTCACAGGTTTTTTTCCTCTAATGTCTTATGTTTCTTTACTAAATCCCTATCAGAAAACCAGACAGAAGACTCTTATTTATTTTAAATATCTTAGGTTTAGCATCTTTTTTTTTCACCATTTTCTTGCTTACTGTAGCAAGACCTTTGCAGATGGTACTTGGTTACTTGAAAGTGCATAACAGTATTTTCTTTGTAGCAGATGGATTTAAGACTTTTAGTTCCCAATAAATGTAGGTTTACAATACATAACTTTACAGGATTTGTGTTGTATATAACAGGTTTGAACATATTATCTCAGAATTCATCTGCATGGCATTTTCAGCTTATCCAGGGCCCATGCCAGTATTTTAAGTAATAGGGAGAGCATAGTGATTGATAGCAGCTAAAGGCGTGATTTTGAATAGAAACAAAGGTTTTAGAACAGAAGGTGTCAAATTAAACTTTGTCAGTTTGAAAAGTAGTAACATCCTGAAAGTTCTCCAAACATATTTACATGTGGCTAATGTTTATATTTTGCTTTGTACTCTCTTTATATTCAGTGTAATGTTGCCTGGCAAATTTACTCTGTTTTAAAATCAAGGTTGTTCCCAATGTCATTGCAGAGTTTTGAGGGGTTTGCCTGGCTGCGTAGATATATCAGCTTAATTATTTTAAGGCCGTTTTTTTAACAATGTACTCTATATGCTGTATAAACCAGTTGTGATCTAATCTGAGATATAAATATTTCCTTATTATTTTGTGGTCCTTTCCACTTCCTGTAAGACTATAAAGACCAAAAAAAACCCCAAAACCAACACTGGCCCAGGCCCTCCTTCAGAATAATTTGTTGGAACTAGGCAGAAATTAGTCTAGACTTAAATGAGTATAAGAGGAGAAAAATCAGCCCTGTTATGTTCACTTGTAAATTCAACTGCATTAACTACAGCAGTTCATACTGCTTTAGATCAAATGGAAACAAAACTTACAAATTTTAAAGAACTTAAAATTCACCATTCAAAAGTCTATATGATTACTTTTCCTGAAGTTTACAAAAACATTTCATGCATTCTTGTTTAGCTGACTTTTATGAATGAGCTTTAAGTCATATACAGAATTTTGAACCTGAAACTAAACAAAATACTTAAGGTTTTGTTTGTTTGTTTTGAACCGAAAGAAAGCATGTTGGTATAAAGTTTTTAGTCTCTTGACAAAGGAAATCCCTACAGCCTCTATTACTGCCCATTCACTATGTCTTCTGAGAATATTTGTGAGATCAACTTACATAAATATTTTCAGAAATAAACCACAATAAGATGTTTCTATCCCCATAATTTTAGAAGAATTCTGTTGGTTGTTTCCATGTTGCCCATCATATGTTTTATCAGAGTGTATCTACTTCTTTAAAAATGTGATGAACCCAGTGGAAAAGAGACATTTTGGTAGAATAGCAGTCTATTCTGAGTCAAAAGTATCTGATTTTCAGTATCTCAAATCAGTGCTTCACTGAAAGGCTAGCAGAGGCATACTTCAGGTTACAATTCGTCAAATCATTTTTAGATAAGGAATTAGAAGTAGTTTTTGGTGCAGAAGTTGATAGAAAAATACTGAAATGTAATGTTAACCATCAGTAATTAAGCAAAATAAGGTTTGAGAGGTCTTAGAGAGGTGTCATGGGAAGGGACAGGTTGTCTTGTCTTTTTTTTTTAATTTCACCAAACTGCCGTGATAGTCAGCTCCGCTCTCTGTTTCACCACCATTAGGAAGTGGACCAACAGTTTCAATGTGAAGTAGTGCAGACTCCGGACAACCAAAGAACAATTTTTATGCTTTGGGGTGGTCTTGTTTGCTTTCAGTTGGGTTTTTTTGGTTAAAAATTTTATGACTGCATTTCAGTTAAAAGATCTAGATTTGGTTTTCTTCATCATCTTCTCTCCTGCATCCCCAACAAACTACCTGTGCTTTCTGATTGCGCCTCTTTTAACTCACTGAAGAAAACCAGCACTGTTTAACGCAGCTTAATCCCTGTGGAAGCAAGGTGGGCAGAAAACTGCGAGCAACGTGTTGATTTTGTTAGGGGCAGGGAGAGTTCATACAGTACCTGCTAACACATCCCAGGGTACCTTATGATGGGGAGGGAGAATCCACAGACCCTTGCTACTGGTCTAAAACAGTATCTGGGGTGATACCTGGCATCCTCTCTTAGCTCATAGTCATGGAATGAGGTGCCCTCCACCCCCGGCGTGCCGTCCCCCTCCTCCCTTTCCCCTCCCTCCCTAGCACATCTCGTGAACACCCAGCGGATTTTGGCCCCGTTTAAGTTTTTTGCTTTCTCAGCTCCACTACCACCATCTCTCTAACATTTGTCATTTTGATTATTTCTGTTTCTCGGGGGCATTTTCTCCTGTGTCATTTGTTCAGTTTTCCACTTATATCCAAGAGAATATACTTCAAATTTTTATACACACCTCACTAAATATTTTCGTATACAATATGAATGCATTAAGATTATTTGTTTACTTTCATCTCTTGCTGTCGTGGCAATGTTTTTACACTGCATTTATTAACTGTTAGCTAAAGATATGAATGTCTTCAAGAAAATACATGTCTATATTGTATCTGTGTATCTATTGTATCTAGTAGTAAACTAGTCTGGATAAACCATTTTTCAACTACCAGTACATATAAAAAGGATCTCAAAGCTTCTGTATATTGATATTATTTGTTGATTCAATAAAATGTCACATTATCTTTCCTACCTACAGCATTAAGAAATAAAATTGCATGGACCTAGTTTTGAAAACAGATCCTTGAGGCTAAAAAAAAAAAGGAAGTACGCGTCTTTTATACATGTTTTGTTTCTAAATTTTAATATACAAAAAAATTGCTGCTGATGCACGCTGAGCTCACTTGAGTGTTTGTGCTCTTCCTTTAAAACTATCAGTGCACAATTCAGAAAAAAAACCTCAATTAAATTTTAAGATGTAAGAAAACAATTGTTAAATTTTCAAGATGAACTTGTTTGCCTCTTTTAGAAGCAAATTAGCAACCGCTGCAGTTCTTGCAGGGGATTCTGTAGCCAGTTTTTTAGTATATATCCCAAAACCATGTCTGAATTAGAATAGGTAAGCTCTTAGGCAGCTTGCCTGTAGTGTGGAAATGGTATAAAGGGTATAGCGGAAGCTTGAGCCTATCTTGCTCCACCTCAAGCCCTAATAGTGTACATGAAACTAGAGAGACTGGTTTTTTCTGGATCTGTGAGAAAAATCCTGAAAGAGATAATCATCTCTCACTTGAACGAAGTCCACCTGCAGAGGCACCTCTACTTTTAGTAGATAGGAAGAAGGTATTACTTGACTGCGCCTAGCCAAAGGATTCCTGTCTTTTGAAAGGAAATTAGGGAGCTCCTCTACTGCTACAATTTACGTTAGGCAGCCCTACAGTCAAGGTAGATATTTTAAGTACTTTCTTGTTTTGAGTATTAGTACTAGGATTTTGAAAATTGCTCAGCAGACAAACTACTGGCTTCTGAAACACAGTGTCAATGTCCTCGGATGGTTGTAGCCTTGCATAAAAGAAAACAGAGTATACTGGTGCCAGTAAAAACCCCGTCCTGCAAAAGGGAAGCGTGTAAGGGATTCTGCCTTCACCAACCGGTTTGCTTGTAAGCAAATAACCAAGAGTTCAGTGGTGTTGGGACCAAGGGGAAGGTGCTTTCCGAAACACTCGTGGTTGGTGAAGGTCTGTGAAATAGCGTGGCCACCTCTCGCTGTATCGGTGTTTGCTTTAATCCCAGCCTGTCCAGCGAGAGCCCTTTCCTGCTGGGGGAGGGTGTGAGAGAATGCAGTGCTGCTAAAGTACATGTTTTGCCCTCGTTTTGCCCCTCGGGAAGTGAGGGGAAAAAAAAAATCCACTAATGTTTTGCTGGTGTTATCTTCAAGGGGTGGCTCTGTGAGCTGTTACGTTGGAAAGAAGATCCCTCACCAGAGAACAGGACCCTCTGGGAGAATCTCTCCATGATCCGAAGGTTCCTCAGTCTTCCTCAGCCTGAACGCGATGCCATTTATGAACAAGAAAGCAATGCAGTTCATCACCATGGTGACAGGCCTTCCCACATTATCCATGTGCCAGCAGAACAGATTCAGGTTAGTTTACCTTGGCCAATCCCGCAGAGCACTAAGTAAATAAAGCTTTAAACGGAGCAAAGGAAATTAGTGTTTCTTTCCTCCCGGCCAGGCTAAATGCAGGTCTCCTGGTACGAGATAAGAGCGCGCTGCCATCCGCCACCGGAGTTCAAAGGAGCGCGCGCGACCACCCACGGTTTTTGTCTCACTTGGGTGGTTTTTTTGCAAAACGTGCGTGGACGGGGTGGCGCAGAGGCAGCGGCGTGGCGGGCAGGGCGAGCCTCCACGCTGGCCGTCCCTGGCTAGGCAGGCGGCAGGACCGAACGGCGGAGGCGTTTGGCACCGCTTGTCAAAACGCCTCGCCGGCCAAGCGGGAGGACCTTGTTGCGCTGTTGTTCAAAAGCTAAGCTCGAACCCTCCAGAGCGGCAGCTCGCCCCGGGTAGGAGTGAAGGGAAGGGGATTCCTCATCCCGCTTGAACCCCAGTGGAGACTGGGGTGAGTCAATGTTTGTTTGTTTCTCCTTCAGAGCCCCTCTCCCACCACCCTTGGGAAAGGAGAGCATAGAGGCGCTTTCTTACCAGGCCTGCTGACCGCTGGACCTTGGCTGGGTGCTGCTCCGCAGGTGAGCTGGCACAAGGGCGCCGTGTCAGGGAGAGAGAGGAGGGGATGCAGGACCCACACCACGGGGCTCGGAAAACAGGCTCCGGGGCAGCCCCGGCGGTGCCCCCTCCACGGGCACCGGGAACCGGGAAGGCGGCTGGCTGGTTGGCTAAATCCTGCAGCCCAGGTCGGCAGCGCGAACTGCTGGCTCTGAGCTGGGGACTCTTTAATCCCTTCTCACGGAAGACCCGAGGTCAGCCTTTTAACTGCTCCCTCTTAAAGGGCAGATATTACCCTGTGCTTCCCCAGCCTCAGCTGAGACTCGGCGTATTGTTTGTATTACCTATACAGCAAAATATTTACAAAGCTAGGAAGGATAGAGTTATCTTGCAGCCAGAAACAACACGAGTGTATATTAAAGATAAAGCAAACTGAATAAGACAATCCCTTAGGATATCAAGTACTAAAATAATTGTGAAAGCCTGGAAACTTACTGTTTGATTTAGCAAAAAGAGAGAGAAAGATCTATATTAAGTAATAAAACAGCACTTGTTTGAAAATGTACATTGTTTTTAATAAAATCGCTTCTTAAGGGGATAAAAGGAGAAGCTTATGCACAGTATAAACACCCAACCACTATGCCACTTACTTAGATTTTCTTGCCTTGTTGATAAAAGTTGTGTGTTTGATCTCGCAAATATTATTCACATAAGCAGTTGCATTGTAATCTCTTAATATGGCTTGTAAGAGTAAGGATTGGGAGATTGGGCCTGAGTTTTGTCTTTGCTCTTCTACATGGTAATTGTTGTAGATGCATGAATATGTAGCTAAGACACAAGTTTTCAAACTGTATATACAAAGCCTCCAGTCTTGTAAGAATTTAATGTGCTGGGAGTAGTCTTGTATCTCTTTGGGACTGAAGCCTTGAATGGGACTGCTCACAGACCATAAAACATGAAAGGATGTGAATAGGGATGAGGCAAGAGCCCTAATTCCACTAGCATTTGTGCCAGATCTTACAATAAGATCAGTTGAAGCAGTGGCTTCTAAACTGGGTGTTGAGACCTCTGCAAAGTCTCCACGACCGTGAGTGGCACTGTGAAGCGGACAGAATTGCAATTCCTCCAATATTTACGCTATTCGTACAGTATTTTGTGCTTCTTAAGGTCAGCCAGTGAGGTGCAACTGGAAGCTTGGAAACCACTACCAACACACAAAAAATTGTTGAGGGGAGACTCGCAAAGGGAAATGAAATGTAGTGATAGCAACTGCTTGTTTTGCTGCTGTTGTTTTTTAATAATAACTGGTGGTTTGTACCATATGACAAGAAATTTGCTGATCCAAAATATCTTACTAACCAGTGCTTCCTGTGCTGTGAAGCAAAAGAATTGTCAACAAAAACAGTAGCTGATAAATTTACTTTTGATTTTAAACATGATCTTATAGTGTACTGTACCCGGTGGTAGATGAGAAAAACATTTCTGTCCCCAGGGCTCAGTGCCTCACCTTTTAAGAATGTTTCCGAATCCATGCTTGCAAAACTTCATTTTAAGCTCTTGTTAATTATTTACATCGTGATTTGCTTTATCTTATTCTTCTGATGTGCATGCTGGCTCATTTTTATTGCCTGAGTTTTTGGAATGCAGCATGTTCCCTTCTAATAACAATAGTGCAACTTATTTAGAGCTTTGCATCTTAGGGCTTTATAAATATTAACTAAATAATCCCCAGTACAAACACAGAAGCAGGTAAATATGTTTGTTCCCTGTTTATACGCTGGGGTACTTGAACACAGGCAAGACAGCCCCTCTCCGAGACCAAAAGCAAGAGAGGTCAGAGCCAGAAAGGGAAATACAGATTTCCTACCCCCGGATCTCTTTGTCCTTGCCGAGGCTGGGTTTGACGTTAGGCACTTCCAGCTAACGCGGTCTGTCGTCACGTTCGCGAGTTTGGTGAGACTTCGGCACACGCTAAGGTCGGATCAGCAGAGGGATATTCCCGCACTTCGCTAAAATGCTTCCCTCCTCCCCGATCCCCCCAGTCCTTCAGTCTAGCTACTGCTAGAGATTTGCAGCCCTTGCTTTTGGGCGGCAGCTGCTGCTGCTGGCAGAGCTCCTACGCGTTTGCCCTCATCTGGCACTTTTCTCGCTTTGCCCTTGCTACAGTTCTGGCTAAGCTGGTCAAGTTAATCTTATACTAATGTCACCTACTTAGCATTTTGTCTTGTCTGCACTTGACTCGTGGAGCACGTTCATTAAAATTTCTCAGCTAAACCGCACCGATGTCACGTCATCGGCGCTTTCAGTCAAATGGAGCCGGAGTTTTCCTTCCACACCTCGTCTGTATCCCACCGTCCCTTTATCCCCTGTCTCTGCTCACGCACATGAAAGGTACACAGAGTTACTAACTCATATCTTAATTCTGGTTCGTCAATAATAGGCCTTTTTTTTTTTTCTTTTTTGGGTTTGGGGGTTTTTTTCCTCCTTTTTTGTTCTTTAAACTTACCAAGCCTCTGTTCATAGCTTTTCAATTCACCCTCCCTCTCCGCCCCCCCTGCTCCCCACCCCCCGCCGGATTTTCTTGGTAACACAAAGTATGAGCAAGAATACACGTACAAAAAAATCGCTGTGCTTTGTCTTGCAGCAGCAGCAGCAGCAACAACAGCAGCAGCAGCAGCAGCAGCAGCAACAGCAACCGGGTCCCAGGCTACCCCCAAGGCAACCGACGGTAGCATCACCAGCTGAATCTGAGGATGAAAATCGTCAGAAACCCCGACCGCGAACAAAGATTTCTGTTGAAGCCCTAGGGATCCTACAGAGTTTCATACAAGACGTAGGCCTGTATCCAGATGAAGAAGCAATCCAGACTCTCTCCGCTCAGCTTGACCTGCCCAAGTACACCATTATCAAGTTCTTTCAGAACCAGCGGTACTATCTCAAGCACCATGGGAAGCTGAAGGACAATTCTGGATTGGAGGTGGATGTTGCAGAGTACAAGGAGGAAGAGTTGCTCAAGGATTTAGAAGACAGCATCCAAGACAAAAATGCAAACACGCTTTTTTCAGTTAAACTAGAAGAAGAGTTATCAGTAGAAGGGAACACAGAGATTAATGCTGAATTGAAAGACTGATCTAAAAGTATTATTTTCTTTCAACAGTGCCACTGGTATTTACTAATGAAATGAAAATTCCATCTTGCGTTCTGTCAAAAACCTTTATTATTCATTGTTTGGCCAATGAATCTTCCAAAACTTGCACAAAAGTTGAAAAAAGGATAATGCAGACTGCACTAAATGTTTTACTCTGTTTTACAAACTGCTTCGCAGCAACAGATGAAGCGTTGAGGATTGTTTGATATTAATTTGTGTTCACTGGATACACTGTGAGTGTACCCAATAAGCATGATACCAGTGATTTTGATTCTGGAGCCTTCAGACAAGCATTACAACTTTTGTGATTTACTGTTTTTTGTTTCTGTTTTGTTCTTGTTTTTTAATTATTACTGTAGCACTCCACACTTGATCTTTGGAAACTCACATTTATTTAAAAAAATAAAATAAAAAGAGTTTGTTACTCTTGTTCTATTGTATGTTACAAAAGAACTATAGACTGTGGAATGCAGTTTAAAGATAACATATGCCAACAAATGCCTTGTATTATATGGCACTGCCGTAATTCAGATTTGTTTTCTTTTGGAAATAAAGGTCACTGTATTTTTTTTTCCATTCTCATTGTTACATGGTTTTAAAGAAAATGAAAAAGAAAATGTGAAACACAATTTAGTCCTCATTATTTATTTGTAGATCCTGCAGCATCATGTTGTAATTAATTTTTTTGGAAGTTTCCGTTAAATGTAATATTGCTTCTCTTGTTATCATACTGATTTTTTTTTTTCTATTTATAAATGTATTTTGATGGGCAGTAAAACAAAGTGTCTTAAAAGTTTTAAATAGAGAAAATGTGCTTTACACAGTTGCCTATAAAAAGTGCTCTATGTTATCCAAGCAATTCATACTATAAGCTTCACTCTTATTGTTGTATGCAATTTTTACTATCATGCAAATAAGCTTAGGTAAATAAAACTAATAGATCACCTTAGAAACTTATGCAATTAATGTGAAAATAATTGATGTTTGCAATGTGTCTTCCTTTGGTTTACAATCAATTTTAAAGCTACAGCTGTATAAATTTTCTGTATAAAGGTGTATTTCTTTTTTATGAGTTTATTGCTATGAAAACACCAGTTATTTTGTTACAGCTGGCTGTTTTTATAAGTGTATCACAATTTTCTTTATGCAGAAATGTTCTGACTAGGAGTGGTTATTGACTGTAACTACACAATTAAAATTGTTTGTATGGTATGATATGGCAGGGTTTGTCTGCGTATGTGTATATCTGGGAGGAATAACTTGTTCTTAGTGCACATTGTACCTTCTTGCCACCACTTTGAAAATGACATTTCAATTGTTCTCCTTTAAAATCACAGGCAAATTTTTTTAATGACCTTCTTAAAATTTGAATTTAGATAACATACTTCAAAAAGAAACACGGTTTGGTTATGAAAATCATAACCTGTCTTTTCTTGGTTTAAAAACTTGCCTGCCCAACAGAGATAGCAGGATATTATTGAGTCAAAAGGCTATCAGGCATAAACATATTCACAGTTCCTGGCAGTAATGCACTTATAATGGATACAGCTCGTTTTATTTTACACTAGAATTATGCTAACACTATTCCTTGCACTAATGTATAAACATTAAAAAAAAACATTGATAGTCACAAAGTAAATGGGAAAGATGGGTTTTGCACATAGCAGTCCCCTTCTAAGCAAGATTATTTTTAATGATCACTAATAAGGTTCTTGATAAAGTCATAACAATTGGTGAGCTCTGAATTTATGCAAGGCTCATGTCTAGGCTAGCGAGAAGTCTGCAGCTGAAAGTTGAGAAGTACACACCATTGTACTTGCATCTCTTTTCCTAGGAGAGAAACCATTTACACTCAGTGCAATTCAGGATTTGAATTCAGCGCAACTCTTCCGAAATGACTAGAAGTTTGCAAAACTCAGGATGACTTTCAAACACACAAATGACTCTCGGGTTGCAGCAAATTTCTCCTTTTAGCTCCATTAAGCTCTTTAAGAGGATACATATTAGGCAGCAAAGCAGGTTTTCATTCCACATGTTTAAAACTGTTGCAGGTGCCACAGGGCCCCTGGGGTTCCTTGAGCAGCTCCCAGCCGCGGCACCTCTTGGCTGCTCTGGGACTCTTGGGGCTGCAGTATGATTTGGGTTTGGGTTCCAGTCCAGTTAGAAGAAAAGAGCCCTAGTACCACTCTGGGAGGGAAACAAGCCTTAGGAGGGATACAGATGTGTAATTTGGCATTGCAATCCAAGGATCTCTGCCCTTGCTATAAGGGACTTGTAGTAGCTATAAAGCTATTGATAGCCCAAAGCTGTGCTGTTTGCAAAAGGGCTAAACCTAAGTCTAGTCCAGGGAAGCCACTGTGGTTACCGTTGGATTTCTTCACCTCTTTCAGATGGGATCGTTGCTTTGTGCAGTCACACAGCCACTTGGAGCTGGAACAGAACCCTGTTCCCGGCCGTGGGGTGGGATGAAAGGTAGCCCAGGCAACGCGAGCTCCTTTGATGTGCAGGGCAATACCGCTGGCACCCTTGGGCTGGCTGAAGTACCAAGTGACCATAACAATAGGTCTGCTTAAAAAAAAAACCCCAAACTTTTAAACTAATATGCGTGCACACGCAGGGTAGAAGGGAGAAGGAAGCAAAGACTTTCCTGGAATATACCTCTCTTTGTGCTAAAAGCTAATACACACAGCACTCCTAATACAATACCAGAAACAGGGCAACAAGTCCAACACCCTGTAAAAGCATAAGAAGAAATGTTTATAAAATTGTCTTTGCTATTTTGAAAGCAATTTCCTTTTCTTTTATCCTTTTAAGTTTTATGGGTGCTGAAGTAGAGGCCACGTGTGCTTGCAGATGCTTATTATGGCTGTTTCTTTTCCATTATCTTCATTTTTCTTTCTCTTACCCTAGCTGAGGTTATCTTCCAAGTAGTTCAACCTCTGTAGTTGGATATTACCCACACAGAGGTTTGAATCAGTTCATTTTTGTGTCCCAGTGGGTGGGCTGTGAGTACAGTCTTTTAACTTGGCCTCAGTGACCAAAAGCCTTTTTGTTAAATCCTTAGCAGCATTTTCAAAGGTGATACGGGTATTAAGGATCCCAATTTTATGCGTATGCGAGAGATTTGTACTGTTAGGAGTTAAGGTACTACAAACATATGCCACCTTGACTCATGGACTGGTTAGACTACCTAGAAAATTACCTTACGTCTTTCTGTTCCTTTTTCTCATCATCTGGTGTAATCCTAGGAAAAAAAAACCAAAAAACAAAAACCAACTTTTTCCATTTCTACAGAGATGAAGAAATCCAACTGTAATGAAGAACACAAATTGAGACATCAAAACACTATTAGTTGGGAAGCTGTTAGTAAAACTCACTGAGTAGGACTTCACTGAGAGTGTATTAAATGAGTATTTCATATATACTTTGGGGAAAGTATATGGGGAAAGAACATTGCTTACTAGGAATAAAATTTAAGCTGCCAAGAAAGACAAATGCCTAGGTAAGAGGGAACTGTCTTGGGTGGGGATGGCAGGACTTGGTTTTTGCTATAAAACTGAAGTTAAGTATTCACCATGTTTTATGGCATTCACCATAAAAAGTGGAGTATTTTTACTCCCTGCTGATTCCCATTAATCTATATTTAACTGACAAGATTTATGTATACATGCTAGAGTCCCCAGTGTGTGTTTTTCAAGCCTGAAAGAAAACCAAAGAGGCCCTAGATTCCAAGAAGTCCAAGGCCTGGGGACAGTCTCAAGTTCCAGTCACATATACAAAACTTGCTTATCATTATAAAGACTCCTTTCCCTAAAGTGCAGGATTTAGATTTGTGGTTTGTATAGCTACTTTAAATTGGTCAGATGACACAGAAAAAAACAGACAGGTTTTAAAGTAAACTATTCCACTTAATTTTTTTCTTTAAGGTGGGAAGGTGCAGCAAATCGAGAAAGAAGGGAAAGTTCCCCCAAACCAGTGATTTTGTTTCAGTGATTTACTGAGTCAGTACTTTGGCTGCATGCTGGGAAAGCACCAAACATTGCTAAGTTCATTTGCCAACGCAAATGCCCCGTGTGCTAAGAGCAGTTTGAATTAGATACCACAGAAGATCCACTTGAACATCAAGTATTAGCAAGTCTGCTTAGCTTACTCAGCTTGTGCTTTGATGTCAGGTACATTGCACAGACAAAAGGTATTTTGATTTTTACATAATGATTTATCTTGTGACTTGAATAACAGTCCCATAGCAAAGCAGGGATATAAATATACTCCCAGGCCATTTTTTGCACACAGATGTAATTTTAGTTTGCTCTCCTCACGCTGCCTTGTGTCCACACGGGTCTTTTACTACAACAAATGAGCTAATAATTCAAACTGGAGTAGCGCTACTTGGCAGCGAGTTTGTTTGCTTTCAGGTTCATACAGGAGCCTTCCCGATCACTCTGCCGCTGGCATTCCTCCTGCTATCCCACACCACATTGTTTCACAGTAGCCTGGCCCAGGCACCCTTCCTGCTCTGGGTCATCTTGCCCAAATGTCACCTCCTCCAGTTACATGCCAGCATTTAGGTACATGTGCCACAATTTAATATGAGGCAGCGAGGACTGTATAGTTCTGATATGACTCACCCTTTATCATCAGGAGTTCACACAGTGAGCCCTGCAGAGTTGCTGGAATAGGCACCTGCATTGAGAAGAGAGTGCCCTCTGGAGCAAACCCCTCAAGAGGCAAGTGGTTTCTCAGCTGATGGCGTAGAGGGGGCAAGGGGACATGCAACCCAGAGAGGAGCAGAAAAAGGAAAGAGGAAGGTGCCAGAAAAAGATGGGAGCCTCAGTAAAGTCACAATAGCTACCCTTCCATGGAGGAACAGGCTCCTTTTGATAGCCATGAAACAGTGATAGCCAGAAATACTTCAAGGTACTGCCAAAGCTCCATAGAAAATGTTCCTGGCCTGAAATGTACAATGGTCTCCAATTGTGTGTTTTGCCTTAGCAGGCAACATCTAGGGTAACACAAAAGCCTCCTCAGCTGTCTGTGGCAAAAAAGGTCCCCCAACAGTTTGTCCTCTGGTGTGTAGGACACAGCAGGACTCTTGACGTCAGTTGCAGCCTGACAGCTACCATGGCAGATGCAGTGAGGACTCTCTTTTCAGATTACTTGCTTACCCACACAATATGCTAAAGCAACACCCAGGCTGTAGCACCCCTCATTTTCCTCCAGGATCACATCCAATCACAAGCAGCATGTTTGCAGCCTCAAACCTACTTTTCTGAGCTGTCCTCTACAGCCCAGCTCCTCCTTGGACCAGATGTGCCACAGGAGTTAAAAAAATCAAATGTGTTGTATGGCCCAGGTGTTTATCATGTGCAAGAGAATAGGAAAACACATTACCTCTGTGAGCACACAGAGCTGTATAAGCACGCACAGTCCTGAAGTTCTGGGGCAAATAAGTTACCCCAAGAGGTCTGAGAGACAGATTTTGCACTGATATAGTCACCTTGAAGAATCAATCACAATAATTTGAAATTGTTAGGGCAAGAAAAATTCATGCAGAGTCCTACTCACTTTGCAGGGGAGTTTCTGCCAGAACAGAATTTAAAGAAAAGAGCTCTCTTATTTTTCATTTGCGTTACAAAATAAACAGCCTTCGCAGGACCAGTGTTATAGATTTTGTTGCCTTTCTGCATCTTCATTAAAGCAGGTTACCCTCCTGAAAGCTAGCAGCACTGCCCACAGATCTGCGTCCCTTCTTGCTCCAGCTCAAGGGGGCTCCCCGCATGTAACGTACCCCAAAATGGTTGAACTCTTCTTTGCTCACCACAGCCCTTCAGCCGCAGTCAATACTTTTACCTGGGGAAAGCAATTTAGAAAGCAACTTACCTTAAAGCAACCCCCTTCAGGGAAAGGTAGACCAGGATGTCCTTTCAAAAATGTAGGAAAAGTGATCCTTTATCATTATCAGCATGACAGCTTGGACTGGCAAATAAGTACAGGTGTTGTTGTTGGCTTGCTTCTGTAGGCAAAATGTTATATCCCCGGCCTAATAAGGATTTAATATCAGCTGAGAGACTGAAGGAGACAGAGAAGGAGGAAAGGTGAGAAGAAATATCTAGACAAAAACTTACTGGGGCAGTCATGCCTAGAGAAGACTGGAGGATTGCAAGACAAGTTTAAATTGAAGGAGATGTGAGTTAAACACCAGGAAAACCTAAGTGAGGAGCACCTGTGGTTCACGCACTGGATGTCCTGCAAGAATGCAGAAAGAATGAACAGTTACAGAGTTGTTTTAGAGGAAAGATTAAATAGAGAAGGCTTGCAGAAAGGTAGTGGCATATTGCTTCTTTAGCAAATACCTGCAAAATCCTAAGCAGTGCATGGAAGGTGAATATAGAAAGAAAATTCAAAATTTCTTGTAACACAACTAGAGGCAATTGTTGAAATTATCAGCTAACATGATTTAAAAAAGGGAAAAGGAAGCATTTTGCCACACATTTAACTGCAGAACTCACTGCTATACACACCCCTTCATACCAAAAGCACAAATGGCTTAAAAAAAAATTCAAAAAATTTGAGAAAACAAAGGGTTGATCTGACCTTCTTTTAAAGAGGCCAAAGATTGCTTTCCACTCTGTAGTGCCAGACAATGTGTGAAGATTACACTATACTGTTTTTTCCTGTGACCCAGTGGCAGCATCCATGTGGACAGTATCCAGTGTCCAGCCAGAGCCATGGTAGCTTTGAGTCCTCCACAGTCACAAGTGAGATGAATTTGAATGGGCTGAAATTTGCACTGTGTTCTTGGTCAGGTTTGTGTACTTTATTGCCTATCTTGTTCATAACCAGATTTTAAAAGGACTGATCTGAATAATTTTATTGAGGAGCAGGTCACCTCATATTTACAAAATATTCCCTCCTACATGTGCCAGCATAAAGATTTATACACAAGTCATTTTGGTCATTGCCAGTGCAGTCGCTATCACAACTATGGTCTAATTGCCGCAAGAGTAAAAGTAAGACTCCTTTGACCCCGTTCGCCTACAAAACTGGGCCATTTTTTGTCATGTGGTAGCACCTTCCTTTCAGCCTCCCCTGTACACATCCCACTTTCATTCAGGTTTAGCTGACCTGTTCCTTTCTGTTCTTCAAAAGCCCAATGGAAAGGTTCACACCAGGGAAAAATCAGTGAGGGCTTGCAGGGTGATTGGAAAAAAAGATAGATGTGTATATGTTTGCATCATCCCTACAGGAGACATCGTTCCCAAGCTTTTTAGGGTGCGTTATGGGATGGCTGGGAGAAGAATCATGGGAATGTACTGGTTTCATCCCAGGTCTCCTCCAGTTGTCGCTGGGCTTTCTGCAGCACACTCTGGGGAGCCAGGAGCAGAGGGACGGTCACCGCAGCTGGGGGTACCTCCCCAGGGCGCCGCATAGCACATGAGCACAACACCCTTCGCGAGCTCACTGTTGGACAAAAAAAAGCACCGTGGGAAAGCAGATCAAAGCAATGTGATTGCATTTCACGTTTAATACAGCTCATTCCTGAAGCCAGGGTGTATAGCCTAATCCAATGTATCATTCTTGTGCAGGCAGACCCTCGGGCTGGCATCGTGTCCCGTGGAGCACTGCTCCAGCGTGCAGCATCTGCCACCACCTGCCCTAGGGCTTGGCTTCAGACTGCCCTCCTCCTTTCCACCTCCTTTTGGGAGACGCTTTGCACAAACTTTGAAGGCCAAAACTCAGGCTGTTTCAGGCCCTTCAGGGCATTTATTCCCCTGCCACTTCCTGCACTACTTGATCTTTGATCCACACTCCTGACCTTTAAATATTCAAAGGGGCAGATTTCCAGTGATTTAGCTGCAATTTCGCATGCTCTTATTTTCACAAATGCAAGTCTATCTGCTTACCCATTGTCTCCCCTGTTTAATCAATGTCAGCTGTTGATCACAACCGCTGCCAGACAGCTAGTAGATGGGACAATTATTCTCACAAGGACTTTTAAGTCCAGACTTTTAACACACCGGGTCCAGCATGGAGCAGCTGCAAGAGCTCTGAGTAGCAGCTGCCCCTTTCCTACTGCAGCTGCTGAGCCGCTCTCCTGATGGTCTCTGGCTACTCTGCTAGGGGAAGAGGAAAAACTCCTTTCTTTCTAGACATCATAATATAAAGGTTTATATAAAGGCTTAACTCACTGCTAACTCTAAGGAGGTGAAACGCCACAGCCAGCTCCCACCCAGTGTGGTCATGATGTAGAGTAGCCTGGAGCAGCTCTGCCTTGCACCCAGCCAGCAAATGAGCAAGAGGCACAAGACATGACAGGAAAGCTTTTCGCACCTTAGCTTGCTGTTAAAGAGGGCAGATATTCCTACAGCCTAAAGATACCTGGAGCAGTCTCAGACTCAGGATCCTACAGCTCCTGGCTTCCAACTTAACTGCTGAGCAAGGGTCTATGTCAGGTTTTTTCAAACCTGCCTCCTGAACTTCACTGGCTGCCTTGGGCCGTGGCTTCACCAAACCTACTGGAATAGCACCAAGAAGAAAAACAAAGCGTCAAACGTGCCACATGTCATAAATAGTTATTCTACTGAGGACGATCAAGCAAATTGATACCAAACTTCACCTTTTCCAAGACATACTCATGGCCACTGGACTGTACCTCTTCACCTCACTTCCCAAGGATAAGATTGTGTTTGGGCAAAAAAAATGTGTGGCCAACACATTGGCTTGGCCAACACATTGGCTCAGCCACCAGTTCTGCCATGGCCCCGCAGAGGTCATGGGCCACAAAGCAAAACTTGAAATAGTTTGCTCTGACTTATATGCACCTGGCACGGAGACTGAGCCTAAACAAATTTGATTTAAGGCCCTACTACCCCACACCTCTTTGGTTTTGTTGCGAGCAATGTTCATCAGTATCAAACCACTGGTACCTCCAGAGTTTGGGGCTATGGAGTTATAGCTGCGAAGCGTTCCTGCTGCGAGTGAGAAGTTGTTTGCAACGCACAAGATAAGCAATAACTGCAGTTTTCTGTCTGGCCATGTGGGTTTTTTATCCACTCCTTCAGCACTGGGGTCTGGCAGGTAGGCTGGACATCATTCCTAAAGTCAAGGAAATTCCTTCCTTCTGCTGATTTTTCCTTCCTGGGCTCTGCCAAAGCCCAACTCATACAGTTCCTTAAGGGAAAGCAAGACACAAAGAGAAGTCTGCACCACTCAAAACTGCACTCCCAGTCCTTTCACAACACCCGAATGTGAGCTATAGGGCTGGCTATAGGGGCAGGAAACAGTTTCAGGGGATTTGTGCTCACTTCTCCCAAATGGTCACATCCAGCTGTGTGGCCTGCAGTTATATCAAGGCACTTTTGTTGCCCTGTGGAGGGATCCCTTCCACCGGGCTGCTGGAAGGTGGTCCTTCAGCACAGCCTAATGATCCGATCTGCTGGGGCTGTTTAACAGTGTGTTAGTGGCCCACCAGCAAAGTTACACTAGGAGAACAACATCAGAGACAACTGAGGAAAGACGCAGACAAGAAAACACATGAATAGAAGCGATCACCTTGATACTGAAAAAATGGAAGAAACAATAGAAAGAGGAGGGAACAAATGAAACAAAAGACAAATAGATGACTGAAATATACACTGATGGCAGTAAAATGTCCCACCCCCCACCTATATGCATTTTATTTCAGTATTTCTTCCCATGTCTCACAAAGATTTGCCAGTTTTTCACTCAGCTGGTAGAATCCAAGTAGAAGCTATTTCCTTCCCAGTGAAGGGAATGTTTTAAACTTTGATGGACTTGGATTCTTCTAAGTTTTTTTTTATTATTGTTCTTTCTTTTAGTCTCATAAGCATGATGTTTATTTCATCCACGCATGGGAAGAGGGGGAGGAATGGGTAGGCTTGACTTGTGCTAACTGTTGGCAACAGTTTTTTAATTTTTTGCAATGTGCACCCAAGTATCATGAGACTGAGTAAAATATAAATAAATATGCTCTTTGGAAACCACATACATCTTTATGGCCTATGATACCTTCAAATCATGGAAAAACACATGTTTGTTTGTTTGTTTTTTTTATAAAAGATTTTGGTGGCAATGCTACCTCCCATTGCTGTAAACAAGGTCAGGAGGCCAAAATTAGTCTGTCCTATTTTGCACAAAATAATCAACAACTTAAGATGTTTTTGCAATAATCAGAAAATTATTGACCGGTGTCAACACCCCCTTTCTGATAAACTGTTGAAATGTTAATATTCTTGGCAAAATTGTTTTTGCTCTAATTACTGTATCCATCTGCTCTATAAGATTGATTATACTGTGAGAATGTTTGTTCTCTTGTCTCCGGCAATGATGGGCCTCTCCTTGGCGCAGAAATAGTCCTGCCTCATCTTTACACAGAGACGAATGTGCAACAGAAATCAAACCAACACTCAGACCCAGTAAAGCCGAATAAAAATTCCTTGAAGGGGTTAATACAATAAATATTAACTGGCTCTTGGATGGACCATCCCTTGGAAAACTATTGCCATGGCTCAGATGAAAATAGCTGTCCTTCATCCAGCACAGGATATTGGTGACCACAAAGGCCACCAAAAGCCTGGAAGCTCACAAATGCTGGCATATTAGCAGTGTTACTGATTCAGCTGAGAAGTTTGGTTAGTTGGCGACAACAGGCCCCAACTTGCAACATCTCCTTGGCAATGAACAGCCAAGTTGTCCAAGGAGCAGAGTGTTTCCTGTCCTACCTTCCATCAGCACCTGCAAAGGCTAATGTTACCTGGATTGGACTGGTTATTTTTGGAGCCAACTTATAATATATGTGCTATCTGTGGCACATGCCAAAAAAACCCTGAGTCTAAAGTGATGCCTGGTATTAATCATTATTAAAGCTCTTTAAAACAAAACAAAACTAAACACATATATTTTCTGATGCAAGAAAAAAAAAAATCCAGTGGAAAAAGAATTCTTTGATTTAGAAAAAATGTTATTTTCCCATGGCAAGTCTGGGAGAAATTCAAAATTCCATTTCATTTTGAACTGGTATTTCAAAATACATACACAAAACAGTCACACAAACTCAAAAAAATCTTTTTTTTTTTAAGCATTCTTGCACAGCAGCTGAACTTTTTCATTGGAGAATGATGCTTTTCTGACATACACAAAATCAAATTCAGCAAAAGGATTTATTTCAGAAATACAATTTTCAGTTAAAAAAAAGAAGCGGTTATTCTTTTCCAGATACTGGACTGTGTAGTCATAGCTAAAGCACTCAAAAGCCACCAAGACTCAGGCTGAGATTGCTTTCAGGTTTTTCTTTTTAAAAAAGATTTAAGGTCTTTGTAAAAATCTTCCAAGTTCTTGACTCCATAGAGTGCACTCAGTGCATATGCTCATCCTTGCAGGAAGAAGCTTAAAGGATAGAAACTTCCAAAAAGGAAGAAGGACTTTCTAGATGTTGAAGGGATGGCTTTTTCACAGTTTTAAATTCGTAACATATGAGTACATACAACTTTTCCTGAACTGTAATGCAGCCTAAAGAGCATCTGCTGGATATTCATGTGCACCTTTGTGTCAACCCTTTATTTGTGCCAGCAGGGAGTATTAGGTTGTAGTTAGTTAAAACGGGCTGCTTCTAGTGCCTCAGCTAATGTACCATACAGGAACACTTTCAGAGGAGTTTAGGAAAGAAGAGGGAAAAGAGCAACAAAAATATTGTTACTAGATTTATCAGAGATAGCATGGGAGAATGAGGGTTTTAAGAGAAATTCCTCCTCAGAAGAAGATTTTGTATGCCCGTTTGCTTAGTGTGCTATTACAGTAGTTAGCAATTTTTTTTTTACACCTGAGAAAAGTTTCAGTGGGGAGAGGGTGACTGCAATCCAGCCTCACCATAAAACCTGTCTCTTGTCTGCTTCTGGGTTTACCTTCTCCTCCTGCTTCTTGCAGGAGTTCCCAACCTTAATAAGACCCAGAAGTCCCTGCTAACATTGCCCAGAGCAAGAGAAATGCAAGAGGACTTTCCGTAGGAGGAATGTAGTAGAAATTTCTCCGGTCTTCTTGCTTCAGTTAGAGTTTCTTAGGCCTGGGTATCGAGCACCCAAGACATTCATTCTGCCAGCATTCCCACAAGGCCCTGGTGTCCTTGTGTCTGGGGACCACCATTCAAAGGACTTTCCACCTGGAAAAGGCAAGTTTTTCCTCTTGCCAAAGCCAGGGAGTGACAAGATCCCTTTCAAAATGAGCAAAGTTGTATTTAGGTACCTGGGAGGTGTAAACCCAGGGTAACTTCTGCTGAAATCAGTAGGTATTTCCAACCAGATTTTGAGCTGTCAACTACTTTTAAATTATTTTACAAAATCTTTTCCTGGCTGTGTTTAATTTGTCTAGTCATACCAACCCTAAAAAGCCAGATAGGATTCTAGCAAACATCATGTGAAACCCATCATGGAAAGAAACTGTCAGCATAAAGATCTCTTAATCTCAAAAAGGAGCAGGATCGAAAGTTAAAATCTTTACCTAGGACAAATACAAATACCTCAGAAAAGGACACTGACAACAGGGTAGACTCCATGCTCCACAAATAGCCACTGGGAAATCCAGAAGTCCAAAGAGAAATTAGGGTTTCTCTAAATGTTAACTATTGTGGTTACTCTTTGTGCAGGGACCCAAGCACTTTCTTGTTTGTCCCTTGCACAAAATACATGGAGGATTGCTGCAACTGAATTAGGCTTGATGATTTCCTGCCTGCCTGAAGACTCAGACTGACATCCTGACATTGTCCAACACTGGAAGACTATTTTAAAAGCTGCCTTTACAGACACACTGGATGTAATGCAGTTTTATCTTTAAATGAAATCTTTGATTATGGAGAACAATCCCACAGCTGGGGATGCATGCTACAGAACCTCAGAGTCTGTAGGGGACCATGCTTATCACTGCAAAATCGCCTTCTCAACTGTTCGGCATTGCTGCCGTGTCATGTTACAGTAATAACTGCAGATGAAGAGCTTTTAATTCATTGATAAAAGCAGAAGGCTGGAGTAGCTGGCTAGCTGTAATGAAGCTTATTATTCTGCAGCTAATTTGCCGATTATATTAGAGTTTTATTTCTGAGCACTTGTAGCAGAAGACAGCATTATCAACACAACATCTAAACATAGAAGGTCCTGGGAAGAATGTTAATGAGCTATCACCTACCTCTGCAAGGTCCCTGTTATTAATAGTGAGTATCCTAACTATAGATCAAAAACTCTCCCTGAAGAGGGTGCAACCTGTGTAAAATATGATTACTCATTTGGAACATAATCAGAAAGTAATGGCTAAGTCATGTCTCCTTTAAAAGATTGTGGTTTCTTTAATGGTGGTAAGTGGATGAAGGCTCAGATGAAGCACCCTGGTCCAACACTGGGATTCCCACACACCCCCAGCAGTCCCAGCCATGGGCTGAAGCCTGATCCCAAGAGAAAAGCTGCACATTCAGGAGCATGCTATTGCTCCCTCTCCTCTGCCTTCTTTACGTCTCCTGCTTCCTTATTTCACCATCTGGAGGCCAGGAGCCCCTGAAGACTAATGAAACAGAGGAACTGCTCCTTTCTCCTACTCCTACCCACTGAGGTCCCCCAAAAGCCTGAAAGAGGATACTGACACATCTCTTTCTGTGCCCGGGAATAAAAGCAATGTCACGAAAGACACTGAGGATATGACATCTGGATCCTCACGCATCACGAAGATCCAAGTGGACCTTCAGTCAATCACATACCCTGGCATCTTCCTGAAAATATTGAGACTGTTTTTTGTTTTCCTAAAATTCATTCAAAATTTCATTGGGAAAAGGAATTCTTCATGTTCCTTTGCTTTGCTCTTGCCAGTGTTCTGCCATCTGCAGATACAGGTCCAGGTCCTTCTGAGTGCTCGTGCGAACATAACATCATGCTAAAACAGTGTCTCTTGGATCCCCTTGCAGGAAAAAACAGGGCCGCTGAGCTTCCTTGTGCCGTAAGAAAAATAAAGAACAAGCATTGCTTTAGTTGTTGGGAAATTTTGTAAATATGTCTACTTATTAATAAGCTTATGGGAAAGTCATCTATTGGGTTAGTCTTTGTCAGATTCAAGCTAGACCAAAGCACAGCAGAGATTGCTGTAAGATATACTTTGGTTTTATGTGTAGCAACGCCGTAGTTCGGAGAGGTTATTTATCCTAATCCACAGAAACCCATAATTGCTTTGCAAGCTCACTGTCTGTTCAAGGGAATTACAAGCCTTAGAGTTTCTCTCCCGTGTAGTGTTCAGCCAGAAAAATTGATCTTCTGCTAAGAAGAAAAAAGAAAAAAAGAGAAAATACAACAAAACTCTTGTTTTCTTTCAAACACGATACAAAATACTCAGCAGCAGGTAGAGCAGGTACAGTCTGTTTCACTTTCCTATTCATTAAAATATTGCTGTTGAAAAACTTGCTTTCATTTCCTAGTGGCAGTGTGCTCTGGTTGTTAAAATCAGTTTAAAACCGCAGTTCACAACTGATTTGTAAAAGCACTAATTGCTGGAGATATTAATGTCAAACTGATATGCTGACATCAGATAAACCCCCACTGTCTCCAGAGCCGAAGCTGTGGTAGACCGAGGGATGAGCATGGTTATCCTGCAGGTTTGCCATCCCACCAGCTAGCCCAGAGGGGCTGTGGACAGTGGTGGGGTGGGTATGGGGGCCAGCTGCTCGGGGGGTCTAATGCTGGTCTTGTCCTTCTCTTTGAACAGCCTCCCAGCTGGCCTTTGCCATGCTAGGGGCCACCTGGAGCCAGGAGCAAGAGTAAATAGAGCTTCTAGCGTAGCCACCTCAGTCATGAGATTTACTTTAATCTGACCCTTGCTTTTTTCTAAAAAGGGACATTTGGGGGTCAGTTCCACTCTAAACTGTGTTGTCTGTGCTCCAGCACATGCTGATTAGCCATCAAACACGGGGCTGCCAAGCGCAGCAGGCACACTGCATGCCAAGCAGCTTTCCAGGGCAATGCCTCAGCCACATGGGTCCTGATCCCACATCGAGGTGCAGAGTTCCCGCATCCCAGGACAAGACAGTGCCCGCATGCCCACGGAGGGGAGAGGCTTACATCTGCAGAGGTGGGGGGCTAACATGCAGGATCCACAGCCCTTGCAGAAGGAACAGAAATGGCCTGTAAAACAGTGAGGAGATGGACAGCGATGGCGAATTCCCCTCCCCGAACAAATGTCAATGCACCAGCACGACCTCCTCTGCATATAGGATATTTTGTCTATTAGAGACCAATCCACATAGCCACAGGCAATCTAGACTCCTTAGGGAAACAGAAGGTTGCCTACTTAGACTTATTAGGATGGTAAATGGCTGAGCAGCTGGATGAACAGACAAAAATAAACTACCTGATATTCTTCCAAGTGCTATACAGAAAGCATCCCCATTTCTCTTCAGTCCTCTTAGCTTTGCAAGGCCAAAGGGATTTAGATGCTTAACATTCAGGACTTAAAAATCCGAATCGTCAAGATATAAACAGACTGCTTTGAAAATCAGTGTCTTAGGAGTCACAGTCCTTTGATTTTCCATTAGACTTTCAAAAACAGATGTCCTAGGGTCTGGCAAGGTCAAGTGTAATTGCCAAGACATTTTGAAGAAGGTCATGTTCACAATGACCTGGTACGTAAACAGCAATAGTGAAAACGGGACTCAGCCCCAAAACCTGGTAAGATCCAGGCAGATCACAAAACTCTTCCTAACAAGATCTACTTCAGTAAGGAAACAAATTTGACTGCTCAAATCACAGAAATCTGGGCAGGACAGGGCATTAGATATCAAACCACAGCTAATAGAAGAACCATCATTGTGCCATGTGCTGTTCACCCAAGTGACAAAATCTTAAGGACTTAGCCATACAAAATAGGACCAGCTCACATTACTGTATCATTAATTTGCCTGTGTTTTCTTAATCAAAACAACGTTTCAACAAACCACTTTTTCTGGTATTGATGGCTTTGCGTAAAGCTTTTCTTTAGAGCAGTTACAAATGTTTTGGAACTGAGCATAATGTATGAATAGTTGAAACAGCTTATTCTTGTAATTGTGCATTACCTCGAATTCATGTCCCATGAATTCCTTCTATACTGTGGAATCAGTCACTATTGATTTCCTTTTCTGTCGTTTCAATGCTGCTGTTTGTTGGGGTTTTTTTCCTTGAAAGAAAGAAATTCTACCCAGTAGTATACACTGTAGTTTACTGTGCGTCTTGATACTGGTAGGAAGCTGAGAAAGACCCTATTTTATTGTCAGTCCACCTCTGAAGTCTCTTATTCTGTGGTCCTTGAGCATGGAGGCCAACATTTGCCAACAGACTGTGTAATGTTAGGCATTTGAATCCATATCTATACACGTAAATAAAGTTAGCCCTCCTTTTCAGAGGACTCTCAGATCCCATCAGTGGGAGTTTTTATGGACAGAAGACTGAATAAGCATTGCAGGATTTAATTAGTACTATTACCCAAAGGAGTGCTTTAAAGATGGCTATATCAGAGGACGCTGATACAGTTCAGCAGATAACTGGTTTTTTTTCTGTGCATGAGCTTTTGGTGGTGCTTAAGAGAGGAGAATATTCTTCCTTAAAAATTAAGTTCAGCTATGCACTGCTTGAAGTAGTATTTATTTAATTCAAATGTCATGCATAAAGGATGTCAATATTAAAAAAAGAGTAGCATGGAAAACTAGAGTCAGAGTAAGAAAACTGTGTCTCTTCAGAGCTATGCTTAACTGCTGACTTGGTAGAAGAACAATCAAGGACAGTTAAAAACACCTTTAGGAGTTACAAGTAGCACAAACCCACACAGCTTCTGAAAAGGAAAGGCACAGTGCACTTGTCCATGAGAGATCTCCTCACACATATCCTTGAAAAAGGAGGAAGTCTGAAGTCAAAAACCACCAGAAAATTTATGACCATCTTCAGCTGGTGCCTCAGCTGGTGTAAATCAGTATATCTCTGCTTGTTTGGATGGAGTGACACTGATTTACGCAGGCTGTGTTGGACTGCTGTGCAAGTGCGCTTCTTACATACCTAAAGAAAAAAAAGAGGCTGAAAAAATAAGATGGGGGGGACGTGGTATCTTGACCTCCAGCAGGAAATGAGCCAGGAAATCTGTACCTATGTTTCCTATATGAACACATAGGTATTTTACTGATTCACAGCCCCAAAACAAAAGACTGAAATTTCAATCTAGAAAGTGCCACAATGACATTTTAAAATATTTGTGTAACAGAATTAAATTGCAAGCATATATATTCCTGTAATGGCTTGGGGTATCTGTCTTCATATAACTAATGAGTTCAGTTGGACATTATGAACTCTGTTTACGCTCTTGATCTTGCTACATTCTTAGTTTTTACTGTATTATGTATTTACTTGTAGTGAGGCTATGAAGCCTGATGCCTGGATGTCTGTCTATGAATGGGTCAGGTATTACATTGTTCATAAACTGAATAAAATAAATAATCTGAACAGATCAGCCCTAACAAATAGTAGGATGGCTCCAGCCCAGCTTTATATAGAATAAGGTTTGGTGCAGTCAGTTTTCTTCTCTCAGAAAAAAAAGACAACGACAAGAGATGTAGAACAGGCATTTGAAAAGAATTCATGTAATGATAAAGAACAAAAAAAGAACAGAATATGTGTCATTTCATGTTCAAGAAAATAAATTTGAGTTTATAAAAGTTAAGAAAAAGTTAAGAAGAAGTTACAAAAAGGAATCTTTTAGGGTCCCAAAAGGACATCTGTACAAGTCCAAAGACCTGTGAGGAGAAATGCAAGAAACACTGAAAAACAGGGGAATTAATTTTGCATTGAATTCATTAATTTTTGTCCTGACCATAGAAAAGAGAGTGGTACTTGGGAAACATTCTGAAAAGTGCACAGCTTATTTATTTACATGAGTATTTCTTCATGAAAGGTTACACCAGAAATAACAGTGCAGCACAAATCTTTGGAGGAGCCACCTGGTCTTTGTGGTGAGCCCATCGGTGGATGGGCTCTTGCAGGGGCAGCGTCAGAGCACGGCAGCGAGCTTCCCTGCAGAGATGAGGCAGAGACAGAGGATGAGGAAGGGAGGGGACTGCTCACCAGAGGAACCACTCTCCTTGCAGTGAAGGTTATGTGTCCGGGACCAAAATCTGTGTAGTGACCTGCAAAGACCAGGTATGGTTTGAGGACCCCCAGAGTTGCTTCTCTCCAGCCACCTTCAGAGAGGGCTTCAGTTGGTTTAAAGGCAGTAATTTTCTAATTATGCTAAATCTCAGACCTTGCCGATAGCTCAGCCAATGGGATCATTTCTCAGTTCCTACAGATTTAGTCATTTAGTCATACTCCACTAATGTCTCACATTACAGCCGTGCTTGTTCATCAGATCTGGATTTGTCTGGATGTACAAGGCAGTCTCCATGCACTGACTTCATAATAGAAAAATACAGCAGGAAAAACAGCCAACAGAAGAATACAGAGATTCACACTGAAAAATTTGGTCAATCCTACTCATGTTTTCAACTTTTTCTAAGTCTTTGGGGGTTGGAATAGACTGAAGTGCCTCACACATGATGAAGTGTGGATGGCAATGAGAGTCTGGTCAAGAATGAGGAAACCAGTTTGAGTAGAAGGCATTTGAATGGGGAAACATTTGAAAGAGATCTTCCCGACTCGGGCATAAACACAGTGGTGGGGAAAACTGTAAAAGTGAAGCCGGTAAGTATTGCAGTCATAACTAGTGACTACAGCGTGTCTGCATGTGTGCAAGAGACAGATGAAAGATTTAGTAGATAGATGGCAAAACAGGTGACACGACTTCTGATTCTGACTTATGGAAATTGATACCTCCGCTGAAGTACAACCTGTTCTCCAAATCCTGACATTAAGATGAATAGCAGCCAAACGGCAGGCTCTAGCATTTGATATTTGTGAGAGCTCAAATATTGATTGCACTACTTATTAATGAGTTTCATTCATAATAAATACATGGTATGTTTGCACAGAGGAGGTGTTTTCTAGGGGAGGCATTACATGCTGTATTAAACAATGAATAATTTCTTAATCTTAAATGTGAGTAAACAGCAGGATAGTAAGTGTCATGGTTATAGGCAATTTCAGGAAGGTGCAAGTGTAGCAAGTGCTCCAGCACACCTGATGAGGCATCTCTCACTCCAAATGAAGATTTTCTTGATAGCAATCACTATGTGAGGTGTTATAGGCTAGAAATTACTGGCATAGTTTATAACAGGTAAAGGCTTTTCCTTTTTAAGTACTAAGTTCCATGTTGTTTCATTGAAACTTTGTGACTCTATTAGGGTAACTTTCTGTGTTGCCCTTTAGAGCTCCTCTTACTTGAAGTATAGTTACTTCTACAATGTCTGATCTAGGCTAAAACCCCATTTTATTATTCTCCATTTAGATCTATTTCAAAGAAAGTGTTTCCTTCATAAGACAGATGACATTGAAATTCAGAGAAAATAATGTATCATAAAAACTGCACAGAATGGACTTTTTAAAAATGGATGTTTAACATTGCATTTCATAAGGGCTGTATTCCCCAAATTGCTGGTCAAGTTGCCCATTTACTGTAATGAAGGAGGAGATGAGGTCTTGTGTTTAGGAACTGAAACTTCAGAGCCCTCAGCACTCCGTCTTTTTTTTTTTCCCCCTCTATGTTTTTTTTCACTACAGTTCCTAGGTGTTTAATTTCTATGATCAGCTTTTGATATAAGAGGCAAAAAAGGTAAATATGGATAAGCAGAACATCTAACCAACAATAAAAATCATCACTGGTCTATACTGAAAAAGTAATTTCCCTTGCACAAATGTTCTTTCAGAATACAGATTATTGTGACTGGGCTACTTGAAAAAATTAGTATAAAACTACTGCGGAATATTTTCTTTCCTTCACATCTAATACCTATGGGCCTCTCTTTGCGTAGGTCTCCAGGGGTCCATGCCAAGATTCACTGAAAATAAAACGATTTCAGCCAGCATGGATATACCTATACTGTACTGCCAGCTTGATGCTCCAGTTCAGACTCTCCACCTGCCCAGCTTGCCTAACTCCTTGGCTGAGACAAACCGTCCTTGTGCCTGGGGAAACCTCAACCCCGAAAAGGACAGAAAAAAAAAATCTGGGCTGAAACATCAGCCATGACCACGCAGGGGGGCAGGTACAGCTCCTTTAAACTACATGGAGGAGCCACTCCTGCCCACAGAGAGGCACAGCTAAGAATACAGAGCTCAACAGAGCCGATCCGCTCAGTGCTGCTGCGGGAGGAAGGCTTATATCCTGAATATTCGTGCATAATGGAATAAATAGATAAAAGTCTTCCAAGGTTTGATTGGTGATACGATTCACAGAACAAATAGTGGACCATTAAAGTATTTGCACAATACCTGTAAAAATGTCACCTTTTACCGTTACCGTAGGCACTCCTACCAAATTTCCCATCAAATACTTGTAAGCAAAATTGTTCTCCAGAGGAACAGACAGCAACTCTCACACTTGTGACTAGAGCACTCCTGTCTAGGTCTCAGGCACACAAACATTAGGCTTTATCTGTGAAGTCGCAGCTTCAAAGTTACATTGTTGGCTCCAGTGCAGATCCACTGAGACCCCAAAGTCTTTTATTAGCTTCTTGACAGTGGTGGCAGGCTCTTGGATAGGAGCAGCATCACTTATTTTTGAGAAACAACATATGGTACTTAGAATCCAGTGGTTGCCAGCTTTTGATGTAATTAGCCATGATCCCTGAACATCTGCACTCATCAGCTAGCCTTTAAGTTGGTGATCTATTGTTCTACTTCGGAATTGAGATTACTCTTTCATTGGGCATGCTTCCTTCAAGAATGCTTAATATCTTTAGTAAAAGTTGTTAGCTTCAAAACCCTGTGAGTACTCTGTAGGCAGAAATCCTATTATAGATTATCACCTCGTCACACTTGAAAAGTCCTCCTGAGACTGGAAAAAGGCAACTGCTTAAAAGGCACTGTAGGACAGTGAAGAACCACAATATATGATGGTACCGTCAAGACAGAAATACCCTCCTCAGAATAGCCATGTTTACTAAATCGTATTTGTAGACTGATATTGTTATGCATACTCATTAGGTAAGTACAGTAGATTTATAATAGGGAATATGGACTTTAAAAATACTAGTCAGAAGAGTCGAGAAGACAAAAATATTTCAAAATTTTGCTAGAGCTTTTCATTAGAAATTTGAATTGTCTAAGAATGATAGCCTTACAGGTTGAACAAAGAAGAATCATTTATTAAGTGATTTTTTTATCCTTTTTGAATTGCAAAAACAAGCTAACAAAATATTTTTGACCAATTATAACCTTGGATTACCAGATATAGATTGAAAGAGACAGTAAGGCAAGAGAGAGAAACCATTAGTTAAACAAGTAATCTCATGGAAGCCATATGGGCTGTTTAGGCAATTAGGATTATTCACAGAAGAAGGGACTTAAGGAGTCTTTCAGAAAGTCCATTATCTTTGATAGCAAGGTTACACTGGGCAATGTGAACTATCTGGAAGAGAAATGATGCTCGAAGAAAAATTGAAAGAAAGAAAAAATTCCAGGAATAACAATTACATCTAGAATAGCAAGATCAAATGATAAATGAACTGATAAATAGTTTCCCTCGCCATAGAGTTCTAGAAAATAGTATTAATTAATCCAGGGGCAGCAGAAAGAGAAAGGAAAAAGTTGGTGTCATGAATACTGGGTATTCGGCAAGGAATCACTCATTTTTGCTAGCTCTATATTTCTAGAACTTATACACATAACTATAGGACATCTAACACAGTTCAAGGAAACTGTTAATACTTAAGATTGTTAAGCTTAGTGAAAACAATAGTCCAGCTCCTGACTAATAAAAGAAGGCTACTATGTAGTCTATACCATGTTTTCTTAATGCCAGTTGAATACTTCCTACCGTGCTACACTCCCTGGCAGAGTTTCTCTGCAGCTCCTGCAAGGTAACAACGATATATTGAATTTTGCAATGATGTTTTATTGTCAGGCTAAATATACCACTTAAGCGTCACCTGGAAGTTACGCACTGTATAATGTATGTGAAAGATAAAAAGATGCACTCAGCCCAAACAAAGACTGATACAGACTGAGCTTGCTGAGCTACCAGCATAGTCAGTGCTAAAAAAACCTGTTTGCCCAACAGTTGTTAGGTCTTTTTAGGGAACTCCAAGCAGGATTATCTTTCATCAACATATTACACCACCCCTAACAGGTTTAAAGTCCCATCCTGATTCACGGTGGAAGCTCATTATGAAGCATGAATCCTGCACGTTGTCTAGTATCAAGATTAAAATCCTTCTATATGTGAGGGATGAAAACTTCCTCATCTCTGAGAAGTTTTTCAGGAGGAGGCAAGTTCCTTCAGGTGAAGAAATTGTTGGACTGTGTAATGAGGCCCTGCAAAATGGCATTCAGCTAGAATCAGGTTAAGATAACCTCAAATGACAAGCAAGAAGAGAATGTTTATTTTCCCTAATTTGCCGTGGCTTTGCTATACTTGGCGGCGACACAAAGAATTGAGCTCTGATGAGCATTGCAAGAAGAGAAGATGATTGTTTTACCAGCTTGAAAGAGAGGGGGATCTGGGGAATTCATTCTTATTTGTATTATTACGAAGATCTTTTGTTTTTTTGGCCTGAGAGTAAAAAGACCAAAGGACATTTAAAGCCTGCACTTTTTCCTGCAGCATTTTCATCAGCTGACACAAAGCTGGCCAATTTATTGCTCTGACTGACAGCAGCTGATCAAGTGTTCCCACAGCCGCTATCACAGTGTGAAACATTGGGTTCAAAATGGTGATGGGTTCATTTGCTGTAATTCTAAATGGGACAGAGCCCAAAACCAGGATCCCAGCTCCCTTGAACTCGAGCTGTTCAAAATTCAGATCCATATCAAAATCTTACTGCTCAGGCCCATCACTACTTAATTTACCAAGGCTGTTACTGGCACAGCACTTCATTCTGGCTGTCTTCACTAGCCCTCACATGGCAGCCACAATAAATTATGCAGCCGGGAATGCAATAGCATCTGAAGCGATTGACCCATGCAAGGATAGTGGTACCGCTCACATCACTGTGATGCAGTCCCATGCCAGGCAGAGCAGCTCTGCCCTCCGCCAAGGGGACCAGAGGTTGGTCCCCTACTCTCCTGCACGCGGGCAAATCTGGCCTATTTGGCAAACGCTGCCTCCCTCCTGTTATGTAGCAATAGCACTGAATACAATCCCGGTACGTTTTCCCTTAAGCAGTTCTGCTTCCCCTTTTCCTGAGAAACCCTGTTAATGAGCAGCGCTGCAGCCCGTAGGAAGACTCCTCACACAGGGACTTAAGTCCCTTTAGTGAAGCCTTCAGTTTAGCTTGCTTGCGTACTTGCTGGACACCTGGATGCAGATTCAATAGCTAATGTCATCAGTATTGCTATTTCCAAAGCAGGCAGTGTACTGAAGTGTGACTGTGACTACCTGAACATAAAGCCCACAGGACGGCTGCTTTGGCTGAGACTCAGGACAAATATGGCAAAAGTGGGTTAGAAATGGGAACCAAAGGAGCCAGCAGAGTGTGCATCATGGCTGTCAGACATGATTCAGTAAAGGCACGTCCCTAAGCCCTGAGCAGCCCTGAACTATTTCTTTAACCTGGCTTTTATGAGAGCAGACCCCACTGCAATGACCCGGATGTCCTGCTGTGCTGTGTGCTCTGCAGCCTAAGCTCCTTGGGAGCTGAAGCCAGCGTAGGATCTCCGTGCCCTGGGACTAACCTGAACTTCCTTCCATGTGGGCACTGCATGGCTTCAGCACCTGCAGTCACACACAGTTACCGGTGGTGTTTCCAGCCAACAAAGCCCTATGTAGCTGGGGACTCCTCTGCCCTTGACCCTGCAGCTAAGTGATCTCAAGCTGCCGTTCCTTCTTCCCTGAGCATAAAAAATTTCCAGAGAGGGACAAACTACGAGTTCCTGGCTTAGCTCCAGAGCCTACGCAGAGCTGCTGGCTAACAGATAGGAAAATGACTTTCTCCCTGCAAAGGGAGTATCAGAGCAGCTGGGTTACCTATGAGATTGGGAGCTTTCCCTCCTTCAGACAAAAATGCTTCACACCCTGCCCTCAGAGCAGGTTACCTCCGCACAGAGCTTCCCAAGGGACTGACACTGAACAGCATGGCCTATGTTAATGCCAATAACTAGTTTGCACCTCGCTTTCTGTCTGAAGCATCAAGTATTCACCATGAGTGCTGAGCTACATATGGTGCAAGGTATACATTATTCCACTGGCAGCCGTTATATGACACTGTAAGTAAAATAAAGTAACAGGTAGATATATTTTTCTTGTTAATCACAAACCTAATTTTCTATTAAAATGTATGAGATGACAAAATCTCAACAAACTCTTTAAAGCTATTACTAGAGGATAAAGTATTCCACCAAAGTATTAATATTAACATCATTAAAAGAGTTTTATCAAGTGTGCCTTTATCTCCAGATTGCAAACAATAGCAGCCTGAAGGAGAGATATGCCCTTGAGTATTGTGGTATGAAAACCAACAGCAGTTTTAGAGCCACATAAAGTCTTCTTGTGGCTTCAAAATTAGTGAAAAAAATTCTTGGAGCCACAATTATAAGAAGTAATAGAGTAAATGAATCTATTTTTCATCACCTTGGGCTCTGGAAAGAAAACATTTGAGAATTATACTGATAAGAGAAAGAGCTGAGATATTCAAATGCATTTAATGTTGTTTTAATTGATTAAACTAGATCAGGAACATTTGAAAATGCATAAAGGAGCTGTTTCTGCATAAATACTCAAAATACATCTAGTTCAGAAGATAGGTGTTGCTTTGTACATGTAAGTGATACAAGATATCTTCTGTAAATCCAATAATGTCTTAGAGTTCAGAAGATTAAGAGTCTTAAATTTTTAGGGTGTATTTTTTGATCAGTCATTTGTTAATGTCACAGAACTGTCTCCTTCCTTTGGAGACGGAGTGCTTCTGGCAGTCCAGCACTTTAGAAAAGGGATCTGAGAGAAGGGAAGGCAAGGAAAGATTTTGGTTCTACTGTGGCAACCCATGCCATGTCCAAAAGTCTGGTGGTATCACGGAGTTACAGATCAAAGCATGTGAAAGGCTGGACAAATCCCCCAACCTCTATTTGGGAAAAATACATCTTCTTCCTAGCATCTGATTTTCAAGAGACATCGACGCCGTTTCACCTCTGAGGCTAAGGGCTCAGTTTTCCAAAATGCTAAGCCATTGACTCATTGATGTCAAGAGCACACCGTTTGGTATCCCTAGCCCTCTGATCCCACAACACGTGTGTAGAATGGCTCGCGATGCCCACTGCTCATTCCCAGGCCCTGGCAGTCCTGTGCTAACTGCCCAGAAGAAATTCTTCTCTCTGTTGCTGTGATCAATGTTTTTATAAATCCTGGCAGTAGGTTATTTCAACAGATTTACAGAAGGGGTCTTGTGGGGAGGCAGGCAGGGTCTGAGAGAGAGGACAGAGGCAACCAAAAGTCAGTCCATTGGAGGGCCCGTATCAATATCAGAATTCCCAATCTTGGCAAGGTCCCTTTAAAATGTTTCTTTGTTTCATGATCATAAACTCAAAATAGTCCCCTTTGCCACATCACTGTAACACTGCTCTGAGATGAGGAAAATACAAGAATATTGTACTGTAGATGTCTGTCTCCCAGCTGCATTGAGTGATGAGGCGCTCTCTTCCCTGTATGTTCATAAGAGGTAATTTCTTCTAGAGTCTCTCCATAAAAAACTCCTTACAGGGAGCCCACCATTAATCTTGAGCACAGTAAGTATTAGCCAACATGGTAAAAAGAACATTAAAAAAAATCTTGTCCCTAAGCTGCGGAAGCCTAAATAATGACAGTAATAGCATAATCTCACTCTCACACACAAAGTTGTTAACTGACAAAAATAGAGTTCATGCACAGCAGAGTACACAATCAGAGCAGAAAAGCACAACTTTCTTCACTAATTCCCAAATAAATAACACCGAATATATTGCTTTTAAGTGCTTCATTTATTTTAAAGAAATACTTCTAAAAGAAGTGTTCCAATGACAGACCATGAAGAGCACTTTATAAAAGGAGATTAATTATATCCTGAAAGTTACAAGTGTCATTGAGTAAGAGGACTGCTGTATAAAATACCAATATACCATCCCACTCAGCCACCCATTCGGCCTAGGCCTGATCCTGAATTTCCAGCTGAGAACTGGAATTATTTAGCAATTATTTAGCTGAGCATAAATATTTAGAGACAGTTCCTGCTAACAAATCTTGCCTCTAGGAGCCAGGCCCATAACAATATTCTTGGCACTAGTTTTCCACATATAAATCAACCCCCTAACTTCACACCTTCCTTATTTCATTTTTACAATTTTGTAGAATACCCAGTCTGGTTTATTTATGTGGTGCTGCATCTAGGATTCTCTATACGATGGCTGTTATTAGATCTAATTCTGGCTACATCGCCACCATTAAAAGCAGCCCTACAGTATTAAAACAAGAGACAGGGGAAATAGGATTCTTAGTAGCAGTGGTTAAAAAAAAAAAACAAAAAAAAGAAAAAAAAGAGACAGAAAAATGTTTTTCTAGCTGAGGAAAGCACAAACAAAATATCCTCTTTCCCCCTGAGTTCTGCCACAAATCTCTACATCGCTTCCCTCTATCCTACATACAGATAGAAACCAGTCAGTCAACTGATTCCCCTCAGGGAACCAGCAAAGTGTAGGGGGAACTAAATCTGGTAATTTCAGTGTTTATCAAGTATGTGGACAGGGAAGTCCTGACTCCGGCTGGAGCAAGCAGGAAGCAGCTGGGGCCCGGCGGCTACTCCTGCCCTCTGAGATTTGCCTTTTCGAAAAGAAAGCCCAGTGAAAATGGCTCAACATTTGCAGCTCCAGATGAATCACGTTGTAAGAAAACTAGCAACCGAAGAAATCTCTTTAGCCAGGACAAAGATTTCCTGCCTGAAGTGGCCCAGGGGAAACTGCGGGCGGTGAGGGTGGAGGATCAGTGTGGTCTGAAAGGGACCTACAACCAACCTGCCTCCCTCTCCCCACCACTGAGATGGGTGTACTGAAGCAAAATTACAGCAATTCAGCTAAGATGGGACATGAAAACATTCCCCACTACTTAAGCTCACTTTAAATGCGTCATTGATCACACAACTTTTTTTTCCCTTAAGCTGTAAAGAACAAAAATTCAGGGCATCCTGCAAGTTATCCTTTGCATCTGCTGTAACCCAGACATTTTCTTCCTCTGTGGAAAAGCACCTTTTTTTGAGAGTGATGCCACAGTCCTCCAAAGAAAATTGGGTATTTGCCTCATTTTGTTTGTTTTGCACTTTTTAGACACAAATGGAACATGTCACATGTTCACTACTGCAGTTTTCTAGAAGGGGGTGTGAAGCCCACAAGGAGAAATGACCTTTCAGGATGAGTTGTTTAACTGCAAGGGGCCAGGAGAACAGCAGCCCCAGGCACCAGCCCTTGGATACAGGTGATCTGCCTATTCCTGACGTGGGAACAGCACTTCCTTATCACAAAAGCAAGTCATGTTTAAAAATGTGACTTTTCAGGCCTTCCCAAGGTTATGCAACGTATCAGGGAGAGAAAGAAGCAAAAGAGACCCCAAGCCAGCCTCTTCTGCATGTGCTTGGTTGAAACGACTGTTTCACACTGCTGTAGCTTGAACCTTGCAGTTCCAGCACACTTTTCTTTGATGGAAACGTGCCCCAACAAAGAGCTTACCAGTTTTCAACTCTAAATGCAGAGGGAAAAGTAGCAATAGCAGCAGCACCACAGCTGAGTTCTCTATAGATGGTAAATAAATCATGGGAACAACAATCCCCAATTTCACATTAATTGTTTGGAAATCTCTACAACATCAAACATTTTGTTAAAAATCTAGAAAAAAATCAGCATAGCTCTTTTGTTGTTTTTGTTGTTGTTTTGCTTTAAAATGATTTGTTCTAAATACAGCTTAACATGCAGATGACTGGTTTGAGACTAGTGTATTTCTTCAAGAGAGAAAAAAACCCATAGTAATGGTTTGTATGGGGATGTCGGCAGAGAGGCTATTTAATAACAAAGGTACGTGGAAGGATGCTCAGCGCTTGCACGTGGATGGGGAGAGTCAGGCCTTGGGGTAGCCCAACATATTTGCCTCTATTGGACTCAATTTGGGCAAGAGCACGTTTCAAATCAGAGTGGAATAGTCCCTCACTGATTGTAAGGCATCGGAGCTAAAAAAAATCTGAAGTTCCTCACAAAAGACTCAAAAAAGTTAATGATTTGCTAGGATCTTTTTTTTTCCCTTTGCTAGTGTGACATTCAGAAAGGAAGAGTCAACCCAAACACAGTTTCTTAAGAACCACTGTCTCTGCTCATGTTGCACTTTGACATATACAGCCTGATATTGCGCTTGTCCTCCTTTTTTTTTTTGGTTGGTTGATTTATTTGCAATTCAAACCCATATCTAATTACTGCCCAGTAACAACATTTCCTTTTTTACAGAGCAATTGCTTTCCATATTTTTGCTTTCCATTGAATTTCAATGTTCTGGATCACTTGCCTCTATTGTTCTATCTGAGCTACTGTTTTTCCCCACACTGAATCCCTTTATGCTGTTTTTTGCCGATGCTTCTAGCCTCTCTGTAGCCTATTGTGATTTTTCTATCTTCACTCAGATTTGCAACTTCTTTTGACTTTGTATCATCTGACCATGAATTACATTAGCATGCTATTTCTTTCCTCTTCCAAGTTTGATGCCTAACACCAGCTCCTTTGTGTTGAAAACAAAGAAGTAGTCAAAATATAACTCTTCGACACGTTGATAAAAGCTATTGCAGGATTTCCCTAATTTATTCCTAGCAACTACCTGGCCCATATTAATAGGTTCAACTCAAAGATAGGCTTTTATAGTCCAATCCTTCCCCCATGCTTTGCAAAAGAAAAACCCCAGCAAAATAAGTAAACAAAAAACCTCATTGCCTTTCTTTACAGTTCTGACTTTTACCCTGACTCTTGCCATGTTCCTCGTTTTAACCTGTACTGGCTAAATTCTTAATGGAGAAGTGGAAAGCAAAAGAAAGCAAATAGCGCTAGAGTCTGTAGTGCTGAGTCACTCCTCTCCTCCCACTCCTTTCAGCTGTGCCTGTTCCAGATAGATGGCTTCAAAATCAGCCTCTGGGGGTTGGTAATTATGGGAGATGTGGCAAAGGGACTTGGGGACAGGCTTTTTTGGGGGGTGGGGGAGGTTTTCGGTTGTTATTAAGGATTCCAAAATAAACTCAATATTCCTTTCAAGTGAAGAATTCTGGCCAAATTTGCTTGCAATATGTAGCATTTTAGGTATCTACTAAGATGAGAAGAGATTGTGGGTTACTTAAATCCCAGAAGGAAAATGCTGAGAACAAAGTTACTACGTCTGGGAAATAACTTTTTCAGAGAAATTGAGCATAAAACAAATGATTTACTAGTGATCCTCAGCTTAAGTTGCTTTTAGTGCAAGCAGCCATATTGTATTAAGGGAGCTTTTGGTATGGCTGTAAGATGTGAGTTTATAACTGTGCTGAAATTGAACTGCATTTTAAATCTTTATGAGATAGTATTAAAGATTCACTGATATCAGAATATCTACCATCTGGGCTATTCTCTAGTAGTTGTGAAATGGCTATTTCTTGGAGCCTCCAGGTCTATTTTAACCTGCCGTCAGCTGTAACACCTGTTCCCCAGACCATTTTGTGGGCACTAATGGCCTTTCTTCCTCTCATGGTGTTGCACAGGCAGAAATGAATGAAATTTAGCCATCATGTTCTCCTGGAGGTTTAACATGCTCCTCAAAGCTCCTTGCTTCTACTCTAGCAGCAAATCCTGAAGTTAATGCAGCCAACTCTGCAATACTAACACTCGCTTCACAACACATCCCGTAAGTAACAAAGGTGTTTAGAAAAAATACTTCTGATTAATAAAAATTTTTCCTTCACTCCCAGGCTGCCTGCAAACCAGTTGGTGACATGAGCCAACTGTGTCTTGGCTGCCCATTGCATCCAATAATGTATGGCCCCAGTGTGGGTAGGGGACCGTAATTCACTTGCGGGACTCTGCCGATGTCAGACAGCGCCTGAGCAGTTTATGAACAGCAGCAGAGCCTTGAGAGTGAATTACGGCCCTGCATTCACTCCTAGGACATCTGTTGTTGTTCAATATAGAGTATACTTTCTGTAAATTAAAAAAAACCCCAAACCAACAAACAAAACAACCATGCTACTTCTTCACCCAGTCTTCAGTTTCCAAAAAATATTTTTCTTTTTTTTGCCCTATATTTGAAACCAAGTGGATCCACAAGAAACCTGAAGTTTGTCATGGTATTTTCTCGCCAAAGTCACCATCGCCATTCACCATTTTAATCTTCTTATTCAGGGTCATTTTTCCAAGATTATGATAGCCATGTAACACAGGTGAAAGGATGGTTTCTCTTTCATGCTTATGTATGCATAACCATTGACTCTAGAAAACCAAATTCTAACTACATCAGTTTAAAGCCATTGTTGTTTGCGAATTATCATTTCTCACCAATTTCCTTGTTTTTTGCCTAATCTGAACATAAAAGCCCCTTGTGATGTCGTTTTAATTCTATTTCCATAGTAGGATCTGTTGCACTGGGGCAAATCTGAAGTAATCTGGTGCATTTTGTTTTCTTGCCAATCCAAGTGAGTCAAATCCTTGGAGTTATTCCAGTTTTTCAGAATTTGGCCCAGAGAAGCTAGTTACAGCATGTGACATCAAAGAGGCGTTTGTGAAAAACTTTGTTAAATGTTCTATTTACGAACATTTCTGGCCATGTGTCATGTTTTCTGTAGGTTTCCCCCCTCCTCCTATTTTATTGCTGGGGACATTTGCCTGAAAACAGACTATTTGTTACTTAGCAAGTTCATTTGCTCCTGCTGCTTATTCCTCACTTGAAGTCACTCCTGTGATTGTGGCATCATAATTAGTTGCTCTGGAGATGATTATGATGTCACAGAGGACTGCGTGTTATATGGCTGCGAGTGATGAATAAGCAGCAGGAGCAGATGATCTCTCAAGCAATAAAGACCACGTCTTTATGAAAATATCCCTGGAAACAGAAAGGCTGAAATTCTGTATTAAAGCAATGGAATAGTTTCTAGTATGTCAACACTTTCCACAAAATAACAATGTCTCTTGTGGTTTTGGTTTGGGTTTTTTTTTTTGAAAGGGGAAGGGTTGCAGCCTTTTTGTCAGCTACATGCATCACTTTAAAACCACTTTTGAAATATTCGGCCTTCACTTGTCCTTAGTGAATTACAGAGAGGGTGAGCATGTTATATCTATCTGCAAAGGGATGATGTATCATACTTAAAATAGCACATTCACTTCTGATGGTCAGTGACCCCCTTCCCCACCTCAGTCTTCACAGGAAACCATATATTAAGTGGGCACTGACACACAACCTAAATGTTACTGCTGTCCTGCTTCAGCAAGGAGGCTCTTTGCCAAAGGGGTGTCCTGCAGGCCAGGGGAGGCAGTTTACACACGCACACGCACACACACTCACAGAGCCCTGTGCCTATAGAGGAGGCTCCTCCTTCCTCAGGCAGAAAACCGTCTCCCTACCAGGCACTTCTTGGCATGTCGATCCTCTCCCGAAATCTTCCTGCTGGCACAGTGCCCTTGCCTTCAGAGCTCTTCTCGGGTCTGCTTGGGGTCAAGGAAGTAGCTCAACTCTCTCCCTTTTTAACCTGTTTTGTGCTCACTTCTGCCCTCTTCCCAGCTGCCCTCAATAGACAGACAGGAGGCAAAACCAAGGAAGACTGAGTGCAGGTCACTTACATAATGACAACTTACATAAGGTTTAAAAAAGAGAGACTTCTAAGCGTCATAGCTGAAGGTTGCGTGCCACCTTGCTTTCTTTCTCTTCTCTTGGTTTTGACCCACCTGCCTGTTACAGTTACCCTCTCTAATCCTCTAAACCCCATAGGTATAATTGCCAGATAAGACCTTATCTCTATCCCACCTCCACAGCATTTCAGTCTTTCCAAATATCAAAGCTAATGAATTAAGCAGTCCTAAAAAAGAAGGCTTTAATTTATTGTTTCGTGCATTCACTGTTGCTCTTTTTATCTGATTGGTTAATCTAACTTAATCTAGTGGGACAAAAAAATCTGCTCGGCACCACAAAATACAAGAGAATGCTTTTCCTACTCTGACTACAAAGCTTGCTGTTTAATTGTACAAATATTTGTGGGTTTGGCTAAGGTGAGCACTAATTTGTTATTTTAGCAAAAAACTTCAAATAATTTAGAATGTGCTAAGAAAATATTCACTGCCTTTTTGCAAACAGGAACGTGCTAAATGTTTAAGAGAAACTACCACGCTACTGAAAGGACTTTGCAAGTAAATGCTTGCAAAAGAAAAAAAAAAGGCAAAATTTTCAGTGGTTATTTCCTGGAATGTTTAAAAATACAGCCTGCAAGAACCTGTCTTGTGGGCAAAGAGTCTCACTATGTCCCTAGTTATTTATTTTAATTAGTATTTTGGACTTTTTTAACCTCTGACGAGGGTTTTTGTTTCGGAGGGCTTTGCCCTTCTAGTCTTCAAGAAGAAAAGAGTTTGCTGCTGTTGCTGCTAAAATAAAAAGACTGTGATTGAGGATCTGCACAGCCCTGTCACCAGGAAAATGAGGGCCCACTGAATTCAAATGAACACCCCTGGCCTTTGAGGAGGGGAACTTCGATGAATCTCAGCTTCGCCCTGATTACAGACCACGCCGTAAGTGGTCGATCCCAGCAGCGTGGTGTGAGATCAATAGCTGGATGCAAAGGGAGTTTCTCTGGGAGCATTCCCCTCGCCGGGCAGGGTGGGCCCAGCAGCGCGGCTGCTGCTGAAGAGCAGCGTGAGTACAGGGAGGCGGCAGGGCCGTGACATGCCGAGCAGGCATGTCCTCCCACTCGCTTGCACCAAGTCATGGAGTTGCAACCCATCTGCCAGGATGCTTTTTGGCAGCCGCGAGGGGCCTCTAGGGAATTATTTCTGAAATGTTTAAACCCTGGCATAAACTCCAAACCCAGAAATCTAAGAAAACCCACGGCTTGGGTGCACATGGAGCACTCTTTTTCCCCCTCACACACAATGAGTGAAGCACATGGACTTAAACAGCAGGACATCTATTGCAAAAGGGAGAGGGGAACAAAAAACAGGCAGAAAATAAGAGCATATTAATAATCCCCTATGGCTAACTACCAGCCTCCAGAGCACGTTGGCCATAGTCCAATCTTTCCCTCGGCAAGGATGAGTGACAGCACGGGTGACAAGTTGCTGCTTTCCTCCTCTGACCCACTGATCTTCACGGAGGTGCAACATTTCCACAGCTGCCGCAGCTCTGGGTGTCAGGCTTCCCTGCCTCAGCCAAAAAAACACCGGTCGTGATCCTGTTGCTCACCCCACTATGGCTGCTCACCTTATGTGCTACCCGTTTGTCCTGCTTTGAGGTGAAACAGAAGCAATTTTCTATTCAGTAACTTTACTTTGCAGCTAAGCTTCTTCTAATGAACTGAACTCTCTGAAATTAACAGCATATCATCCAGACACTATTCGCTTCCAGACTGTTAAGACTTGATTATTTATAGTTGATGCCAAGGAAAGGTATGCGGAGAGGCCCTTTCTTACACTTACTGCTGTAACACCCAAGGGCAGACAACTTTGTTATTTGCCCCGCTGTGGGTCGGAAGCGGAAAAGTCTAGAGGGGTCCCAGCTGTGGGGAGGAGAGGACAGGACAGGTGACCCAAAATTGACCAAACAGGGTATTACATCCCATCTGCATCATGCTCAGCATAAAAGCTGAGGGATCAAAGGCTCAGCTCCTCTTTCTTCAATGGCCGGCGTCTGAGGAGGACTTTGTTCGTCTGCCTTTGATCCTGATCCGTGAATTCCTGAATCTAGATCCATAATCCAGTTCCCGTCCATCCCTGAGTCCACTCTAGGACTCAGTGCCTGCTGGTGATGTGCACATCATCCTGGGAGCTTGATCTGGTTTTGTATATACTGTATATATTTCATTATTTCCTTTTTATTATTTTTATTAACACGTTCATTAAAGGAGTTTAGTTTCTTTTCTAAACTCAGAAGCCTCTTTGTCTCTCTTCCTCCTCTCCCTGAAGGGAGAATCTTTCCCTTTTCTGACGAGAGAGAGGTCAGAGACCGTCTGCGTTCATTTCAGCAGCCAGTCCGGCCCCAGCCATGACATTCTTGCTCCCACCATAATGTCCGCCACACAGCTCCCTGGCAGCCCTGTGCCCCCAGCACCTCCTCCACCAGCCATTGTCCCTGGAGACCACCATTCTCCACTTCACTGCTTTAACCCCCATGAGCTTGGTTTCGGGGCTGCCTTTGCCTCCCCAGGTCCGCACACGCGTGGCGTCAGGCTGTGGTGGCGTCTCCTCCTGGGGCCTCTGGGGGAGAGAAGGTGTCCAGGCTTTCCACGGAGCCACCCCTGCCTTTACCATCTTGTCAGCTTTGGTAGAAATAGCCTGCCTGGAGATTGAATCCATTGTCCTTTCCAAGTCTCCAAGAAATGCTGAAAAAGCGCTCCTGCCCCTGGGGCCCTGGGGCTTTTTCTGAAGGTCTTCGCCAGAAGCTGCCGCCTTCCTGCAGGCCTCCGGCCCCACCTTTCCTCGGTAGCTCTGTTCTGCCTGTTTGTTTGCTCGCTTTTGCCAAAAGTAGATAAAATACAAATCAGCTTCTTTCTTGAGAGGGGGGAAAAGAAATAGAAAAGAAAAAATAGAAAAAAAGCCAAGATTATCAGAAACCGTCACGGCTCTGGTGCCACATACATCATGGCTTGTGTCAGCCATGTTCATATTCAGAAGGAAGCGTGAGGTTAAGCCTTTAGCTGGCTGGGGGAAGATGGTGAAAATGTGAGCGTGGAGATGTTTCTAACATCTTTGTGTGGTGCTGGGGGGAAAAGCAGAGTCTGCGTGCTGCTTTCTGGGTTCACAACTGGCTTTCTGCTCAGCTCAACAGCAAGATTTTAAATTAAGCCATGGCTGGTTACCATATGGTTAAAACATATGAACTTCACCCTGCCAAAAAGGACATGGAGAGAAAGAGGTGGTAGATGAAGCAGCAAAAGAGCAGTTGAGAATGACAAACTTCCTCACAGGGGTGACACAATCACAGGTCAAACTCTTCCAGGCGTTCAAACATCCCCTTGGCTGATCCCGTTCAGCAAATGCCTATAAAATGGATTATCTGTCACCCAGAGCTGAAAGAACAAGACCGTCAGCTTCTTGTCTAGAGCCATAACCTTTGCCGTTGCTCAGCTCCGGTTCGTACCTACGTGCCTTGTGACTTGCCGTACCCCAGCGATGTGTGGCTGTGCCTGCAAACCCTCCAAAACCACCCCCCACCCAGGACAGCAGCAGGGACGATTGCTGCCTTCCATGCAGTAACCTGTACAGATGCCCAGAGGCTTTGAAATCTGTCTATTCGCTAAGTAGTACTTGTCTCAGGGCATGGCAAGATGTACAACCTTGAACAAATGCCCACTTTCCAAGAAAAGTTTTGGGTTTTTTTATTGCACCAAGGAAAACAGAGGAAAACAAGGAGAACGCAGGTCCCGTTGATCCTCACAACTGGTATTTTATCTCCCAGAGGACATTGTAACTGCTGAGACTGCAGGAGTATTATCTTGCTTGCAGAGAGCTATCTGATGAGGAATTCAGTACTGTAGCTGTGGCACGGCACGAGACACGTGGTTGGGATGTAAAAAAGTGAAAAATAGGGCCCGAAGAGCTAGAATGTCTGCGATGAAGCTCCTCCTTCAGCAAAACGGGAAGTGTTAAAGCTCTGAATATCAATCAGCACTTCCCACAGGCAGTGGGATTCACTGGCAGGATCCGCCAGTGTCTCTGAGACATCGAATCCTTTCCTTAAATTAAAATTGTGACCAACTAGAGGCAGAGCAAATTACTAAGGTAATCAAAAATGAGTGACATTACTCTTTTAAAACGAATCTACAAAGTGAATTTCACCGTAGGATGCATGAAAACTCCATCAGTTCTGCGTTTTATGTAAATGATCCCCCCAAACACTTGCAAATCACAGAAAATTGTAAAAATGTACCACAGAGTTCAAGTTTACAATTCAATAATAATAGTGTACAGTATAATAATAATAATGTAATAGGAATAATAACAAAAATCCATTGCTTTAGTACAACTACAGACTGTCTCTGATTGAAAGTCATTAAAAACGTATGTAAAAATCTGGAGAAAAAACAAAGCAGTTTTTGCTGTAGCTGTTTATGTACACTACACTTAGCTCCTCTAAAGGAAATCAGCGGAGAAAGGGGAGGAACAACAGGAAAAACCCAAAATAATAAACAAGCCATTTTTAAGACATGTTATAAAACTCCTGAGATTCAATTGTAAGGGCACTCTCTCCTAGAAAGATGACAGCAATTAGCTTCCCGCAAAGAACAAGAGAAAACAGGGACACTCTCCTGCAGTTCAAAATACTAGTTGTAATTTTCAGTCTTCCCTTTTCTCTGCCCTCAAGAAACTCAGATTAAGCAAGTGGTGTGCACTACCAGGTACCACCAGAGTTCCTGGTGGTACACAAATAACGCAGTCTTGGTCAATACTAGCACCACAGACCTAAGCCCCATGGTCATTAAAAGGACATTTCAGAAAATGTCTTTGCCTGTGCTACACCTGGATAACCCTGTTCACACTCTAGGGCCAATCGGAGCATGCAAACTCCTGAACACCTTTAAGGGACGATTGCAGATCCTATGGGAAGCCCTCAGAGATGTTCAGAGAGATCAGTGGATTGCAAAGTTTACTGGTGGGCTGTGCCCTGGAGGTACTGAAGCACTTACCCAAACTACCATGGTATTGCTGCTGTAAGTCCTCCCTCCCTGTTGCTAATGGAGTTGGAAGAGTTTCTGCTTATGTCTGTGCAGCTGGCAGGATTATAGATGGCATGCCAGAATACAACCTCTTCACAGCCACCACAGAATGGTGGCTTCATTCTGGCTGGCCTTCATATGCTAGCAGTAGGAGGACTCATTCCTTTCCTCCTCCTGTTCCTGTCCTGTTTCCTCCTCTTGAATTTTTTTTATCATTTTCAGATAATCCCAAGGTTAGAGTTAGGAGAGCCTTGTTCCTTCATCCTGTCCATCTTCCTTCTGTGGAAAGGTTGCTCCTTGTGATGTAGTTCCCAGCAGAGCTTCCATTTTCCCTAAGCAACAGGTTAGACAATATGTGGGGAAAAGAGCTGAGGGATTGTCATTGAAACAGTAACAATAGAAGAGGGGATGCATGGAAAAGCAAATGATTCAGGATTTCAAGCACATGAACAGTTCTTTAACCTCAATCCCGTAATCTCTCATTTCTGATACAAACAAGGCACAAGTGAAAACCAGAGGACAACAACAGATGTGGATCATCTGGATCTTAAAATGAGAAGCATGTTTTGAAAGCAAAGACATTTATAAGAGATATTTCACAATTTATAGTCCATCACTTTTTTACATATGCAAAACAATGAACATTTCTCTTGGGCAACTATTCTACAGCTCAGTACAGACAGAATTTTTTTCAAATATTCAGCCTTGGTTTTCCATTTCCTATAATTATCCCAGGATTCTTAGCTATACCCTAATTATACCCTAGGTATATAATTAATACCCTAGGTACTAGCCTAAAATAATCCTCTCCATCCTTTCTGTCTGCACCCATCTAATTCTCATGGGAAGAAAAGATGTTAATAAAATAGATGAACTGTTGTCATTTTTTTCCCAAAGCTTTAATAGAAAAAAGAAAGGACAGCTGAAGGGCAAATAGATATTCTTACTAATTCTAGCATTTTTTTACACAGCTCTTAGCTTTTTCTCCAAGCTTTCGTAAGTTGTAGGTCTTTTTCTCCCAGTTCCCACTGCCCTCAACATAAGCATTATTGAACTTACCCTAATGTTTATAGTACAGCTTTCCTAAAAGCATTGTGAAAAATAACATGTACCCCGTGGACAATATTCTTATGGAGATGCCACTCAGCAGCTAGAGAGACACCATATGAACCAATCATTTCTGCTGTCTGGATCTCAAGGGGGATAATGTCTTTTTCATCCTGAATGTGCTACAGTCCAATATGTGGAGTGACTTTTCTTCAGGAAAAAGCCTTTTACCCCTCTCTTGTCATCCAGGAGTTATCTGCAGCTGTAAATAGGGAGGAGTCTGGGGCACAGGCTGAAATAGTGATCTGTGAAAGCAGATGGATGAAAACCTCTCTTTTTCTTCTTTTTCTTTCACTTGACCGATCAACTCTGCAAGATATGACATTAACACATTGATCAGTTCCCAGAACAGCTTGTGAAACAATCATTTACTTTTGACCAGTCTCAATTATATCTTATCTACACTAGGTCATATAGTTTATCAAACTTATACCTTAAAATAATGGTAATTTGGAACTAGTAAATGCAATGTTACAAAAGGTTAAATTTAAATTTCCCTGGGGTCAAAGGTATTTAAGGATAATCTAGGCACTGGCTTGAAATACAGCGTAGTTAGCTACCAGATGAAAATGATTTTTCTTGCAGCAATTACCATGGTAGTCCCAGAAGGGGTTTGTTATGTTAAAACGGCACTGAGACTCCAGAACTGTTCACAGGCAGGTTTTTTAGGCTGCTTTGGAGGGCCTGCTGTTTGCTTTTGTTGGCAAGCATAACCTGTGTGTTTATTTTATTCCTTCCTTACTTCACATGGTGAATTTTTTTCTCTGTATGTACGAGAGGATTACAAGCAAGAGATGTTAAAGTTTCTGTTTACCTACAAGGCATGTACAAACAGAGGGCCTGATCCAAACCCCCGTTATCATCAGTGGAAAGTTGAGTCACCATCTCTGAAAATCTAGCTGCATTTTTCAAGATGCCCAAGTACAAATACGTGTTCTTCAAGAAGGATGTTTGAAAATTCGAAAAACATTCTTTATGAGAAGAAAGAGGAAACAGTCTGCCTTCTCTAATTTCCCTCTAGATGGTGGGCATTTTTTTTTAATGGCAACTTTCTGTTTGACTGAACTTGAGTTGTAAAGTCATATGTCACCAAAGGTTATGCCACAGCTCTGTCTAGAGACCAGTTTTCCTTGGAAGGATTTATGAAGCTGTTTTCCAGTGATTTCTAACAGTGTGTAGAATGACCCACTCACCCTGCTGTGGTGCGTACTGCTCATAAGTTGTTTATTTTGGTGAACATAAAGAATGCAAAATAATGTCAGTATCTCATTTTGGCAAGGAAAGAAGAGAGAGAAGACCATAAAACAAAGGGGTCAGCCCAACAACAAGGGTGGATAACGAAGTGCACTTATATCATACATACCATTCAGCACGGAAATAAGTCTTCACATAGTGCATAGGAGACCTCATCACAATCCTCTCCAGGGAGTCAGCAGGGGGTAAACAGAGAAACAGCCTTTGTGTAACACATGAGCACATCCTGTAAAGAGCATATATAGATGGTGAATCTCTCTAAAAACTGATACTTAGCATGCTAAGCAAACAAACAAGCAGCTGAATACATGTAAATTAGATGAATGGCTTGGGTATAGGAGACAGGAACCTCATAAGTCAAATGATTCCCAGCTTCCAGAAGGATTTGCATATAGCGTAAGGAGGGACCTTCTGCAGATGCAGGTTTGCTAGCAGGGTGTGTGCCTGGGGAGCCGCGTCTTTGTGGGGCTGACTGATTGGAAGAACAAATTAATAAACTGGGAAAAAAAATCCTCTTTTAAAACTTCAAAATGTATGTGCAAGGATGCAATTTTATTTTTTTTCTTCCCTATCTGTTAGCAAGTTGGGCTTTTCCAAATGAAGCACCTCTCTTTCTAGCTCAGATACTGGGAGTCATCAATCAACCAATACTTCCTGCACGGGCGAGCTGTGCGAAAGAGGATGATTCCCATGGTTTGGACACTGGAACGGGATGCAGTCCCTCAATAATTTTTTGCCCCTGTTGCTCATTTATAAAGCAAGCAAAACAATCCCAAGCTGCCTACAAGATCTTCAGAGTAAGAATTGCCCCTAATGTTTGTCAGCACAATGCCTACCACACTAGAGAGTGCGCCTTGCCTGCTGTGTGACTCTGTTATTCAGACAAAAATAATAACTTTTAGGAGGAGGGCTCTTTCACTGTACTTTTCTTTTCACAGAGTACTGAGTTGTACTCTGTTGATGCTGAGTCAAAACCATGCACTTTTCTTCCATATTCATTACTGTGCTATTTGGAAGGCTCAAGGACGTGAAGCGAACTTTAAGCTGAGAAGATGTTAACAGAATGTATACATGGAAATCAGTGTTTCTGCCTCCATCTGTTTCTTTGGTCTCAAAAAACACAAGTGCCTCTGTAGCACAGTCAGTACAGTAACAACTTCTGGGCCCAGTGGGCAGACATTTTTCACATCCTTTTTTCAGTGAGACTGCCAATACTAAAACCTTGTCACTGCCATTCGTAATGCACTTTTATTTTATCACATCAAGATAAAATTGTTTCAGCCCACTGCCCAGCACTTGCCACCACGACTACTGATCTGAAGCAAAGCTCTCAAGCATACAGAAAACCGGGGAGGGAGCCTGCAAGCTGAAACAAAAACCAGGGCAGATTAAATTAGAGTTCTAACGAAACTCACTGAACTAGACACTATGACCCTAGTCATTTGGTCTTTCACACTCTCATTTGATAATTGGGAAAGAAAATACAGCTCCAGTGTGGATGAAAAGGAGGGAGGGAAGATTGAGAAGATGGATGTACAGCTATTAGGGTACCATTACATCATGTTAGTCACCTCGTAACCTCAAATCTCCCTTCTCGTATAAATCAGTGCCTGTTACAAAGAAAAGTCCATAACTGAAAACTAACTTACTACTGTCTGGCTTTTCTATGGGACATTCTTTGGAGGCTTGGAAGCTATCCTCCTAAACTGAGCGACTCCCTCCTTGCTCCTCTCTCTGAGGTGGTTTCTGTTGCTGAGGAGGTCCTTCGGATACCAGAGCACACAGTCTCACCATGATGCTGACCATTTGGGCTGTCTCCCACCAACATTGTGCCATCCCCACCATGCAGAAGGCCTGATAAGAGTGGGAAATTGAGTTGGGTTTTGAGCAGGCTTGGCTTTTTTGCCAGAGTCGTCATCATCACAATTTAGGTCAGCCTCAAACTTGCTCTAAGTTGTCCTAAAAACATCTGGGATTGAAGCTGTGGAGCCAAGTTAGCAGCGGTGTCATTGCTGTTCACCTCTGTTCTGTTGAGGTATCACTCACAGCGTGAGCAGAGGAGCCAGAGTGGACATGCAGTTTATTATCAGACGAGGTAGATGAATAACAGTTTATAACTTACCAAGTGGCTTCTGCACAATCCTTTGATCTGTGTTACCCACTCTATTGTTAACACCTGTGCAATGCTCAATAAAACACTCCCACAAGCCCTTTTTGGTATCTCCAACGTGCAGTCTGTTATATTTCCTGTTGATGATGCAGTACATAACTCATTTAGAGGGACATGTGAAGTGTTCATGAATGACAAATTAAGATTTAGTTCAAACATCCCTGATGGGGTCTTGGTGCATTTACCAGGTTTATAGATCTGTTTCCTGGGAATGTACCTTATAAAGTTGCATTTGTGGGTTGTTTATTCAATGAACAAAGTGATCCATTATGTTTTTGTCACTGTTTTAGACATGAATGGAGGGTAGGGAAATAATTGCAGTAAATAGCTCTTCTTTCCGATTTTCACAAGAGTGAAAGTTGAAGTACAGCAAATGGAATAATCTGTTCAGGATTGCAAGCTGAAGCAAAAAAACATACTCAAGTGCGTTTAATTCTCTCCTACTTCTTCCAGCTTGGGAATTTGGAGAAAAAAAAAATTTATAAAAATCCTTGGTTGATAAAATGTGGTATGGGAAAACGGGACACAGAATTTTAAATGTAGAAAAATTAGTTTCAGTTTTTGTTATTCCAGCGGTTGTGAATGTCAGTGGGGAGGAAAGACTAAAAGCATGCTTGTTCCCCCTCCTCATTCTTTCTGCCAGAAAGTCTCTGGACTTTCTGTTACTGTCCAGTGAGGGAAGTGGTATGACTGGTTTAGTGTTTCCAGCCCAGAGGGCAAAAACCCCTCCTGCTAATCTCATAAAAGCATCCTATTCTTGATAAATATTTACTACTATTTTGAAGATCAAGTAGGTTTTGGTAATGTGCCTCTGGCTTCTGCAAGCATCAAAATCTTCTGATTTTTCTCTGTTACTAGCAAGACTTTTGCTCTTACTGAACAGTAAGGTGGGAGACTAAATGATTTAGTTTTCAATGTCACTATGAGTGGGTTTTTCTACCAGAATTCCAAAGTTAGGCACCTCTGCTAGAGGCCACAGCCCAAAGCTCTTGTGTTTTCAGTTACAGGGTAGCTATCAAGCAATTCTTTAAGCTAGAACAAAGAAAGGTTTATTCAAAGTTCTCTGTCCTTGGCGTCAGAGAGGCCAATGGACACAAGCAGGAGGAAAAATGAATGTGGCTTTAATTCTGTGTGTTCAAGTGAGATACAGAAAAGTGAGCTTTTGCAGAAGTCCAGAAGAAGCTGAAGACAGATCAGAGCTGAAAATGTTCTTTCACCATTGCTATGTACCACATTCCTACAGCAAACTTCCATATGTGGATCAATTTTCCACAGATGGCCTCAAGGACTTGAAAATCTTTTACAAGGTCATTTCCTTGGGAAAAACAGACAAAGACAAAACTTTCCAGGCCTATTCCTTTCCCACTAAATGGTAAGCACTTTACTGTGGGAATAAACACGCCCATGTACGCAGACAGCATACACTGCAAGAGCACTTACTCCCTTCACTTCAGGCTTGGCAAAACCCAGTCATTTTCCCTACTTTCCTTCCCAGTACAGACACAAAATATGCACTGATACGGGTAAAGACTTGTGTCAGGAGGCAATGTGTTCATTCCCTCTGCCACGGGGAGTTGTTCCGCAAAGTTGTTAGTCTCTGGTAGCTTAGCTGATTCCTTTCCCTGTGTGTTGCAGGAGCATCCAGAAAAGCTTACAAGATACTTAGGATAAAACCCTTTCCATTTGGAGAATAGTCATGTCTGGCTCAGGCAAATTCAGTGGATTTAATGTGGTAAAAAAGAAACTTCCTTTTTCTGAGCTCTCACGCTCTCTCAAAACAGATTGATCAATAGAGCAACACAGTAAGAGCGAAGACCTGTTTTCAAAGAGGAAAATATCTTGTGAATAAGCCACTGGCCTGGAACTCAAGAAAATGTCTTTGCTTATCACATGTTTGCTGACAGAGAATCCTTGCAAAATGCTGGATTTCCAAGAACAGATTGCTGAACTCCTACTTTCATCTCAGGAAAACTGCAGCCAATAAATCATAAAACCAGAATTACAGAGACTTTGTTTTGGGGTAAAATCAAAACTAGAATTAAACATTCCACTTTCAGAAGATAAACCTCTAATCCTGGACTATTGGGCAAGTAAGCCATAGCCAATAAATAAATTTCACCACTGAAAATGAAGGGCAAATGATTTGGCCCCACTGAGCTGTTTCAGATTTTCTCCCTTTTGTGCACTGTTTCTGTAGGGCCCCAGATCCAGAGAAGGCCGTGGTCACTGTGTTCACCCATTTATTCTCCTCTGAGTTCCTGACAGTTTAGAGCACAGTCAGGAGGAATGCTTAAAAGCAAAAATTTACCCTTTGCTGTTGATGAAAATCGAGGGTCTAGGAGCACAACTCTCATCCCAGACAATACTGAAATGAAGCAGATTGAAATACTGTGCACTTCAAACCCCTTCTTCTTCTTGCTGTAAAGAAAGGTGAAGGACGATAACATTAAGACGACAAGGGACACACAAGCCTGTATTTACATAATTTGCTATTTACATAATTTGGAATTTGAATTTGATCTGCGGTCAGGAAGGATTTTTTTTCCCCCCCTATGTAAGATTGTTAGAGAATTGGGAGGAATTTTGCTTTCTCTAATAGTAAGATATAGCTTCTTCCAGAGATATTTTCTTTTAACAAATGCACTCACAACTGGCTCGTGCACTGGTGATTTCCCTGTCCTCTCCTGACCTCCCCCTGCGGCACATTGCAGTTTTGTGGATGTTGCCTTTAAATAAGTGTAGAGGATATAGGGAAAGACTTTGCAGCTTGTGAAACATAAAATGGATGTTCTGTGACCACCCTCCAGACAAAATGTCTCCCAAAGGTTCCTGTGACTACAGGGAAATTACGTCCAAAATTCCTATGCAGCCTTTAAAAAGAAATTTTGAAATTTAAATATTACTTTGCTTTCCATAATTGCAGCAAACAGCTGTGAACAACATTCAAGAAGACCAAAGAAAAAGATCTTCCAGTCTTAACATTTTTCCTAACAAGTTAAATATCCGTGACAAATTTCAGATATGTGCTTCTCCAGTCCTCTGTATTAGAATTCATTCTGTGCTGTGGATTTTCAACTTATACTGTCAAATTTAGGCATATTGTATTTTACAAGAGATTTGGTACTTGTTTGCTTCATTCTTCTAAGTCAGACTCATTCATTTCTGGAGATAGCCTCTCCCATCAAAGAAGGAAAGGAGTATGAACTTTTTGTAGTAGGGGTCTCTTAGGCACCACTTTGAAGATAGAAAGAAATTTAAAATTACATAGAGAAAAAAAAAAAAAAAAGCACCTTTGGTTGTTCTTCTTAATAAATAAAAATGGCCTGATCTCAAATCTTCGAGAACTCAGGTTTTGAAAGGTCTGCATTTTGAGTTTTCTGTGTTCAAATCGTTCTCACAAACATGGAGCCCGGAGTGACAATCCACTGCAAAACAGTCGTTTCTGGGGAGATTAAGGATAGGTGCCTCTGATGAGAGTTGTATGAAACCCAAAAACCTCTCCTGCTGTGGAGAGATTGCTTAATATCCTCCTAAATTATACTCCTGTCTCTGAGTACAACTACTAGAGGTGATTCTTAAAGATATTTGGAGACTATGGTTTACGTGTAAGGCAAACAGATTGCATTTGTAACATTTAACACACAATAACAATAATAAAACACACTGACGTGGGTTTTCTCTGTAAACAGTCTCTTCTGAAGATAGAGCCAGTGAAATGTTTTGAGAACTTTGACATTTATAGCTGTATTTATAATCTCTTTTGGATCATTTCCTCATGGAATCACATGTTTGTGTATTTTAAATTCTCTGGAGAAATAAAAATGTTTAAACAAAATAATGATGTGATAGGCATTTTATGAGGGCTTGTTCAACGCGCGCACGTGTACAAGCAAGGCTGGATTTGTTCTGAGGTAAGTGAGTGGGAGTTTTGGAAGTGGGTATCAAGGAGAAAGCCTCTTTACTGAAATTATTAAAAAGAGGGGAAAAAAACAAGTATACCCTGGCCTGTACAGAAGGTGGGACTCTTGGTGTCTGAGAAATAACATGGTAGTTGTTACGCTTACTACACCAATGTATGAAAGAGAGGTAAAGACAGAGGAGATACACTTATAGAGGAGATACACTTATGTTCGTATGCATACATATACCTCGACATGTGTAAATGAATTCACACAGACACACATCACATAGGCACTTGTATTAGTGCGTAATTCACAGCAGATAATTTATTTGCCAGTCTTTCTACTAATGGCATATACGTGAGCAGACTGCTTTTCCCTAAATGTGATTCTCCTTCCACAGAATTTGAGTAGGTTTTTACTGTGTAGTGAGAGCACAGGTAGTTCGGTGTGAATATTTGACACTGGATATGCAAATTCTGGTGGTGTCCCTTCACTGTTACTGATCACACAGATCACATGGTGTTTTTCCTGTTTCTGGATCACTGATGTCATCATACTAAACAATACGAAGGTTTGTTTCATAGGATGGGAAAAAATGGCAGAGCTGTTTCCAAAGGGAAAGTACAGATGGATAGGATTAGACTTCCATTAGATGTGTGCATTTTCCCTGGGCACCCTGACCTTACTTAAGACATCATTTGGCTACGTGGTAAGATTGTCACCCACGTCCCTCAGCCCATATGAAAGAAATCAGTCATTAGAGTGGGAGACAGAGAAACTGCCCACCCAGGCTCAGGAAGAAGAAGCCCCAGGAGGCCTGGGCCAGCGTTGCCTTCAGCACGGCTATTTCTTCACCACCCAGACCCGTATCACCTGCAGAGTCGGGGGGTGGAAGCCGGGGGTGGGGGGGAAGGGTTGCACTCCACCTTCCAAGAGCAATCACATATCTCAGCTCTTCCAAAGTGCTAAAAATTTGTATAAGCACAGAGAAGCAAGTCCATTTTTAAACTCAAGCAAACGCTTGCCCAGAATGTTTTACAATGCTCAGTTTAGCTTTCTCTTCTATTTTTTCATATTCAAACAGCATCACAAGTGTGTCAGGAGTGTTTCTAAAAAGAAAAGAAGATACAAAGAGCTTGTGAGCCCTGGAAAATTCTTTCTATGTCAGCTTCAAAATTCTCACCAAAGCTGTGTAAGAAGCTTGCTAGAACGGCACCAGATGCTCAAGTGTCTTCACTAGTTGGAAAACGATAGCGATTCAGGAGCTGCACACAGTTCCCATTGAAGTCAGTAGAAAGATCCCCACTGATATAAGGAGTCACTGGATGAAACCTCAACTTTGTTAAATAAGTTTCCCTGTCTACCAGCTAGAGAAAAAAAGCAGGTACAGTTGAAAGTAGAGGCTGTTCCAGAAGGACTAGTGAGTTTTTCAAGTATAATAGGTGTTGTAATAAAGACCTTTTCTTCTGGGGTTTTCACAATACTTGGAAGCACAGAGTTATTTGCAACTCTTCCCTGTAAAATAAGGAACTCAATTGTACTTTCCCCCAAATGCTGATTTTACTCTGGTTCCTAGCAGGAAATATATACTTTGTTCCATGGTACAGAGTGAAACCTAGGAAAACCTCAGATAGCAGAGGAAAAGCACACAAAGTATGGGACAAAACCTGCCATTATTTAGCATATTACTGCCTGAATATGTGTCTTAAAAGACAAGACTTGCTTTAGCCCCAGTTTGTGGAGGAAGAAAAATTGTCACTAAGAAGTAGTTCAAGGGATAGAATGATTTAAGCAGATCTCTGGGGACAGAAAGAGAAAGCAGAGGGGAGAAGCATAGGATATAAAGCTCATGTAAATAAAGCACTGACCTTTACTTCTGACACTCTGTTTCAAGTCCAGCTTTCTCTCTTAAGTGGAACTAGACAAAGGTTGGTGGGGAGGTTTGTTCTCCTGGGACCTGTGTTAGGCCCATCAGACATCCCAAGGGAAACAATTTGAAAGGTCACAACGTAGCTGCTGGCTATCTTTTAGCTGTGGAAGGGCCCTCAAGCTTCCCTTGTTTATAGAGTCCTCCTGATGATTGAAAACTATCATTTGTTGCTGTTTTGACCTCTTAACACGTTCCCATCTTGGTTCCAGAGCATTCAAAGACTAGGGAATTCCATACTGAGCCAGAATGAACAGGAAGATAGCTTTCGGCAATCACTTGTCAGCTATATCCTGCTAAGTATTTTTTGCAGTCTGTAAGCTGAAACCATATTCCTCCTCTAAACTGCTCTGCTGCCCTGCTACAGGTATTTTGTTACTGAAGTTCCCAGTTATTCTTTAGAAAATAGACCCAGTCCACCAGAGTTTTATAACAGATTAGAAAATCCCGCTGTAGTTCTCAGGTAACTGTAGGTAGCCATGGAAAGCATGTCAAGGCAAGAAAAATAATTCACTTGACTCATGGAGACAGTGATATATTTAATATTCTTAGAGAGCACACCACATGCTTTAAAGAAGGCTTCATACATCACTATCAGCAAAAAAAGTATTTTCTGAAGCTTTACTCTTTCCCTTACCTTCTTACCACACGCCACGTTTCTTTTTTCCCTTGCCTATTTTCTCTCTTACCATTCTTTCTTCCATTGTGTTCACATTCCTATATCCTTCTTTTCCTTCTCCTTATCTGTTCATCCACAACCAAGGATCTGTCACAATGAATTACATATTTTTGGCAAAGAACATGCAGTTAGCTCAAAGAAGATGTGTTCCTTTGGTTTTCTCCTGGCCAGATCTATGTGTGCTGAGTGACATGGAGACCAAAGGCCAAAAATACTTTCTATAAACCACAAAACAGCATTCAGATTTTATTAGAGATGTAAAATGTCTCAGGATTGCAAACTCGATTCTCCAAAGCCATCACTGACCAGAAGAAAATATCCCAACCTTTTTTAACTAGAATATATCTACTCAAGTGTATCATAAATGACTGAACTAAGTGAATCAATAAGCAAGGGGGGTTTTCATTTATGGATAGAAACAACTAATCGGTAGTAATATGATTGTTCACTGTAAAAAATGGGTAAGGTATAGAGTGCTGCCATTGAGACGTAGGCAGCATTAGTCACTGTCAATATTCTCAGAGAGTTCTACTCATTGTGATGAAGCTTTATAAATCTTTGTCATGTCTTCAGTGCAATAGACACCCAAATCTACTTACATTTCAGGTAACATATTAACATAAATAGCCAAGTACCAAATAGGATATCTGACAATTTCCTTTAAAAAATGGGGGTTAGATTATTAGGTGACATTGTACTGTATTATATTCCATTTTTTTCTTCAACGATCAGTGCGTATAGGGAAGACAAGCAGATTTAAGAGGTATTCATGGATGGCATTAAAAGTAGATTGAACAGTCAAAAAATATACATCTTTTAAATATGGAGCTCATGTCTTGTATATTACAGGTGTTGCTCACATAAATTCTTGTTGAAGGTTATTCAAATAACATGTTTCTTGTTAAAGATACTTATTGTATCCCAGCTGATCATACTCTTATGAATCTATTCTGGGTCTGACCCTCTTCAGTTGTCAACTGACACAAACCTATTGACGTTAAATAAGCTCACATTAACTGATGTTTTGGCCTCTTCTCATCCAAGGCTCAGATGCAGTTGTCTCTTTTACTTTCTGCACTGATCACGGCAATGTCTAGAAACCGATGTCCAAGAATTACAGGAAAATAGCTCCTCGTGTCTGGTCTAAGCTATTTCTGAGCCATGTTGATGAACATTCAGATTTGGTCCCAATTAGTAACAGTCACAAGTGCTGTAAAAATCCACCTACAGTGTCAGTTCAGGATTGAGACTGGCCTTTGTTGTACATTGGCACGTTGATTATCTAATATTATCTCTTTCTCTCCCCTCCCTCCAGCTCTGTCTTTTCAGGCAACGCTACCCACATCTTAAACATCATGAAATGTCATCAATGGAGTACTTCTCACCATGAAAAGAAAATGAGCTAGTGAGTCAATATATTCTTTTCAGACTATAGCGAGTGTCTGGCCCCATCTGTCAAGGACACACAGTGTATATCTCTGAGTCCATTTTAGCTTTAAAATATGATTTTAACAGACATTCCCAGAGGCAAAAGGATTTGACCCATTGCCCCAACAGGCCTGGGATAAAGGCATACATGGAGGAAGGCTCATGGGCTAAAGAAAGTAAATCTAGGTAGACATTGTGATTGCTTTCTAGGGGGAATAAAACCCCAAACAAACAACCAAACATTTTCTTCATTATGACCTTTAAATTTATGAGGCCAATGTACCAGGAAGCTCCTATTTGATTCAGGACTTAAATAAGATGCAGTGATAAATACCCAGAGTAACTGTGTGCAGTGAACACATCTAACTGTGTACATGCAGAAGAGAGGCAGAGAGATAAAAAGTGTGTTTGTACAATTATACTTATGCCCAAAAGTAATTACTGTGTGGCCTGCACTCTGGGCTGGAGGACAAAAATAATCATGTATTTTTCCATAAAAATAATAAGGTAATTACTATGTAAACACTATGTCGCTACATGGTAATTACTGCAGGCCAGGTTTTGCTCCCCCGATTCATATTGACTACTGCTACCAGGTGAACTGGCCCCCACCTCCTTGATACCAAAGTGACTATTTGGAAGCCATGTACCGAGTATGAGTAAAGGTGACAGCCTTGTGTAATTAAATGGTCAATGAGCAATTACTGTGTAAGTACAGCGTAATGGAACTGTGCAAAAGAATCTCTAAGCAGAGGAACAAACACATTTAAATATTGCATTATTAGAGTCAACCTGTCCTGCTTCCATTGTCAGTAAAAAGATTTCCTTGCACATGTTTTTTTTATTCCCTTTCTGTGCCCCTTTTAAACAATTCTTGGTTTAAAGAGCAGAATCATAACAAAACCACAGAAGCCAAAGATGCCTGAGAAGGGGTACATTCTTACTTTCACCACTGTGTTGACTAGGTATGAGTATGCTGGTAGAGCTGTTTCTGAGCAGAAGCCAGCCCTGTGCCAGGAGCAGGAAGGACAGTAGCAGACAGAGGTGGATGGCATTCAAAATCTTGGGTTCCAGTCTGATTTCTGCTAGATACTCCATCTGAAAGCTATTGCAGCTGATCTGTGCTTTGGTTCCCCAGCCATGAGATCAGAATAGGTTTATTTTCTTGTCAGGGATGCTATGAGAGTGAAGTCTATTGCTTAAATGTCAAGCACTGAGGAGCTGGAGGGACAAGGGTCCCATCCATAGGAAAATTCTTCCTTCACCTCAGTGAGCATCAAATATATCCACTTGAGCTTTTCAACGCTCGTGATAAATACGGTGCCTCTGTTCTTATCTGACTGCATTTGAGGATCTCAAAGCACTGGGAGAACTTTAATGATCTTGGTGATTCTGTTCCAGTTCTTATTAAAATCAATAGCAACACATGTTTTGATGTAGTAGTAGCACAGTCATGTGTTACTTTATAATATGCTGAGGGGGAAGTTATATATCTCATGCTTTTTCCAGTCAAAAAATAACATGGTTTTCCTCAGGAGAGACAGGCGTGAACCCAAGGTCCCAGCTGTAAGATCAGGTTCCAGTTGGTCTAAGAAGGCAAAAGTTTGTTAAGAAGCTTCTTGCACTTTGATGGTGTTGCTACCAAAGCAATAGGAATTTTAGCCACTGATGTTAGTGGTATGTCTAAGCCACCCCCACCTACTCCCTGCGCTGGACTATGCAACAACGGCTAGCTGTCAGAGCAGACAAAATGAAGATGAACAATCAAGAGGCCAAAAACCTCTTAGCATAACAGAGACATTATAGTGTCTAATTACCGAAGTGTCCTAAAAGGTGTTTGTGTTTTCTGAAGCATTCTGTCACAAGACCATCGTCAGGCTCATTATAAATGTAACCCACCAGCATCTAATTGGTATTCCAATATCTTTGAGCTGTGACCTAGAAAGAAAGAGCAGAGCAGAAGAAAGTAGTATAAAAAAAAAATCTCGTCATGGTCTTAGAGTGGTAGGGCAAATGCCTGTTCCTATACTGTACATGCATAAACAGCTCTTTCTCAGCTGCGATTTAATGTTGCTATACCTTCGATTGCAATTACATTGAATCACATTGCAACAAATCTTTGTAATGCCAATCCCATCTTTCCACCTCATTGACAGCTCTGGAGATGCATCTGAAATTCATAGTAGCCTCATAGCCTATGGCAAGAGAAATCCATGCTGCTAAAATTTTATTTTAGAATTCAAGCTGGTTTCTCTCAGTCTAGGATGCTCTGGTTTTAATCTTTTGCTGCCTAGCACAGTGTATCAAAATAACCAGCCAATATTGTTAAACTGTCAGGGGTCTTCACTGCCGCTGAATTTTACCAGTATAAATAAATACTGTAACTTAAGGAAAAAAGAATCCCTCTGGACAGAATTTTTAAAATTAATAGAATTAAGAAGAGAGGGAAAATGTGTATAAACTTTGACTTGACAACAGCCTTCTCCTTTCCTCTTTTTCTTTTTTTGGTACAGAAAGAAAAGGCTTGAGTGGAATATTCAGTCTGATTTACTGCTCAGGCTGATAGGGACTCCAGGCTGGATCCCAAAATTTGAGCAACATTCAAAGGGAGAGATATTTAAAAATCCCAGAAAAAGAGATATTTCCAAATTAATGGCATTGCCCAAATGCCTTGGCTCCTTGCACCCCACCAGGAAGGTTTATTATTTTCTGGTAAAATGTTGCTTGAATGGGGAGTGGTAGTCAGTGATGCGTCAGTGCTGCTCTTTGAAGACATTAAAAAGCTGAATGCACAACAAAGAACAGATGTTCCAGCATGCTTTATTTATGCACCCATCAGCAATCTTCCAATGACCACAAAACACAAGCTTTTTTTCTTTTTCCTTTTTACTCCTCACAATATTATTTTCTGATCAACTCGCACTCTATTTTTCCTCCAGCTGAAGTCTTCCGCGAACTGGTGTGTGTGCCTGTGCGTGCATGCATTTGTGTGCCAGTGTGTGCCTGTGTGCGTGCGTGTGCCTGTGTACGAGCGTGTGTGTGTGCTTGAAAGTCTGCTTCCATCAAAAGCAGGCTTCTATTGAACTGTCGAACAGGTGTGGATTCTGCAATTAGATCACATTTCAGAGAGAGAGAGACACTGAGGGTAATAATGGCGGTGAATTCTTCATAGTCAGATGCAGCACCATAGCGACCAGTAACAATGAAGAATAATAGGTATTAGTATTAGGGTGATTATTTTTAGTTTATGGAATCATTTGATTGAATACTGCCATAAGGCACCGTTAACGTGTGCACAGCGCTTGCCAGCTGTAGAGCAAACTTGTTTTACTGGCACTTATCTGAAATTCTCATCTCTCCCCCACCCTCTCTGCTCACAATTGGAATGAAAATAGCGATTAGGAAGTGAGATGTAATGCAGATTAAATGTTATGATGGACTAAGATCCTGATAGGTTATTAAAACTCACTTGCATTTGGTGTTTTAAAGGCATAGTGTTTGCATATTTTTCCACCCGTCTACATCTTTTAAAGATAAAACAAAGGGAACATTTCAAAAATCCATTCATAACCAGGAGGCTTTTTAATAGTGAGCTTCCAAATTTATGACCTTCCTGTGTGTGTTTTACACCTGCGTGTTGTAAATATATATTAAGTATGGAGCAACTGTGTTTCCAGTAACCGTGGATCTGATTTAAACAGAGCGAAGGCCTCCGCACCGCAGTGGGCCAGATCCTCAGCTGACGTAAACTGGCATCTCTCCACCGAACTCAGAGGTGCTACATAAAGTTGTACCAACAGAGGATCTGCAGCGAGGGGAGAATGACAGCCTTAATTTGGAATTTCCCTGCATCTGTTGGTATAAATCAGAGGCCTAACATTATTGTCACATAATATTCTGGTGTAGCAGAGGTGCTGTGAATTTTTAAACATAGAGGGAACTGTTGATCTATTGTTCCTCTCCCACCCTCCTCCCTCCCTGCTTTTGGCTGGCATTGTAAGAAACGAAGAGTATCGCAGCATTGGATGACATGGAAAATTCCGATCTTTATTCTTAATAGATCTTGATATAGATGCTCTGTTTTCTCCTTAGGCACAGAACCTGGGTCTGTGGAGACGCTCGTAAGAAAAATAACTCTTCCTCTGATGTCACCTGGTATCATAAATAAGCCATTATTCCTTCTGCAATAATAATCGTTATTAACAACAGTGATAGAAGTAGCTGTATTTGATAGCAGCAGTATTTGATAGTGTCCAAAAAGCATACTAATGGCTTCATCCGAGAGGTGAATGTTGTAATCTATTTCTTGTAGGCTAGGTAAATAGAGACTAAGTCTCACTCGAAGAGCATGCACTATGTAAATATTGCATTTCCAATTTCACTTCCCTTTGTTTTGTTAATTAAAATTATTTTTCAAAATCCATTAAAAAGTATTTTTCAAAATGCCTTCCATGTTAGGTCATGGTTGTTTCATTTGCATTTGATGCAATGAAACAAGAAAGGCATTATTACTTTTTCCCTTGACGTTATGACAGTGTCTATGCAGATGTTGCAACACCAACTTTTCCATATGATTCTGAATTGCAATCATACTGTGCATTGACATACTGTTCCATTTATTCATCTGATTGAATACTGCCACAAGGCACAGCTAATGTATGTTAACAGTGCACAGTATGCATACCCTAGTGTTCTTACTTCACAGAAATGCTGGCAAATGCAACAGTGGGTGCAACCTAAAAATCACGTGCTGAATTTTGGCAAAGGTTGGCGTAAAAACACCTCCAAAAGTTACATCCTGTGATGCAAATCTCCGTATGCTTTATACAAGTCACAAAACCAGCAACGGGAATCTGTAGCGTATGTATGCACACATAGTGTGCACTCACACAGTAATAAAGCCACGGTTGAAAATAGTATTTCACATGTGTCTTAGCTTCTTTCTGTATGCAAACCATTTGGGTTTTTTCTGCTATTATTTTCTTAGTTTTTTGTTTCAGTGTTGGGGTTGACGGTTTGAAAGGCACAGCGCTAAATCCACTACGTTTTTTTCTTTACACTCCTCAAAAATATGCCACAGTAATTTAATATGCTTTAAAATTTCAATACTGATGAGGAGTTGCATGCCATTTTTTAGCCCACTGAACAAAAGGCTTACTGAGTCACACATAGCCTATTCAAATAGGAAACGCAGATGCCTGCTAATTTATCTTCTCACATAAAGTCCGTTTACCAATCCATACAAGAATTGCCCCCATGTCTTTGTAGTACTGCAACCAGAACGGATGCTGTCACTCAGGGGGGACATGTGACCATTAGTGCCACCTCCTTGGGGAGCTCTTTAGCATACTGTCCTCCACTGCTGTAATTAAAACTAACAAGAGCAGTCTACAAAGGAAAATAAGAAAATGCTAGGAGAGAAACCTGCATATTACAGCTTGCAGCAAGCCAGAGAAAGGAAGTTGAGGAAACATTCCTATGCATTCCTGACATGCAGAGGAAAGCCGGATTTCCATGGACGTTATCAGGGAGGGGAAAAATGAACACATAGACAAGACACACCAATCATTAGATGAGAAGGTTATTCCCAAACCATTTAGTTTAAGAACACACTGGTTACAGAAAAATACTTATTTCTTAAAGGAAAAGGAGAGGAATGCTAGATATGCCCTGTTGCACTGATAGGAATAAATAGAATAAAAATCCCAATATTTTTCTGCTTCTGTCAAAATGTGATGCTAAAGAAGAAATCCAGTGTTGTAATTAGGGTGGGACATTTTCCCCCTGAGAACAGTTTAACCACCAAATATGCAGTTTGAGGCTGACCACAGCTACCCACATAATTAGTTTTAATTCAATGAACAGTTTCAGCCATAAAAAGACTCAAAAATAGAAGATGAAGTCAAAGCTCTTAAGATACACTGTTTTAAAAAGCAATATTTTGACATTCTGTTTTGGAACATTTTGTTTTGAAATGTAGTGAATGAGATTTTTAATGGATCAAAAAGCACACAAAATAAAGCAAATTTTATGTTGGATTTAAACGATGCATTTTTTTATTTTCCAATTCATACTGAAAAAAAGTGGGGGGAAAATCTATTTCTGGTCAACTGGAAATATATTTTTACTCCTGGCTTTGCAACTCAGCCACCGACTCAGAACTTGATTATTTACTTCTGATGTGACTTAAAGGGGCATGCTTGATACAGGACATAGCTTTTCAGAAATGCTCAGCTCCTGGATCTCTTTGAACAAGCGATGATGGCTTCACCTGAGAAAGCAAAGGATGGGTGCCAGAGCTGATGAGCATGAGAAGACAAGGGGCTGCTTGTGTTTGCTCAGTTTAAGAAAAGCCCCGATTCCACTGCTGCCGTGATGAAGTTCTGGAGCACCCAAACCAAGGCCAGAAAGCAGCAATGGAACAACAAGTTTCTGAAAGCTGCAGTTCTGCTTAGCTAAATCTTCAGTTTCCACCTTATTCTGCCAAACTCCCCTTGGGATTTGGCAGGAGTCCAGTAGTTATGGGATTAGTAGGGAGTACCCTTGTGAAATGGTGTTTTATATAGCACAGGTGATATTTCTCCTGTAGGGGCAGGACACCTAACCCACGTATCTTCTCATAGACCTAGTTCTTACAGTGGTTTTTCACCACAGTCCTATATATAAACGCAGATGGATAAGTTTGTAAAGAGCTCGCATGGAGGAAATGGGAGCACTTGAAGGATGACTGACTTATGATAGGCACTTAAGATCTCGTCTGATTTAAAGAAACGTGTCATAAGCTAGATCCTTGAGAACTGCTGGGCTGTTATCACTGTCACAGTGGTCAGGAGAGTGATGGGTTTTCAGCACTCTCCAGATCCTACGTGTATACGTTTGGGCAGCGAGGTACATTTATAGCGCAGGGTACAAGGAAAGCAGCTGAACACCAGCATCCCTTCAGTATCAGCGCCTTGAACCAATGTCCAAAGCTTAATAACAGCATGAAAATTCAATGTATTGGTGACGGAGAGGGGAGGAGAGGAGGAGGAGGGAAGGACGTGGCTAAAGAAAGATTAGAAGATCTCATGAGATGTTGTGCAATGCATGTTGTTTTCGGCGTTGCAACTGGGCAGGGTAGCTGCACAGTAATATGGAACCAGATCTCATTGCAGATGATCCCTAAGGGATGTGGGGAGAAATGAGAGGTGTACCACGAGCACATCACAACCAGAAGTCGAGCTGCCTGTGGCCACAATGAAACCAGAATTTCACTAAAATTTCATCTCTTCATCTTTCTCTTCAGTATTTTAAAATAGCCTCTGCAAAGGAATAAGCAGAAAAGGTGTCACCATTCTAGAAGTAAATATAATTTTTTACTGTTCCTCTTTTCCTTTTTTTTTTCTTTTAAGTGGAAACATATGAAAGTAGAAAACAGAGGCTGCCATGATGTTTTTTCTTGATGGAAAATAGCATTGTTTGATAAGCCTCATTGCTTTGCTGGTGCCTAGAAAATTAATTCCTTCTAACTCACAGATGAGTTGACCTTTGGCTGAACCACTCTGCTGTCATTTTAGGACTCAATTTTTCATTTATTTCAGGACAGGTTCTACCCGCTTTACTTGTGCTACAAAGTGCCTTATACCTCATGGTGTCCCATCAAAAATATACTACTTAATGTGAACAACTTCCTAGTTGTTATTTTGAGGAAGCACTGTTTTAGTTGCTAAGCAGTTACTTTCTCGTTCTAAAACAGATCTGTGTACTGGTGTATATAGACATACTTGCACTTTATCTATTACGTCCCAAAATAACTTGATGCCTCCAAGAACACTGCAAAAATGTGCTCTGTGCCCCAAAGGACTTGTATTTTGAGTTGAATGTGCAATATTAGAGGTGAATCTGAAGGAACAGGCTGCGAAAGGACTGGGTCACTGCAGTGTAGCCACATGGCTACTTTTCTTTTTCGCTACATGCAACATTATTCTGCTCCTAGTCAGGCAAAACACGTGCCTGCAGGAGGCACCGAAGGGAACAGAAACATGGGAGAGTAAGAAAGGGAGTAAGAAAACGTGGTGAAAACCATGTTGAGAGAAAATGATGACATCCACCACTGTGAGAAGAATGTGCTGTGAAGTCAGATAAAAGAGCTTGCCTGTTTGAAGTCAGAGGTGTTGACTAAATACACTTAAGATGACTGTGAGTTGGAGCAGCAGTAAAATACCTGATAAACAGACAAAACCAGCCACCTGGCACTTAAAACCCTGTTATAATTACATTTATTTCACACTAATAATAAAATATGTAGAAATGATCTATATTATTTAGGCTTGTGATGTATCATTTGTGAAAACATGTAATACCCAAAAAGCTCTGCCATCAACATGTCATTTGAGAAGTAGCTTTTAGCATCGCCACACGTTGTTTTCACAGCTCACGTTATTAATGTGATCACCCTCTAACAGCTGTCTCATGAATCACCACAACCTGACTCCTTGGCAATAAAAGCGGTAATCCCGACCTGTCACCATTTCACCATCACCATCACAAACTTGGATATCATGTGCCTGGCTGTTGTGCTGTGCAGTCTGGCATGGTGTGCATGTACATTGTGTCTGTGATGACAGCGAAAGTTTGAATCAATAAATCCATTATGAGGAGACAACAAGAAGGGGATTGCCATGAACGTATGTGTATTGACATTTAATGTTCCCCCATCACACTTATTTCCTGTACATGACCACAAAAGTCAAATACATACAAATATAATAGGAAAAGGAGGCCTGTGGGCTCTGTCTGATCCGGTCTGACAAAAAAGCACACTTTTTACTAGCAAGAGCTCAACCTAACACTTACCGAGGATGCAGAAGTTTAGCTCTGGTTGCTGTTTCCAGAATACCATTGATAGACTCCATAGAAATCTGGATTACACAAATCTTTTTTGCAGGGAAATTATGAGATACTGAGATTGCAGTGGAAAAAAGTGGAAATGGAGAAACACAACAGTTTCTTTGAGCCACTGGAGAGGACCTAAGACAACAACGCTTCTGGATCAAGAAAATGTAAACTTTCTTCTCCCACTGAGAGACAGTACTTGTTCTGGAAAGAAAAGGAAAAAAAAAAAAAAAAGCCCAATCCAAGAATACTCACAAATTTTGAAGATGCTTGGGAAGGAAATTTTGCTATCTGTCCTGAGGATGGAGCATTCTTTATGTCAGATGATGTTGGTTTATTCCGTCCCCAGGCTCAGTCTTCCGTCACTTACAGGATGAAATAGTAGGTCATCCATATCAAGTTCCAAATTTTATTTATTCAGAAGCAGTTAGGTTTTATGATTTAAGGCTCTTAATGGGTGCTGGAAATTTTTGCAGAAGAAAAATGATTGATGAGCAGTAAGGAAATGTATTGCTTTATAGGCAATTTAGATTTTTGTAGAAAAGGTTCCAAATTATTAATATAATCCCCTACATGTAAAAATGGGGTTCGAAGTCAAGATATATGATACCCAGAGGTGTACAAACCTGCACACACTGACAGCTTTGTTCACTGAAAAAAAAAAAACCCACCAAAACCCAAGGTGTTTTTACTGCATGAGCAGTACCCCAAAAGTACCCAGTCCCCAAAAGCCATTTTTTGGAAAACATACTGTGGTTATTGTTCAACTCTGCTGTAAAAAGAAAGGAAACAAGAACAAAACAATGAAAGAAAAATGAGAAGGTGGTGGGCTCTCCCTGTCCAATAATACATATTCTTCCTTCCTTCCCTCTTCGCCCCAGCCAGCTAAAGCAACTGGCAGGTGCAGTATTACTCTGCAGATGGACCAGGAGTGGCACACATACAGTTATATATGCCTGGCACACTCATATTTCCTGCTTTATATCACATGCCAACTAACCCGGCAGTAGCCAGATTTGAGAGGACATCCCAAACAGTTGTTGTGCATGGAGAGGAACCAGTCTACTGGCAGTACATTATTAACCCTTCTCCAAAAATAGACTGTGCACTTAAGCCAGGGCAATAATTCTCATTTTCCTCTATCCTTTCACTGTCACTCTTTGTTTCTCATCCCTTCCTTGTCATAACGAAAGTGGAGATTGTTTTGGATGGGGCGAGTGAGTACAAGTGGTTCTACAGCACTGACTTGCTCCAAACTTTGCACCAATTTCCTACTGTTCTTTGAGGTTTCCCAATCCTAAAACAACTCCTTTTAGGGTGGAGGTGGGAGAGAATAAAGCAGGTAGAAGGGGAGAAAAGGTGAGCAAGACTCCTGTTACTATTCAGAATGATTGTTGTATTTTATATAAATACTACCTAACCACAAAAATGAATCTATACTTTCATGGGAAAGACCCATCAACTAACTCACAGATCACATTTATAGAAGGTCTTTTGGCATCTAAAGATGCAACTGATTATTTGGTAGGATTTACAAAACCATCTAAATGTAGATTGAGGCTTAGGAATCAAAGTTTGCGTGAATCAGATTTACAAAATCACCTGCCTCTAGGAAGCTAAGTATTTTGTTAAATCTGGTATGGTATCATTGCAAAAGTGTCTATTTTACTTTAGATATTCTGCAACATTCTTCATAATTTCTGTAATTCTGGGGCAGGGGACAGGAACTGCTGTGCGCGTCTATGAAAACGGTGGCAAAATGGTGGGCTAGGTTTTCTGACAAAGGCACTGGAGAGCCAATGTCAGCAGCTCCCTGGAAGTTCTCCCTCCAGTGGAAGCCCTTAGCAGTGAAGAATCAGTGGACCAATTCTCAGAGCCCCTCCACTCCCCACTGAAATGTGTAACCAAGAAGAAAGTAGGTGGATCCAACATGGATGCTCACAGGCAGCTCAAAGTAAACTCAACTTCCCTCTTTGTGACAAACACTCTTTGGAAAGACGAGTTCCCTAGAAGAAGAAAATTTAAGGAAATATCCCACCAATGCAGGCTTCAACCAGTCTCAAGGCAGGAGAGATTCTGCTCAAAAAAATAACCATCACAATTAAAAAAAAAAAAAAAGACACAAAAAGTTTGAACATAGCAATAAAAAAAGAACAAAACAACAACAAAAGTGGGTTCCTTTAAATCCTGACATTTATCACACCATGGGATTTACTTTTACTGCAGTATTTAAAGGATTTCCTACTCTTAGACTTCGGAATACTGCAAATAGCACAGTAAATTTTACTACTATGAGCAGTAAATGTCAAGATTTTAATGGTGCCTACTGTATGCCAGTTGGTTATACAGTCACCCATATGTGTTACATGTTAAGACCTGATTCTGCTCTCAGTTATGTTTGTGCAAACCAGGAGTAAGTGCACTTAATTCAATGAGTTACTACCACATGAAACCTATGTGAAATCAGAACCCAGGTCTGTATCCAAAATCTAGTTTGGAAGAAAAACATTGATCTAAATCCTGATTGTTTTAATCATTTCTTTCCAGAAAAAAAAAAAAAATCCTCATTGAAATCAAAGGATGGAATGTCAGAATCTACCATTCTGCATCTACCTGCATATACCATGCAGTTCCCATTGCAGGGGTGCTGATCATGTGGGCAAGGATTAGCCATCACATGTCCTGCATTTATCTGTCTTGTCGGTAAGAAACCTATGAGGGCAGAGCTGATGCTCCTGCTGTCAGAATAAGACTCCACCTCGATGTACCATCAATTAGGGTATCACACAAAACCAAAGTAATTTAAATTAATTTCTACTGTACCCAGAGGACTTCTTTTTCCCTTTTTAAGCTTGAGCCCTATAATATGCCAAACAGCATTCTTGTGCTTTCAGGAAGCTCCTTTACTCCACCCTACTGTTTCTTTCCATAAAGCAGCATAAAGCCATGGAGGATATTGCAATCAGGTGCACCCAGGTACCACTGGATGAGGCTGCGGTTGTGCAAAAAAGTGTTCTTAAGTCTGCTTAACAGACCAAAACCATACTGAATGACAGCTCTGTGAAGGCAAAGAATCTTCTTTTATATCAAAAGAGTTTTTACGAAAAACATCCTTGGAGTCTAACACCAAAGACAAGCCCCTTGCAGTTGACCCTTGCAGAGATGCTATGCAAAGCCACCAGTCCCTACCTGCAGTCCTCATAGGATGTCACATGTGTTCTTATACCCTGGTGCTTCTCAAGCCAGCAGGCAACAGCATGCGCTCCCTGTGAGGCTTCCTTGAGATGTTTCACTACAACAAATGTCCAGCCACACTATAGGTAACAAACCGGAAAATCATTTTGAAGAATCTCGAACACTTAAAACATGCTGTGGCTTTCTCAGAAGTATATTTTTTTCTGACATTAGAAATTAGATGTTAGATGCAATCTTGAGATTTGGTTCCAAAGTTTTGGTATGGCTAACCACATTTTCTTAGACATACCCCAGTTCTATTACCTAACAGAGGTTATTTCAGAGCCTTCTATTTTCAGTCTGCCACACACTAAGTACTCATCATTTTATGACACATAGTTACATGGACTAAGATAATGGTAATTATATCTCATACTTCAAAGCAATTACCCAATGAGGTGAGGAAGGGCTCCTTCTTCCACATTCCACAATAGAGTATTTGCAGCATGGAGTTATTCACCTTTCTGAGATGCATTAGCTATTGGTCATAGTCAGAAGCAAGATACCAGATTTAATGGATTAAAGGTCTGATCCATTATCACACATCTTATAATTATCCTGAAGCATAAGTCTTTACAGTAATTAATCAGTGAGAGATTAGTGAATATTCCCAGTGGGAAGATACTAAGTCTGAGAAATAAGTGTAGTTTGGTGATGTCCTTAATTAGATATTGACTCATTATCCAGAACACTTGTGTTTTTGGACATGATGGTCACATACAAAAAAAGATCATATTTTCTTGCAGTCCTTAAAAAATATAGGGTAATTAATCCAGACATTCACATACGAAATCATAGACTCTGTGCTAGGGTATTCTGTTTTCAGCGTCTCTGTAGGTATGGATATACATTTGTAGCTGCTCTGGATACGGTAAAAAAATGGAGGGGTGATTGTGTGCAATGCAGCAGTTCTGCCACCTTGACCCCCAAAGGAGCTCCAAATCAGAGAAAAGGAGGACCCCAACCCTGTTGCAGGGCCTGGACCAGTGTGCCAATACATGGGTGGCTGGGGAGCCTCAGTGCCCATCTAAGGAAATCTGAAGGACCTAGGAAGAGATGATGAACACATGCAAACAAGCAAAAATAATTTCCTCAATTTCAGCTCCTGGCTGTTAAAAGCTTGCAACACCACATGAAGATGTCATGGGTTTCGTGCCCCTAATTGCCCTAATATCCAGCAGTTGGCCTCCACGAAGCCACCCAGTCCTTACGTTTTGAGCCCAACAGGCCTGCAAACAGCAGAACTGGGAGCCCAGTGAGACCTTACTGGTCACTGAATGGAGGTGGGTTTTTCTCCTTATTGCCTTCCTGTATCCTATCCTAATGCAAGGACTATTGCACTGAGTTAACTCAGCTTTGGTTTTCCCACTCTCAAGGGCTAGGCAGAGAGTCATCCCTGTCTATGCACAAATTGACCCCAGCAGACAGTGCCTATGAAATACCATTCTATTAGGTCTAGCCACATAGTACATGTCTTTTCCATAAAAATCGAAGTGTTCAATTTTATCCACCAATATCCCCCTTAATATTACTTTTATTTGGGATTTTTACACAAAGCAACTCAAAGAGAAACAGGTTTTCATAAGATTTCACAGCCCCTAAGGAGACAGAGAGCTAGAAGTGCGTCTCGAGCCTCCTCCACGCCTCGTCTCACTCGAAAAGGAATGGGCCAACACTGTGATGAGGTCTGTTAAAGGCTCCCTCAGCTCTTTAGTCGCCTCCTCTCATTCCTGACATTGTGTCCCCTTCTGTGTGCGGCACCATCACACATTTCCTATACTCCAAATAACTTCTCACTCCTCCCTCAACTCCCTCCTTTGAGGAACCTTCCTTCCTTTTTCTCCTCATCAGTCATCTCATCTCTCTCCCCCCCACCAAGCTGTGAGCTTATTGGAACGGGGAATATGCAATATTCTCAAAGTAGTCCATAAACATGTTTAATAACAATCTTTTTCAACCCTTGATCTTTCCTGGATGAATCCCACTTAATCCTCAGTGAGATTTTTATGAATGGTTTTTTCTTACCCTTCGAGGCAACATCTTTCTGCTAATATTTTTATGTCAGCAACTAAGTGGGAGATAGACTGTGGCTGCTAAAAATAAAGAATAAAAGACAAAAAAACACTAATTACTCAGATCAAAACAAAATCTGGAGAAGTGAGTCATAACTCAAAAGAAAGGGAAGAATGTCTTGCTTTTCACTGGGAAAGGAAAAAAAAACTACATAAAATTAAATTCTGCCTCTCTTACACTTAGGGGATTATTGTCTTCTTTAAGTTAACCAAACTAGCTCTTACTGCAGCTCACACTTCTAGCCCGCAAGTAAGAAATGAAAGATGTCACTAAAACACACACGAGTTGCAAGGCAAGAAAGCCAAACAGCTTGAGCTTTACAAATGAAAGAGATGAAATTGCCACAGTACTAAATAAAAGGATTTAATCAAAGCGGAGAACACAAACTACTTCTGACTATGCAAAGCCAGTAAGATAGTACAACTGGTGGAAGGCTGTCTGCTTGTACATTGTGCCAGTTACTGAACTAGCATGCACCAAAATAATTTGTAAATAAATATCTCTTGCTTTGGGTTCTTATTTTAAGGAAATTTTCGATAGCGTGCAAACTATAAATACTTCTGGATCCATCCCTGATGCAACTGCACTGCAGTATTTGGAAATAAGTCTTTTATGCAGTATTTAGTGTTTCAACTGTGGAAAAATACTTTCATAATATAGTAACTTAGATGTCTGAGATAATGCTCACGGGTCAAGTTCACAGATGATGTGAAGAATGATGTAAGATATATATGCGACCTGCCATATCTTACTCCTTCTGTAGTTTTTCTTAATACAAATCAACCTTTTCTAATTTACTGAACATGGAATTAATAGCCCTTTAAATGTGTCTGTATGCATGTGGACACTTTTTTTTGCTATTATCAAAGGTTTCACATAGGTCTTGTGTAACTGGTAAAAAGCTGCATTGGATGACTTTGAAGTTGAGAAATTATTGAAATCTGTTCATCAAAATGGCACTCAAAGAAATCTATAATCAAAAAAATCACTTCTATCTATTATTTATTTAAAGGTTTATGGAAAATGATGATTTCAGAGAGGTGGGCAATTCTTTGAGATTAGCCCCTCAAGAAAAATAGGCCCACAGCTCATAGATTGCTGGAGAGGAGGGTGACCACAGGTTAAAAAAATTCACCTAGCACACAACAGCTATACCCACTGGACCATAACAAGGACTGCATACAGTTTGTGGGCTATTTATACACACCATTACTAGAGAGATATGTCTTTCACTTGCTGAATCTTTGTCTGCTATGCACTCAGTACTTTAACTGCTATCATTACAAATGTTTACTCCTTCTCTAATGTATTATCAAATTGCACCAATTTTCATAATAAAACCTTTGCCCCGATATAAATAATTTATTCTTGCAAATAACAAAAAATAGGAAGAATTAAATGTTTTTGGTAAGTGATTTTATACACTGAGAAAGATAGAGGGAATGATCAATTTTTAAAAAAATATGCTCCCGCAACCCAGCCTATATTTTTTGAAACCAGAGTTTGTTGAGTTCATTCTGCCAGTATGCAATCTCTCCTTAAAACTAACCTGGGGAGTGCTTCCAGATTGGTAGTTTAAATATCAGCTACAAAAGACTGTCCCATCATTGAAAAAGAAGACCTCAGGCCTGATGCCTTGTCCCTTAAGCTCTGTTAAAGAAGACAGCTCTGCAAAGAAGAACTTCTAATGCTGCTCCATGGCACAGGGTTCATGCCTGGTAACAGGATGGTCAAAGCCAAAGTTTGGAACTACAGTCAAGCTGATCCAAAGAGAAAGGGTGTAAAGACATGGTTGCCAGATTAAAAGGCCAGCCTCTCAGGAAAGTACTGTTGATGATGTTTTGGAAGAACATAAAGAATGAGAGCAAACACCATTGGGTCAGATATACGGAAGATAGTTGTATAGGATATAGTTTCCTATGCATCAGTGAAACAACTGAACAGTTGTTTTATTAAACAATATTATGAACTCTTGGATCATAATAGCAGCTGCTATTTGTATCCCAGTAGACTAATATGCTCTGTTTTCCCTATTACGGCACGTTTGGGACAGTTTGGGGGGGAAGGAGAAATTGCAGTAAGAAGATGTGCCAGGATTCCATATTTCAAACAATATGTTACCAAATACTTGAAAATGAAAATTCTTTATTATTTTGTAGATATGTTCCATATTACAAGCAACTCGTACAAGATGGAGTAGCTTCCTGTCTATATTATGCAATAGATTTGCTCAGTAAAGGCTTACTTTTCAAAAAAAAACCTGAGTGGGAGATTTACCCATAAGTAAGTATCCACAGCTGGGTGCCTAGCTCGCTTACTTATACACTCACAAGTACACCAGAAACTAGAGGTACTTCCAAGAAAGTACAGATTTGGGGGAAAGAAAGAACTAGCCTGGTAAAAAAAGGAGGCCACATCTGCCGTTTGCACCTGCCAAGTCATATTCACATCTCATCATTTGGTAGAGTCATGTCACAACACAGTTCTCCCACCCAAATCTCAGTTGTGTTGGGTCCCTTATGTTCCACTAGCCATTCGTGTATGCCCATATTTGCACATTTATGTGTCTAGCTGCAGTAGACATGGATTCTGGATAATTATTAGTTTTGAAAGGGTTTTTAATTTTAGAAGATGCAGTAGCGAAAATATTGTCAGACTCACATTCCAATTTAAATATTAGAATGATGTTTCATTGTCTTTCAGTACAAAAAAAATTAGAAGAGATTATGATTTTTTTAAAATGATGCTACTTTGATATGATATTGCGAAGAGAATAAGGCACTTTCCTTTAAACTGATTTTCAAAGCTATATCTGAGATCTATATCTGCTGTTTATGGATCACAACTAACTTTATAGTCATGTATAAACTGTACTTCTGAGTGCTGTAAGAGGTATCCCCTGTCTCACAATAAAAATATTATGGAACATTATATTTCCATATAGTAATGGCACTCTTATTTTACTAGTAGGAAAGGTATTGTACTAATTTAATTGACTAACATAAAAGTCTCACAAGCAAGATCAATATTTTATTTTCTCAACAGTTTTTGTCAATGAAGATTTAATTTCCCATGCAGAGAAGGTGTCTGTATAGCTCACGGATATGTGGGGTGTGGCCCTTTCTGTTGGAGCCTGGAGGCTTCGACTTCTCCCCCCGCCGTAGACCCATGGGAGCCTCAAAGCCAAAACACAAGCCAAGATGTCAGTAAGTAGGGGTTTTATTTGTGACCCTATAATAAACTTATCCCTTGACCCAAAATCATATAAATTCTGTATGTTTTAGTTTATGTCTGAACTACAGGCTTCTGACAGCTTAGCTGTGTTGGTTGGGATGTGAAGATAAGAAAACATAAGCAAAATGGAAAAAAAGACGACTTACCCTATTTCACAGGTTTGACATCAGAAGACAGACGCTTCTGTAGAAGGGCAAATACTACCCTAATCTCTGTTGTAAATCTAGAAGAGGTTTTTTGATCTTTTTTTACACCTAATGCAGAAACACACAAGTTAGCCTAAATACAGCATTGTTTAAAGACAATAAAATTAGAATGCTGCAAATCTGCAATTATAATTCAGAACCTCGGCACAACGGACAGATATGTGAACTTTCCCTGAACCCAAAACCAAGTGTTGTTTGAGAGAAATTTTCAGCTGATCTGGGTCAACCGCTGACGTTGTGTGGAAGCCATTGGCAGTTTGGTGGCCAGAGTCAAGTTTCACATTGAACTTCTGCTTTTGCTCAAATCCAAAACTCCCTGAAAACTCAGAGTTTGTAAATCAGAGCCAGAACTTCACAAACATCTGATTAGACTGTAATCTGTCCGCAGAACAGATTTATTTACTGTTCTGTTAATCCCTACAGACTCCTCATCTAAAGGAAAAATAAAATATCCTTCCCACCTGTACACACAGCCTGCTCCAGCAGTGACACTAGGCAGCACCAGGCACAGGTTTTCCAGGTTACAGTTATCATAGGCAAGGAGAAATACTGACACTCATCAAAGTGTTTTAAAAATATAGTCAGAGATATAAACTTAATCTCATTTCACAGAATGAATGGAGAAAACGGTAAGGTCTGAAGCAAGTGAGGTTTGATAGAGTTAGATGGGAAACCTACAGCGCCTTTGACCATTTCAGTGGATTGGCTCCACAGGAGAAGACACTCCCACCTGGCAAATGATGCTAATAATAACAATTATTATAATTATATACATAATTACTCCGCACTTATCATTAATAACCAATGCTAATAAAGCTGAAGCCTGAAAATAATATTAAAATCATGTTGCCTTTTGCACCTCAGCAGCATATTTGTTTATCTTTCTTTTAATTTTAGAACATACCTTGTGACTCTGAAGGTGCAGACGAGAGAGATGGCAGTAGCTGAAGAGCATCTCCTTCTTCTGCTTTGTGGTGCGTAAAAGGAGCTGAAGAAGTCATAAGCCTGGCTGGCGAATAGATCTGAGGGCAACATTTTGGAAAGCTGGTTCCTAGAAGGAAAAAAAAAGAGTCTGGTGAGAACCGCCCATGGTGTGTCGGGGCCCAGGGTGCCCCACAGGCCTCGCTGGCCCTGACCAGCCCCACACACCCGGGCCCCATTTCAGCACAGCCCGGGGCCTGCCAGGCCACAGACCCCGCCGAGCCCGACCCCCTCCATGGCCGCCACGAAGCTTCCACTTGTGCATGTCACTGGTGAGCGACGGGCGTGCAGACGTCTTCCTTACAGACCTTATTTTCATCCCATACAAGGCACAAACCTCTAGAGCTGGGCGCCTGGCAGCGTGTTCAGGCCAAATTCTCTCCTAAGACACTCAATGGCTTGCGACATGAAGACTGTTTAAGTACAGTTAGCTAATGCCTCTACCTAAAAACTCTGTTTTGCCTATTTTGTTCTTCATTTTACACCCTGACACATCACTCTCATGTTTGTTCAGGCCAGACAGAGATGTCTTTAAACTACCTCCGAGTTCAATATCAACATGGATTCTCAACCTGGCTCTTAAAAACTCTTTATACCTATCCTCAAAGTTGTATTTTTGTATCCCTGGACTTGATAAATAGCATGTGTGGTGAGGTGGGAAAGGTGTTCATAATTTCCAGCTGAAGTATTGCCTGGTGAAGTGTCAGCCTGGGTTACATAACTCATATATAAACAGACTTTTTGTGGCTGGTAGGAGAATAATTGGTTCACCTCCTCTATTCCCCTATCTCACACAGCTGCATTGGCCTCTTATTTCATTATTCAGTACAGCTTGCAATGACCACCACATTCTTTACAAAACAGCATTTCGAACACTAAGAAAAATCTCGTAGATTAAGAAGGTATGGTCAGCATTTAAACCCTAAAAATGTCCTCAGGAAGATACAAAGTGTTTATAGAAGTATTAATTTACCCTGAGGTTGGTCAAATCTGACCCTTCAAGGCCGCTATCTTGGGAAAAAGGTTAGTCCAGAGCTAAGCCATTGGCCTGGGACTCAGAGAGACATGTAGGAGGTGCAAAGCTCTAGAGGTCCCTCAGCCAGATGCCTCACGTGCAGTGGGATGACTTTGTGCGTTAAGCATGAGATAGCCTCCTCCAGTTTCAGAGCTGGGTAGGCTAGCTCACATGGAGAACTGGTACAGCATAGCCAGCCAGCTGAAAATCCATGCCTTCCCTTACTCTATACTAGCCTTTTTAGGCTAGTAAACAAAAACCTAAGGCATGTTAGGTACGACTGTAATAACAAATTATTACAACTTCCCAGGGAATGAAGTCAAGAGGAGAGAATTAAACCATTACCGGCACCAGATGGAGTGCCCTAACAGTAAGGATTGAAGGAAAGGCAGCAAGGTTCCTCTGTGAGCTTTTCATTGCGTGAGTCTCTGCAATACCATTAGTTGCTCATTAAGTACTTCCTTCTTCCTGTCAGTATAGGAGATGGCAATGTTAGCATGTAGAGAGACAGCATTGTCACACGCAGCGTAAACCAATGTGGTGTAGCAGCTCAACCTGCAGGTACTACGCCATCATTTCAGGTAATTGTCTTAACCTTTCTGGGACAGGATGTAGAACAAGAGAGAAACAACTAACCATATCACTGTCTTCCCAAACCTTTGATGAGCCACTAGTGACTATATGTGGTTCTTCTTCCCAGCTGAAGAAACAGACACCTGTAGAAAGAAAATATTGAAGTTAATATGCTGTCTGACAAATACAGTTGAGAATTACTGCCATAAGCAACCACATGCTGATACTGCAAAGTGCGTATATGCTGCACAAACAGAACACTTTACCATGAATGAAGTCTTTTAAAATCTCCACATAATTATGCATCAAGCTCCTCTAAACACTCTCATTGTCCATTCTCATATTTTCCCCATCATCTTCAACTCTTCCAGTCCTCCTTTTCCACAGTGCAAAGGAAGGGACCCTTCCCATGTTTGTCAGAGCCAGATTTGCTTCTGGACTCTTCCATCTGCCATTTCTTAGAGTCTTTTCAGGCTACCTATATCATACAATTAAATTTTATTTTTTTTAAATTAACATTGAATGATAAAGTAGTAAGTATGCTACTCATTTCTTTCTGCTTCTCACTTGGACTTTTATAGGTGTATGACTTACAGATTTTTTCATTTTTCCAGATTGTAAAATGAAGAAAATATTTCACCCCCTCTTCTCTCACTGGAGGTGTGAAGGCTAATTAGGGAATGTGCAGAACATCTTCTAGAGATGAGCAACATTAAACACACAGCTGATACTTGTCTAGGAGCAACAGCAGTAGCAGTACTGACTACATGAGAAGGAACGTGCCTGTGTAAATTCCACACATCTGTGAAAACCACTCTGTGTCTGCCCATTTCAAATGGGGAGTCTTTCCAGAACAGCAAAGGAGAATTTTTACATCATTGAACCATCCCTCTGTTGCCTCTCATTGTTCAAGACTTGTACTAGAATATACTGGCAAACCACCAGCAGACATCTTCTTCAAGGTCTTTGTAAATACTACTATGTATGTTACCTGAATTTAAATCATAGTCAATATTCTTAAAAGAGTATTTCAAAAAGTGGATAGAAAAATATCTTTTTCTGTTAACCTTCAGCTTAAAGCTTAATTCTTTCAAACATTTGAGAGAGCAAAATGAAATTGTACAAATACCCATGGAATAGGAAAGGTAAACAGGAGATCTCTCTGAGGCCAAGCAAACATGTTGAAAACCCGGAAGTTTCCTACATAATTTTCTTGTACTGAATTGCATGTATAGTTTGTAATAGCAAATTATTTACTCTTTCAGGTGTCCAATCAAAAGTTACGTGAAGTCCCCCTATCCCAATTCCCCCACTGCCTCATAGAGAGCAATATAATAAGGCCCATTGACAAAAATATTCCTTGATTGCAAGGATCGTCGATATCCTGAAAATGAGTTTTCACAACACTAGAGGTGCACTTCAGCTCACTTTGCCAGGTGTTTGCATTGCAGTGATAATTTCCAGCACTGTGCTGGCTGCTGAATATGGCCCAAAATTGGAATCACCCCCACAGGAGTATTCAGTTTGCATAGAAAAACCATGGCAAAGAGTAGAACAGGCTACCATCACAAGGAAAAGAGCAGGGCACCCTGAATGCAAGCTGCATCACAGCAAACATGCAGGAGTCATGCTTACAGCTTTATACCAGCAGAAGTTTCTACACTGATACGCAGGAAAGCTCAGGGAGAATCTCAGAATTGAGTCTTCTTTCTAGTTTAAATCTAGTTAAATGGGGGGACTTTGGGGTAAACTCAGACACATGTGTTTGCACACACAGGGCCTTTTTCCTCTTCACCGGGGTATTTCCACAAATTCTTCCCTTAATTTGAATCGATCTCTGTGCATGTGTTTGATAGTGACTTTCCATCATCCTAAGCAGCTGGTGAGTCCTGATCTACAGTTTACTAATAAACAGTTTACTCTGTTCCTCACCAAAAGCACAGCCTAAACCACTTCAGTGCTGGTGTTTTTCAAAGCCTTTCTTTGCTCTTGCTGTGTATGCAAAAGAATAGATAGAGAAACAGGCAAGAGAGAGGCTTAGCTCATCGTGGTACAAAGGAAGACAGTATTTGACCTCCCACAAAACTTAGAGCTTCACATAGGCAGGTGTGGCACCGCAGATGCTACGCGTGAAGCCCTGCAAAGGTGACTGTTCACACTTGCGCTGAGCGCAGGCTGCCCATCCGCAATGCCAGAAGGCATCATGCACGTGAAAATAGCTGCCCCACACAGAAGCTACTTCCACTTCCCTTACTCTGCTCTTCTTCTTAGGAAATCATTGCATCAGCTGTCCACAGTTTTAAAGGGGTGATGAGAGAAGGCATTGTCCTAAAGCTGGAGTAAAGAATGGAAAAACCTGCCCCCAAATGTGTTATGTTGCGAGCATGCCAACCAGACTGCTCCTACTCATAGTCACTTCAGTGAGCAGACTGTGCCTCAAGTCAGAGTGCCAGAGAAAAAAATACTGCCTAAATGGAGACTTGCTCTTGATATCAATTTATTGATAGAAAGTTGAATTCGTCCTTTCTGTTACCAATTATCTCTCACATAATCAAAAAAATTTCCTCTTCGTATGATCTTACCTGTTTTGAGCAGCGTTCCCTTCTCCAAAGCCACAATGTTGAAAAACAGCCAGTGATTTCAGACACCTTTCCTTCCAGTCACCTGATTTGAATGATGGGAAGCTTGATTTTCAGTAGCTGCTCTTAAAAAAGTTTCCAAAAAGTAGCAACTTTCAAGTTGGGCAAACAACAGCTGATGCTAAATTTAATAGTTACATTTGAAAATGTTGGCCCCTGTATTACATGCAAATAATGATCAATCACTTACAAGTTATGTCTGAGGTTTTTGTTTTTTTAAAATATACTCATGATGCTAAAAATGACCATTACCTACTTTAAGGGAGTTGGTTTTTTCACTGATTTAATGTGATTACTCCAGTTTTGACCAAGGTTTACTCCCTAGCAAAGGCAAGGAGACTCAGGCTCGTTCATTTCTGCAGGCAGCACAAATCCAGATTCTGGCTCCCGGTTCCTAAGGCACAGCTACATTGCCGGTACAGCTGCCTTGCACCAGCTGCGGGAACAGTATTCCTCAAATTGCCAGCGGAGCACAGACACCCCAGAGCCATCCGTCCCAAGAGCTCTGCACAGAGAAGTCTGAGCTGACTGGGTCTGCCGGTTGCTCGCTCTGGGACCCGTAGCCCATTGCATAACGCAGCAGCATCAAATGTTTACGTATCTTCATAACCCGGAAAAGTGAGCGTTGCCCTTAATCACTGGTATTTACAATTCATAAAGAAATGGAAGAAACGCAAATAAGGAATATGTGATATGAACAAAAGACGTCTGTGCCCACTGGCACTGTCACTAGAATCAATCTGTTCTCCTGAAGTCATCGCACTGCATTGGGACTGCAGGCCTGGCTTAACGCAGCCTGATTGCAGCTGTGTCTGCTTCGGTTTCCTGAAAGAACTTGCAAGTCTAGCATGCTAACTTGTCATCTGCAAGCCGGGAGTTTTATTCACAGTTTGCTAGAAGCCCCATTAAATAGCAACATCAGTCTGGAGATCAGCTTCTGCAGCAATGTTCTTATCCTTAAGCCTGTGCAGATGGGTGATTCCCTGTGTGCTTGCTTTAATGGCTGTGCTTCTGAAGACACTAATATTCTAAGACACATCTCTCCAGGGGGCCCTTGATATGAGAGTAAAATGAAATTTGTGTCCAGTTTGCCTGGGCCTCACCCATGCCCTAACAGCAGGATGCTGTATTAGAAAAACACCCTTCACAGGTGCACCTTTCACAGGCAGGCTGTCAGAAAAAACAGAAACATACACATTATTTAACCAAGCTCATAAATAGCAACTTCTCCAAACAACTAGAAATATTTACGCTTCCTATTTTCTTGGAGTTTAGGAATCTGTGGCTTTGTTACCAGTGCCGCCTGTGAGGTTATTGAGAAATTAATTCTACTGTCAATGTGTATAGACAGAGCTTTGCTATAAACACGCACCCAAATAATATGTATTTTGTCTTCCTTTCCTCCCTCGAAGCACTGTGCTAACAATATGAGTCTTTACTATCAGTACAACTTGTGATTATGTAGCGATAAGCAATCCACACTCAATATGCCATCCTATTAGGCAGTGTTAAGT